>CM060184.1:1230000-1830000 GCA_030549335.1 Pontederia crassipes
GAACAAATGGAGTCGACCTCTTTTTTAAACAAAATATTGGGATCTAAAAGCAGAAGGATAGATAGGCCCAAAATAAAAGCAGGGTTCCATTGTATAACTTCATTTTATTTTTTTTTTATTTTCTCATTTCATCTCTTTTTATTGATCTTAGATATTTTTTTCTCTCTTGAAATTTTATTTCAATTCTTGTATTTAAAGCTTTATTGTGTACTTTTTTTCCTTATTGTAAATTTTCATCATATTTTTTACCTTATATTTGAATTATTCAATTTTGATTTCTTTTATTATTTTATGGAATACTCCCCTTTCATTTAATCTTTTTTTACTTATCTTTGTTCCCTTTTATCCAAATTATTGGTGCTTATACTTTCCTTTTTTATCATTCCATTTATTTTACATATGCTTCATCCATATAATCAATTTTATTTCATTATTCTCTTTACTTTCTCATTTTTTATCTTTACATTTGTTATGCATTTGTTATGTACAATCATTTTTGCATTATGCTATTATTATCTGTTGCGTTATGTCATAATAAAAAAAACTCTTGACCAAATAAATATTTTCCATCCTTCAATTTTTTTATAAAGGCAAACATTTTATTTTCTTTCATCTTTAAAAAATAAAGTTGACCTTCATTAAACATTATATATCAGAATAAATTTTATTGTAAACACAATTGTGAAAATTAAATTGGAAACGTGCTTAAATCAAATTTTAGTTAATATAGCACATGCAATCCATTGATATTTATTTAATTTAATATAGAGATATAAAAGTTTATTTAATATGAAAAATAAAGGACATATATATAATTTTAATGTAAAACATTAAAAGACATACATAAAAAATTTTCAAATTTCTTATAATTATTTAGTAATAAATATTATAATAAATTTAAAAGGGTATAATGGGGGGTCCTCACCCCTGGAAGGGGGGAGGAACCCCCTCCCACCATCTCCTCTCCCGACGAACGCCGCCAGAGTCCGCGAACGACCTCGGCCGACTAGATGTGCGCGTCCCCGCCGCCGTCGACGTTCGCCGCGCTCAGATCTGCAACCCCCGGCTAGATCTGCGCGTCCTCTCCCTGCCGACGTCCCTCGCGCTCAGATCTGCAACAACCCGGCGATGCGCAGAGGCGACCGGCGTGCTCGAGCTCGCCTTCGCCAAGCACGACGACAACTTTGTCGACCTCCAGCACCAGATCTCGCCATTCGCCGATCTCGCCCTTCGCCGAGCATGACGATAAAACTCGCCCTTCGCGCAACCTTGAGCACCGACCAGATCCGCGACCCCCGACGACCTCGCGCAAACCTTGCCTCGTTGCCGACCAGCTCGCTGACCTCGCGCCGCCGACCCCGCCAAGCCTCACTGTCCGGATCTGTGACCCACGACTGACACTGCCGCGACCACGATCCGACACCGCATGCCGCCGCCGCTCCCAAAGCACGCCACCGCCGCTCTCGCCCCCCTACCTCGCTCTCGTCGAGGCCGCCGCCGCTCTCACCCCCCTCCGCCGTTCTCGCCGTGACCGTCGCCGCTCTCGCCCTCGTCCGCCGGCGCCGCTCTCGTCGAGGCCGCCGCCGCTCTCGTCGAGGCCGTCGCCGCTCTCGTCGAGGCCGTCGCCGCTCTCGTCGAGGCCGTCGCCGCTCTCGCCCACTCGCAGCCTCCGACGCTGCCGCCTCGCCCACTCACAACCTCTGCCGCTGCCTCGCCCACTCACAGCCTCTGTCGCCACCACCCTCTCGCCACCTCTGCTGCCGCCGCCATCGCCTTTCCCACTCGTCGCGATCACCGCCTCACCCACTCACCGCTGCCGCGTAGATGATTTGGATGTAATCCGACAAAGTCACTTGTAATCCTAAATGTTCGTAAATTAGTTAAGCTTGTTTGGAATTGGTACACTTTTACATGTTTTTCGTGTGTCATTTGTATCACATATTCACGAAAGTGACATGTTATATCTCATAAACGATGTCGAGCTCATAACCCTCGAAACGACGTTTGTATCACATATTCTCGGAACGACTCGGAACGTTTGTATCACATATTCTCGAAACGATGTTTGTATCACATACTCGGAATGATGTCGAGCTCATAACTTTCAGAAATGACATCGGGCTCATAACCCTCGAAACGACGTACGTTTATATCACATTACAACATCGTCGTGAATCAATTACATTTTCAAATGTAGAAACACATTACAATGAAATCACATTTTTCATGAATCAACATCGATATGAACACATTACAAACACATTACAATGAATCAATTACATCGACATGAATCAATTACATTCTCAAATTACATTTTTCATGAATCAACATCGACACATGAACACGTTACAATGAATCAATTACATTCCCGTTCTCGGCGAGGGTTTTCGATGCGATCACAAACTTCAACAATATTCATCCTAAATAAATAAAAAAATCACACGACAGGCGGCGTCCGGCAAGGCATGCGAGGGTCCGACGGCGTCCATGTGGCGACGGCATGCGAGGATCCGGCACGCCGATGTCGGAGCGTGGTCGTGACGGGGCAGTGTCAGAGCGTGGATCTGGCACGGCGATGTCAGAGCATGGTCGCGGCCAAGGCGGTGTCAGAGCGTGGTCGCGGTGTGGCGGTGTCGGAGCGTGGTCGCGGCGGGGCGGTCAGATCGGCCATCGGGCGGACAGATCAGCCGTCGGGCGGCCAGATCCGGCCGCCCGCAGCTAGATAGATCCGATCGTCGAGGCGGCCGATCTTAAGCGGGCAGCCAGATCCGGCCGCCCCCGCCAAATCACCGTCGAGCGGCCAGATCCGACCGTCCGCAGCTAGATCCGGCCGTCAAGGCATCCGATCTGACGCGGGCAGCCATATCCGACCGTCGAGCAGCCAGATCCGACCGCCGAGGCGGCCGATCTGATGCGGGCAGCCAAATCCGGTCGCCAGGCAGTCAGATCCAATCGCCCGTGCTAGATCGGCCGTCGAGCGGCCAGATCCGATCGTCGAGGCGGCCGATCTGACGCGGGCAGCTAGATCCGACCGTCGAGGTAGCCGATCTGACGCGGGCAATAAGATCCGGCCGCTCGCGGCCATATTCGACTGCCGAGGCGGCCGATCTGAGCAGCCAGATTCGGCCGCCGCTCGTGCCAAATCGGCCGCTGAGCAGCCAGATCTGGCCACCCGCAATCAGATCCGGCCGCCGAGCGATCAGATCTAGTCGCCGATGCCGAGCGAGAGAGGGAGGGAGAAGAGAGAGGGAGAGGGATATGCCGTGCGAGAGAGGGAGAGGGAAACATCGGACGAGAAAGGGAGAGCGAGAGAGGGAGAGGGTGAGGGAAATGATCGCGGTTCAAGGAGATGAGCACGGTTCAAGGGTGAGGGAAACACTGATTTGAATAATTTTTTACCTTTAAATCGCGCTTATCGTCCGCGCCCGCGCCCGTCGGATGGGGGAGGACGTCATTAAATCCAATTTAAATAATTGTGGATTTGTAATAGAGAAGTTTTGTAATAAAGACTCACTCTCATTGGTATCTCCGCGCTCTCTCCCTCGCAGCACTCGGTGTCTCGCGTCGTCATTTCCGCAAACAGGTATCGATCGTTCCTTCACATTTCGATTGAACCCTAGGGTTTACCCACTGTCTATTATGATTCTCGCCTCAATTATTTTATATGGTTTTCCTGGTTGTGATCTCCCCCTCTTCCAGTTGCTTAATTCTGAAGGGAGAGAAGGACATTAGAAGCGAAGGAGGGGGCGGGAGAGAGACTGTGAGTGAGGCGCTTCGAGGTGCTGCTGGTGGTGGTTCAAGTTGATAATGGAAACGCCGATGCTTAATCTCCGGCGGCCCATCGTCTATTGCATGCGGGACTTCCCCTCAGGATGCGGCCCTGGCGCCGCGGTTGCCTCGCAAAGAAAGCCTGAGGAGAAGCCACCGTGCCCGGCGCCCGCTCAGCCTCTCCCTCCTCCTCCATCCCCTGCTACTGGAGTTGGACAACCCGTCGATTCCGGCGACGAAAATACCATGGCTGTTGATGTTACCAGGGCGCCTCCTTGTCCCGCGCCTGCTCATCCTCTCCCTTTTGCTGATGCAGCAGCAGCAGCTGCTGCTGCTGAATTATGTCAAGCCGCTAACTCCGATGAGGGAAACCCTATGGCCGATGGCGGTGCCGATGGGTCTGTTTTGGCAGGGATTATTATACCTCCAGAGGAAAAGAACGAAGCATCTATGGTTCTGGCAGCAGTGGTAAATGAGAAAACATCTGGGATTCTGGCAATTGAGACGTCAACGGGCGCTGTCAAGGTTACGGGACAGGATGTGACAGAATCACAGGGAATCACAGATTCTCCTGAGGAAGTTGCTAAATTGAAGGCGTTGGAACCGTTAGAGAATATTTCAGAGAGCAACCAAAAAACTACCGCGACTGTGGAACCAGCTGAATTGATGGACATGACGGAGGCAGGTGGAGCTCGGGAAAATATGTGCTATTCAAAGTTGTATCCTCCTCCAAGGAGGAGAGAGATCTCAGCTGTTCGGGATTACCCAATTGGTTGTGGATGGAATGCTGCTCCGATGAGCCGTGAAGAGTGCTTTAAGCTTGTTGAAGAGTCTGTACGTCTTCCAAAGGAAAAGAATCCTTCTCCACCAAAGAACTTGAATGAAGCCAAAGTTCCTGCCGATCTGGCTATGGTGGAAACAGAGTTAAAGCTTGCTACTGATGTGACATTGTCAAAGAATCAATATTCCGAAGGAGAAAATAAGACTGTGATGCATAAAGAAGAAGCATCTGTGCAGGCCTTGGATAGGGCGGAAGTGCATCGTGACGAGGTTATGGGAACAACAGGTGACTTGAAAGTTCCCTCAGAGATCTTCACGTCCAAGGATGAAGGCCGCCATAAAGAAATGGTTGCAATTGTGAATGAGCAACTAACGCCAACGAAGACCTTTGACAAGGTGAACTCCAATCTGTTTCTGGAGGAAACATCCAAACAAATGGAACCTAGACAGAACAAACAAGTCCAACTGATAGAAGAAGCTCCTGGTGATCATGAAGATCCAGACATGGCGCCTCCTGTCCTGCCCAAGGGCAAGAGTTTTGAAACAGAAAAGAAGCGTACACTAAAGCAAGTGCAAGAGGATGAAAGGTGTTTCAGAATGCTTCCTAAAAGCAAGCTGATGCAAGGTGCAAGAGAAGTGGCCAAACAGAACTCCCAAATTAAGGGCATGCATAAGAAAGATGGTGACCCTGCAGTCGTTGGCGGGAAGAAAATTCTTTCTGGTCAACTTCCTGCGGAAAAACTGGATGTACCTGTTCTACACCAAGCTATCAAGGTTAGTCAAATTGAAGATGCACGAAGCAGCAAGTCACCTCATCCTGTTGCAGGATCTCACTCTAGAAGTGATGCAAAACACATGGAAAGGAAGATTCCTCCTAGTTCAACATCACAGAAGTTGCAGAATTCAAAGGGTAAAGATATTGAACTTATCAAAAGAAAATTTTCTGACAAAGTAAAGGATGAAAGCCAGCAAACGAATAACCTAAAGACTAGCATTGAAAATTCAAAGGTTTTTGGAAATAGGGTCATTGTGCAAGCTTTAATGGCTGCTCCAAACTGTCCATGGATGCACGGCCGGAGATCAGGTGCTAGTGGTTCTCGTCCAGTTGCAGGAAAAACCAAACTTAAGAGTGAGAAACCCCTGCCTCGTGAGGAGATTGCACTGCTTGACTTTGAAGACAAGGAGGGTCATTTACATGCACATGGAGAAGATGAAAGGGATAAAACCGCCCTTGCATTGTATGAAGGGTCGAACAATCGGAGCTTTGAGATCAATCAATCTGCATCTTCTGCTTCAACTGCTAAAAAAGCCAAAGTTAAGAGGGATAGAACCCCATTTCCGAAGCAGCCTGTGCTGTTCGAGTTGGAGGACAAGGAAGATTCTTTTCCTGAATGTGGACAAAATGAAAATGCCCTTGTGCTATATGAAGGATCAAATGACCGGAGCGAGAATATCAATCCAATTGTACCTTCTGGTTCAAGTGCACGAAAGGTCAAAGCTGTTAAGAGAGGCAGGGCACCACTTCATAAGCAACTTGCCTCGACTGAGTTTGAGGGCATGGAAGATTCTTTAGTCAACCATGAAGAAAGTGAAAGTGACCAAAGATCCTTTTCCTTATTTGAAGGGTCAAAAGTGTGGAGTGTGAATATCACTCCAATCGTTCCTCCTTACAGTTGCAGTGGCAACAGTGATGTTGCTGCTCGCCAAAAGGTTAGAAACAGCCTTCGGTTGTTTCAGGCGGTTTGCAGGAAGGTTTTGCACTGCCAGGAAGCACAGAAAAATGACTCAGAAAAGATAAAGAGGATTGACCTTACAGCTTATAAGATTCTGAAAGGTAAATGTCAGTGGCCAACAACTGGTGAGCCAATTTTTGGTGATGTGCCAGGAGTTGAAGTTGGGGATGAGTTTCAGTTCAGGGTGGAGCTCGCTATGGTTGGTCTTCACCGTCCATTTCAAGGTGGAATTGATTTTGCGAAGAAAGGCAATACATATATTGCATTAAGTGTAGTTGCATCTGGAGGTTACCCTGACGACATGGACAGTTCAGACGTTTTGATATATTCTGGTTCAGGAGGGAACCCTGGAGGCACAAACAAGAACAGGATACCAGAAGATCAGAAGCTTCAGCGTGGAAATCTGGCACTTAAGAACAGCATCGACACAAAGACACCTGTAAGAGTGATCCATGGGTTTAAGGAGGGCAAAGCGAGTAGTTCACATGATAGCAAGATGAAGCTTGTGTCTACCTTTACCTATGCTGGTCTCTATCTTGTCGAAGAGTACTGGCAGGAGAAAGGCCCCCACGGTTTTAAAGTTTTTAGGTATAAGCTAAGAAAAATTCCAGGTCAACCAGAGCTTGCTCTTCAAATAGTTAAGAGGACGAAGAAGCTAAAAGTTCGCGAAGGCTTATGCATCAAGGATATTTCAGGGGGAAAAGAGCGGATACCCATTTGTGTAATTAATACAATTGATGACGATCGTCCCATGCCTTTTAATTACATTACAAAGATCAAATATCCTTCATGGTACATCAATACTCCTCCAAGTGGTTGTGACTGCACAGGTGGTTGTTCTGACTCTGCAAAATGCGTCTGTGCTAGGAAAAATGGAGGTGAGATCCCATACAATTTTAATGGTGCTATTGTGCAGGCTAAGAAACTGGTGTTTGAGTGTGGTCCTTCTTGCAAGTGTCCTTCTTCCTGCCACAATCGCGTCAGCCAACATGGTATAAAGATACCTCTTGAGATTTTTAAGACCGAGAGAAGGGGTTGGGGAGTGAGATCACTGTATTCTATACCTTCGGGTAGCTTCATATGCGAGTATATTGGAGAGCTTCTTCAGGACGAAGAAGCTGAGAGGAGGAGCAATGATGAATACCTTTTTGACATTGGTCAGAACTATGATGATCCTTCACTTTGGAAAGACCTCCCTGATCATATGGTGGATCCTCAGGCTAGCTCTTCCCCTGCGACCGTGGACAGCGGTTACACTATCGACGCAGCTGAGCAGGGGAATGTTGGTAGATTTATCAATCACAGTTGTTCACCTAACCTTTATGCACAGAATGTTCTTTATGATCACGATGACAAGCGAATGCCGCATGTCATGTTATTTGCTGCTGATAACATTCCTCCATTACAGGAATTGACTTACCATTACAACTATACAATAGATGGGTTCCGTGATTCCGAGGGCAACATAAAGAAGAAAGCCTGCTATTGCGGCTCTGCTGAATGCTGTGGTAGGCTCTATTAAGTTGCACTGCGCAACTGTTAATACTGTTAAATGGAAACAAAATCTGTTGTCACCTGTATCTTCATGTCTCAAGAATATCACTTTAATTTTGTTTTTGATGAAATTTTTTCTTCAAGGGTATCACTTACACATACATGTTGTCTCGGTAACCCAAAAAAGCAGCCTTTATTTTGTGCAAAAAAATGGGGGATTGCCATTTACATGTAGAACATGATATCTCTGTTGTCCTGAGTTTGGTTCTTTGCCATATGTTGAAATTAGATTCTGAGTAAATATCGTAGGCATTTAGTAGAATGTTCCTTCTGTTTGTTTGTTCTTTCCACTGTTATCTACATATATGGTCTGCTCCACATACAAGATAATGGGAGCTTGTTGGCCTGATTGACATGACTACATGAGTAGGAGAAAGAATACATCAAAGTGTAGCTGTTGGATGGTATTCACGGCAGCTTGCGTCATATGTAATTGCACAGTTACTGTTGTTAAAATTTGGTTTCTCCATTCAACAATGGACGATGTCCATCAATTTACAAATCATTGCACTTCTCTTTCTACTTCAATTATGAACAACACTGATACAAGCAGAAGAGACATTTTTTTTCGCCCCGATTGATATATTGCATCTAGAAATGCCTCATTGAATTTCAAAAAATAAATAAAAAAGAAAACAAAAAAGAACCATTCAAAAGCATGCAACCTTAGGAGACAATATCAAAGGTAAATGCTAAATGCCAGAAGCATTCAGTCTACTATTAAGATGCCTTTACATGCATTTGGACACTCTTCACAGAAACCACACATCGCAAGCGCTGTTGGCGATGTCGCTAGGGGTGTTCACGGGTCGGGTTTGACCCGACCGGGTCGGGTCGGGTCCCCTGTTTTTTGTGGCTGCGATCCAACTCAGACCGGGCTGGGTCGGGTCGAGTCGGATGATCGGGTTACCCGACAACCCTTCTTCTTTTTTTTTCATTTATTTTTTAATATAAAAAGTATTTATTATTTTATTTTTAATACAAAATAAAGTATTCTTAAATATCAAAAATATTGTTTTAAATATATATACTTTTCTACATTAAAAAACTATAAAAGAATTAAAAACTATAAAAACTATAAAAGAAAAAACTATATAAAAAATAAACTTTTTTCTATATATACTTTTTCATATTTTTTTAGATTTTAAATGATATAAAACTATACATTTAACTAAAAAATAATTAAAAATTAAACAAAAAAAAACTGGGTTTATCGGGTCGGGTCGGGTCAACTCGGGTTGGAAAATTCCAACTCGAACCCGACCCGACCCTTGGTCGGGTCATGATCAGTCGAATCGGATCGGATTTTCGGATTCACTGGGTCGACCCGACCCGACCCGGTGAACACCCCGATGTCGCAAAGAAGAGCTATCATTTCAATGGTGCTGGATCCCTATCAATTACATCATTTTTTTTACTTAGTAATTTAATATGCGTAATCATTCTTTTTTATTATCATTTATATATTTAGAAGACTAATAACAGCTGCCCGTGCAACGCGTTCTTTAACTTTTAAAAATACATTACTAGTGGATCAACCCGATGCCTCAAGATAATTGAGAGATCGAATTAATAAATTGTCATTTGATTCACAAAATAAAGTGTTCAGGACAGTTGAATCTAATTAATTCCCTTTATTTATTTATTTATTTATTTATTTATTTATTATTATTATTATTATTATTATTATTACTATTATTATTATTATTATTATAGGGCTATATTTTGATCCATCGTAACAGCATTTAAACCTGAAAATGACTCGTAAAAAATCTTTACTTCATATTTAAAACTTTGTATTTCTTTCGACTCAAAATTTTCGAAGTTAATAGTAAAAATGAAGTCTTCATGTTGACCATAATTCGCCCTTATTTTAACAAAGTTAACAAATTTGACTCCTTTTAGCGTATGGGCCTCGGGTTCGTGCGACAGTCGTTTGATCGAGCGAGATAAATAAGGTTGGCTTTTCTACTTGTTTTTTTTTTGAAAAATAGTAGGAAAAAATGGGACGAATGAAATATTTATCTTATTATTAAAAATATAATATAATATAATAGAGTGTCCTTAGTTCCACTCCTATCTTAGCCATTTTACCCTTATTTTTTACACTATAAAATTATCTTATTATTTTTTATAACAGAAAAATTATTATTTATAATAATTAAACCGAAAGTCTTTACTTTTTATAATATCAGAATACCAAAGTTCCCCTTTCTCTTTCCTCAATAACAAAATTGTTATTTTAAATAATCAACACAAAAGTCTTCAATATTATGATTTTTACTTTTTCTATTACAGTGCCTATATTTTATTCAGTTTATTTAATATTTAATATTTATTTTAAGCTTATAATTGAGTATGATATAATATTGGTTAACTTCTTACTTATTTTAATCAAAATATAATCGTAAGGTAAGTTAACTTTTCCATCTTTAATTATTGCTATACCTTCATTTTTTTAAAAAAATATTTAATAATTGCTGAATTTGAACCAAAATTTTACAATATGTTAGATTTAGTGACAATCACAAACTCATAAAGTAATAATTTAATTTATAAATTTATTTTAAATTATGAATTAAATGAATAAGTAATTGAAAACATTAAGATAGAATACTAAAAGGGTCATTCATTTGTCATTTTTTAAAATGATGATATAAAGAGGAGTTATCCTTTTTTTAATAGTACAAAAAATATGAAAAAGTTGGATAAGGTAAATTAACATTAAGATATTTGGAGTAGCATTAAGGGCACCCTTAAAAATAATGAGATTGGATATATTTCGAGAGTTGAAATCTTCAACTCAGTTCAAATCGATGAAATTGGGACACTATTATCTTTATTTATGAATATAAAGAAAGCTTTTGTGAAAAAGAGAAATGGGACTCCGTGACCACAATGTGTAAAGGCTATTCATATCCGAAGAGTGACTTTGGAGGTTGAATTATTGATAAGTGTGCATGTCATCATCATTTCTCAAACTAACCTTATTCTCATTTGTTTTCATTAATTATGCATTTAATCAAAGTCAATTCAAACGACTAAACGTTTCTTCTCTTGATTCATTTTTGTGTTTAATAATCAACAAATTTCAAACTAATTTTCTCACACAATTAAATGTAAATCTTCTTTGTTTCCCTCTGGATCGATTCCCTCATTTATCGAATCTAGAACCAAAGTACTTTTATCACATAATACCCCTAACATCTTGACACCCACAAAATTATTTTTGAATTTTTAACCAATATTTTTGAGTCGCCATCTGTTTAATGCAAGGAAAAAAATTAATGCAATGTCTATACCTTGTTGTCCACATAATAAGATAGGGGTGTTCACCGGGTCGGATCGATCCGGTGAACTCGACAATCCAACCCGACTCGACCTAGTTTGGGTCGGGTCGGACCCAACCCGAACCTAACCCGATGAGGGTTCGGGTCGGGTACGGATTAAGAAATCCCAATCCGAGTCGACCCGACCCGATGATCCGACTTTTATTATTATTATTTTTAATTATTTTTACTTTTTTTAGTTTTTTAATTCTATAGTTGATTTAAAATGGAAAAAATATTAAAATAAAATATTTTAATTATGAAAATAATGCTCAAATATTCAAAAAAACATATTTTATATTTTATAATAATTATTAATTATTTTTTATATTAAAATAAATATAAAAAAGTAAGATAAAAAAAGGTGATCGGATGACCCGACCACCTGACTCAACGGGTCGGATTGGGTCAGATTTTCTACCCCCAAGGTCGGATCGAATTTGTTTACGGGTCAGGTCCAACCCGACCTCGACCCGTGAACAACCCTATAAGATGCTCGATACCAGATGTTGCGATGAGGTCTATTTACCCATATATGAGCTGTATCACAGACTCAGGAGACTCAAGCCGACTACAATGGTAACTTAAAAGTGACAAACAAGATCCACAATTAACCTTTATATGCTTTCAGATCATGCAAGTGTGGCCTAATGATGCAGCATTATCTGCCAATCCTAACAAATGATAGTTTAAGTATAATGCTAGCTACTGCTACAACAACAATGCTTAATTTTTTCTTTTTTTTGTCTAGGATTTTTATGTATTTCTGAATCTTGATATTGAGCTAGACAAAAGATTTAAGAATGCAGGTGCCTTTAGCTCTTAAATATTTGTCTGCTCTCTCTCTCTCTATCTTTATGCGTCATAAGTCTGAAGCATCCAGGGGGAGGGATGGCGTGAGGCGAGGAAGCAGACAAAGAGATTACATGTCGCAATACACCAAACCATTTGACCCCAGCGAGGCTTCTGCCTTATTCAGGTGTTTCCATCTTTCTTAACGCAGACAGCACCAGAAAGCTACAAAAGGCCTGCAGCTGGCGAAACTGAAAGGCAAAGGGACGCGGCTCCCAGCCAATGCATGCGCAGGGGGGCTCTCCGGCACTCTAACTCCGTCGACACCTCCCCCGAGCTAGTGAGATTCAGCAAGCAGCTGATGCCCCCTGCCTGCCTGCGTCCTTTCTGCAGCTGCAGAAAGAAAGATATATAGATTGCATGAATAGTGTGATCGTGTACCCCACCTGTTTTGGTACATGTTTTTCTTGCAGTGTAGTGGTGGAGGCCCGGGTCGCCGGGTGCAGCCATGGCGAGGGTGCAACCTTAGCTTCATCTGTACACAGACACAGTGCGTACTGCATATATATATGAAAATAATAAAGAACAGAAAGATGTAAAGAAACATGACGGGCAGAAGCTGATCTGAACGAAAGGACCTTGTAATTTGTACATTCCATGTTTTACTTCTTGTTTCTGTTCTGTGGACGGCCATGATAGGAACGAACATTATTAAACCGAGCTAACATGAATCAAACCTCGCAGGAGCGAAAGAGTTTGTTATGCCTTTATCCCAGGAGAAAGAAAGAATGTAATAGAAATAATTTAGTCGTTAGATTTCATGATCTTAAATGTTCAAATCTGCAATGTACTTAGCATCAGATATAGTTGGATGAAGGTACAGTTAATGTCCACTCCTCTTATGATTTGTTAATCATTTCCTAACCAGATATAATATTCCCACTGGATTTTACTTTTCACTGTCCCAAGATCTGCAGCAAATCCATCTCTCTCTCTCTCTCTCTCTCAATATAAGTCAGTTACTTACTTCTCCATATCAAGATAGAAAAAGGGCTAATAAAGTATAAGTCGACAACCTTTTTTCTCTTAACCCTGAACTCAAACCGACCTTGGGCTAAAAGAGTCATTTCAGGTCGAGGAGGAGGCTTCCGACCTTACGTAGCGAGCCCTCAACCGACCCCGGAACCCGGACTCCAAAACAGTAGGCAAATGCAGCCATCCCGCCTTCCATCCCTCTCTCTCTCTCCCTCTCTGCCTTTCCAGACCCCATTGCTGGTTGGTCGGAGGAGGCCGTAGGCGTGCGACGAGTGTAACGAGTGCAAACGCCCAAAACAGCTATTCGAAATGGGAATTTATATGAAAAAAAAAAGAAACAGTAAAGAAAAGAAAGCAGCAGCAGAAGAGATAGAGTGAATGAGTGAGTGGTGCGTGTGTGACACACACAGGTAAGAGAGAGGAGAGAGAGAGAGGGAGAAATAGAGAGAGGCCATTGATTCCGGGTGCAGTGAAGGCAGTGGCCTTTTTGAACACTTGTCCAGCGTCGCTCAGAAAAATCCACCACCCCCAGAGCGAGACCCTTCCTCCCTCTCCATCTTCACCTTCTAATGATCCCATTTTCATTTATTTCCACCCATCCCCAATCCGCACACATGAATGCACCACGCACTTCCTCTTCCCCCTACTCTCCTCCCTTCGTCCAGCTCTCTTCCCATCTTCTCCCTCAGTACCCCCTCTATTTATACCGCCCTCACTTCCTCTTACAGGACCCTACTGCAGTTCCTGCACATCCCACGTCCGCTCCGTCTTTAGCCACGGACGAGATGAACTCGCCGGGGAACTCGTCCGCCGCGGCCGCGCGTCGCGCCACCCGCAGCAGGAAGATGGCCGCCAAGAAGCGGTGCAGGAATGTGCCCCGCCCGGAGGTCGCCGCGCCGTCCAGCAGCGCTCATCCCCGCTATGTAAGCCGTTGCACCCTCTTGCTCCCTCCCTCCCTCTCTTCTACGTCCGCTGTGCGATGTGCATATATAAATTCATGGTTCCTGCAAAGTTGGGACCTGTTTATTTTAATGTTTATTTACGTAGGTAGTAGGAGGAGGTGATGGGCCTCGACCTCGCATGGGCTTCGCCTGCCCTTGGATGAGGCGAGGCCGATCGATCACCGCCGTCCGTTCTTCCAGTCCTTTTTCCTGCTGCCCTCCGAATTCAATTATTCTTGTTCTTCATATTATTCGCTTTGGTCATGATGACGTCGATTCTTCTTCCGACTCTCCTGTTCTAATTTTATTATAGTCTGATTCTTTTTTCTGCTTGTGTTCTTGCTCTCTCTCTCTCTCTCTCTCTCTCGTCCCCCCTCCTCTCACTCTCTCCCCCTCCTCTCACTCTGAATTATGTGGTGGTAGATCCATTGCTGATTTTGTTTTCTCTGGTCTACACCATCTTTCAGATTTCGATGGTTGCCAAATTCTAGATCTTATGTTTGAGGAGCTGAATAAAAAAATATTCTGATCATATGAATACTTTTCCTGCTGATCCTACAACAAGTATTTATATGTCTGATTTTCTTTTCAGCATTTTTCTCGATTTTTTGTTTTGTTTTGCAGAAGTCATACTTGATTCAGAACTTCAAGATTGATCAGTTCTGTTCTTTCATCATACAAGTGAAGAAAATCTACATTGGTTTCTTACAATTATATGTACATCCACACATACACTAGAACTAACCATCCATACATGCAATAACTCAGGTCTTTCTGAATCATTCGGCCTAAAAGATATTGAGAACAGCATGATCTAATTAATCAACTGATGCACACATAGAGATAAATCACTGAAATATGTGGTTCACTTTATAGCTAGGTAGATTCTGTTGCCAATGAAAAGTATCAGCCTTTTTCCTTGGCAAAAGCATGCTTAGTGTCAGGATTCTTGGTTTGATTTCAGTACACGCATCTGAATATATACATTCCTTATATTTTGTTTAATTTTTTTAGAGTTTTCCTTTCCCTTTCTTGTGTGTAAATAAAGATAATAGCTTGCAATCCATGAATGTGGATACATTAATTGTTTGTGATAACACCAGTTTTAACTGTCCATTAAAGGTACTTTTAAGAGATTGAATTTGTATATATGTAAAAGAAATTAATGTACATTCGATCATGTTATAAATTGGTAATAGTTAGTAGATAGCTGAATGGATATATTCCATATCACAAAAAACTTTTATTTGCTTGTTTTAGGGATAAACCCTTTTGATTCTTTATAACTTGAATTGCATGAATAACGTTCTTTAACGGTCGATCATGTTGGATAATACTAATTTGTTTGTTTCGAATGAATGATTTTAGTCGTTATAAAAGCAAAAACAAACACATTTTGGTAAAATTTATCGAAAACGACGCTATGAAGCTTTTTAATGCAATATTGTCATCTAAACTATGATTATTTTTTGATGTCTTTCGTAAATCCGACAATTTTAATCATTTTTGGCATGAATTGAATGATTCTCATCTAAAAGAAGACAACTTTCATCAGTAAGAATATTTATAAAGCTTGTCATGGCGCGTTGCATATTGAATCATGTGGATAATGAGCATTCATGTCTTTTTTTCTTTATGCATTTCAGTATAAAAATTTTGACATAGTACTTTGATCATAATATCAATTTTCACTATCCCATGTTGTTGGCTATTTTTGCAATTGTTCTTGATTTATTTCACCTTCTATGCATGCCTGCAAATTAGCCACAAGTGACCTCATAATGTTTGTGGCACAAATGTTCACATGTTTTCTTTCATAATCAATAAGCAACATTGTGCTCAAGGATGAATTCTGCACATAAAAGTGGATGAAATTTAACTATAAAGTGGAACTGGCTAACACATTTTGAATCTATTGATGGCAGGTAAATGTGCTGGATTCCAATGTGCAAGCCCAGGATCCTGATGTAAGCTTCTCAAATTAATGAAATTTGGTGTCTATATTATATCTCTGGTAGCATCATGAAGATAATTAATTCTTTATCTTGTCGATGCAGTTCATTCTGGATGGCCTGAGATTTCTCGTGAAAAAAGAACTCAGGAATAGTGATATCAGCCATTTGGGAAGGATTGTTCTGCCAAAGGTCAAATTATTTGCTATAGCATGACTCAATCTTGTATATATTTCTGAATTCTCAACATATACATACTTTTCTGCGAGTAATCTGTTGTTTACTCTTTCAATTTACACTTACCCAGAAAGAAGCCGAGGACAATCTTCCCCCTCTCAAAGTGAAAGAAGGCTTTGAGATTATCATGGATGATCACACAACCTCCCAGGCCTGGACATTCAAATATAGGTCGTAATGAATCTGCTGTGAACTCATGCATTTGCTAGACACTTGAATAATGCCATTCATTTGCTTATTGTTCTTTCTATAGTATGATGATAATAATCACAGCCATCGATATTACTTGTCTAGTAATTATGTAAATAATTACCTAAACTGATGCTGTTATTCCTGAACCTACTTAAGATTGTCTTCTAGATATATCTGACATATATATTTGCCTGCATGCATGATCAGGTTTTGGCCCAACAACAAGAGCAAGATGTACATCCTGGAACACACTGGTGAGCTTCTCATCTTTAATTTGTTTACTGAAATCTGAAAACCTACCCAAAAGTCGAAAAAAGAGAAAGAAAAAGGAGATCGAGAGAACTGTTAGGCATATGTTTCTACCTGTACGTGCTCATCCAATTTGCTTTCTTGTGCTTTCCTTAAGGGGACTACATCAAGAGTCATGGCCTTCAGACCGGAGACTTCATCATAATATACAAGGATGACTCAAATGAGCGATACGTAATGAAATAAACACACTTCATTCAATTTAATTTCACCTACTTCTTGCACATATATAAGTTTTATCTGCACAAGTGCAGGTCATTAGAGCAAAGAAGGCATCATCAGCTGAGGAGGAAGCAGCAACAGCTGCTGCTGCTGCTGCTGAGGCTGCGGCTGCGGCTGCGGCTGAGGCTGCGGCTGCGGCTGCGGCTGAGGCTGCGGCTGCGGCTGAGGCTGCTGCTGCTGCTACTGCGGCTGCTGCTGCTGCTGCTGCACCGGTCCCGGAGTACGAGGGGATTTTCGACTTCATCGTCCCGGAGGCAGCGGGGAATGCGACAAGCAACTCATATCTCTTTCAGCCATTAAGAGATGGCCTGCTGGGCTTTGACTACGACTACAACCAGAGCTACAATTTCATGCAAGATTTCCCACCTGCAACTAATTTCCTGGATGACAACACTACTCACGCTGGGAACACTACGTTCATTGAACCAATGAGTCCGCTCTTCGGGTGGCCATAAACAGCATGCATTATAGTTATACATATAATGCAGCACCCAGCTCACATACTGTATAAGCAAGGTTTACCTTGGTGAGATGAGCAGAAAGCTAATTCTAGCTAGGATCTGTTCATTGGTTAACAGGAATAAATGTGCGCAATAGATACATATGTGTATGTGATGTATGTACAGACGATATAATATAATATATATATATATGTATGTATGTATAAGTGAATGCTGGAAGAAAGGCTTAAGCTTTATAATACATATGTTTCGATTGCCTGTTGACTGTTGTTGCTTGCATTATTCTTGTACATTGTTTTGAAAAGTTTTGCTACAAAGTCTCGTCCCCTGGTGTGTTTTATTTTATATCACAAAAAGTTTACACATTTACAGATCTTTTCTTCTTTGTTTTAAAAATTATGTAGATAGATGTCATAGACATATGGCCAGTGAGTCGTTAATTTCTTTCTGGCATGTAGTTAAGCGGTTGAACTCGGGAAAACTACAACTTAGAATCGAAATTTCGAAAACATCACTATAAGGGGGAAAGAAAACTTTAACGCTTTGGATCATTGACATTATGAAGATTAATTAATCGGGTCCAATTTTGTTTCTCTTCTTTCCTGTCTCTTTTTCTCTCCCTCACATATTGCCAGTTTTTTTTTTTGTACCGTGATCACATAATCTTCTTCTGAAAAATATCATTTTTATCAAGTACAATATTTTGGTTTTTATCTTAATATTCTGTTCAAGTTAATTAAAGGAAAAGCCTTTAATCCATGTTTGGGGCTAAAGTACTGTATACCCGAGCACTTTATGAGAAGGAATTATCTTTATTTATGAAATAACAAATCTCCATGTTTCGTGTGCTTTTTCTTTTAAGAAAAGAGAATTATTTGTTGCAAAAAACTCCTCATACATGGAAATTCAAACTCTACAAGAAAAAAACCAATTCCAGTCGGTCAAAATGGTCTGTAATTTATTGAAAACTATCGAAAATTATAATTTTCGACGGATTTTTCGACAGAACCGATCCGTTGAAAAAATGATCGTCAAAAAATAATTTTCGATGATTGAAAAAAACTCGTCGGAAGTTCCGACGAGTTTAACCGTCCCAAAAGTCCGGCGGCCATAACCGTTGAAACTTTTGACGATTGCAACCGTCGAGACTTTTGGCGGTCGGCGCAACCGACGAAACTTTTGGCGGTTGTCGCAACCGACGAAACTTTCGACGGTCGAGACCATCGAAACTTTCGGCGATCGTCGCAACCGTCGAAACTTTCGACGATAGCAACCGTCGAAACTTTCGACGATCGTCGCAACCATCGAAACTTTTGGCGGTCGCAATCATCGCAAAAAGTTTTTATAATATAAAAAATTAGTCTGCAGCCAGATCCAGCCGTCAATCCGGCGGCTAACGACTAGATCCGACCGCCAGCGACCAGATCCGACGACCGATTTCAACCAAATGATAATATGAAAAGATAACTCTTCTATCTATTAATTTGAACTACTAACGATGTTATCTTCTATCTATTAATTTGA
This sequence comes from Pontederia crassipes, assembly GCA_030549335.1. Taxonomy (NCBI): domain Eukaryota; kingdom Viridiplantae; phylum Streptophyta; class Magnoliopsida; order Commelinales; family Pontederiaceae; genus Pontederia; species Pontederia crassipes. Next base: position 1,248,830 of record CM060184.1, read on the forward strand.
ACTACTAACGAAGTGACAATTTAAAATATTAAAATAATTAAAATTATCAGTAATCAGTTGCAATAAAATGAAGTAATATAATAGATCTTAAGAATTTTAAATAAAAATAATTAGTAATCTATATACCAAATAGCCCCTTAGTTTTTAAATCTTATGTTCGTTTCAAAGTTTAATTTGTTTAGGAGTGTTAAAATTGGATTAGTTGTCTTCGCTATAAATAACTTGTTTAGGAGCGCGAATTGGCGGCGCGCTCGGTTCTCTCGACCAGCACCAATCGCGTGCACCTTTTTTTTCGGCCAAATTTAGTGGTCACGTGGCACATGAGCCCAAACCCCCACAAGGACGGTCTGCCGCCGTGTTTTGCAGCCTCCTGCCGCTGTACGCTGCTTCCGCCACAAGTTGCTACTCTCGTCGCTCCCCTTGAGTCGCCGGTATCCCTCTACTCCTCGCTTCCTCCCTCTCTCAATCTCTCTCTCGTTGTGGTCGTAACGTTCCATCCCGAAATTCACGTAATTATCACATACTTAGAGTCATCTCAAATGTGCTACACAATTTTATATGAAATAATTTTATGAAAAATAAATTATATAAAACGCAGAAATAACAAAAAGATCGCCTAACAATATATATTGGCAAGGAATTGGAAATGTCCATGAGTACTAAATATATGAAAAATAATAACTAATCAATAATCTAGTAAGACTAAATCATACATCATGTGCAATATCTCTGTCACTGAACTTGACCAACGGCATCACCATTTTTTATCATCTCACCTGCATGAATCCGGATGCAGGGAAAAACTCATGAATATAAAAATACTCAGTACGTAGGATTTAATCATAACAATAAATAAAAAATCAATGGTGCTCAAAATCAATAGTCAATAAGGAGCAATAATCAATAGAACACATAATAGAATAATATAGAAGAGATTAATCAATAAATCAATAAGACCATGAATCAATAAAAGAGGATCAGATAAGAGATCAATGGACCAATAATAACAATTATCAACTATGCCTGAGCACTATGGCACCTATCCAATTTAACATTTTTCTATTATCAATATCTGAGGTCGTCGACTAATATCAATTTCTATTCAATTCAATAGGCGGAGGCAAAATCAATCAACGCCAAGATCCGAATGACCAAGACTCAATTCAATTCGATTCAATTCTATTCAATTTGAATTTCAATTCAATAGAGAGCGCTCGGTCAATTAAGGAAAACTCCATGTCTCTTTCATATAGGCCAGTGGGAGATCAAACCACGGTAAGCCGCCCTCTAATAGTAGCGCTAACAATAGTTTCATGTTGACGGACGATCATGGTCATCACATGACAGTCATATCTTCCCTAAAGAATGACGTCCCATACAATACGATAATAATAATGGCCCAGGGAGTTTAGAGACAATCGGAGAACATGGAGACCCAGCAGTTTCTATCTTTTATCTTGCTTAACTTAAATACCTATATTTAACAATTTACTTTAGGTTAGACAAGGACCCAGTCAAAGGAAAACTACTGGATCAACATCATAAGGGATCACACAATATGATAAAATAATAATTACACAAATCTCAAATCAAGAAAGATATGATGAGATCGGATTTGTTTATGATATAATCAGGGATGATCAGGAACAATAAACTATGATAACTATTCAATTTTCTATAATAATTTACCTAAAATTATGATTTCTGTCCCTAGAACCCGACCCACGTCGAGTGAAACTCGGGCCGTGTTTGGAAACGATCAATATCACCTCGACTAGGGCAAACTCGGGCCGGGTGTATAGTGAACCTGGGCCGAGTTGGCTGGTTCATGCCCGCATCAATCGTTTGATTCAACACGGATTGCGTTCGAAGAAAACAGACCCTGTCGTCGGAAAACTCGGGCCGCGTCGCCGCTAACCCAGTCCGCGTTCGACCATAATCCCATACATATCCATGCGGTCCGAGTTCTATTAAACTCAGACCGTGTTTACCTGAACCCGAACTGTGTCAGCGTCAACCCGGACCGTGTTGGCCGGAACCAAGGTTGGGTTCGGTTGCCAGCATTTCGACGTGATTTTCCGGCCACCATAACTATGCCTAAGGGTGTTCACGGGTCGGGTGGTCGGGTAACTCGACCATCCTTTTTCTTTTAAATTTTTTGTTTATATTTTTAATATAAAAAGTATTTATTATTTTATTTTTAATACAAAATAAAGTATTTTTTAATACTTTTTTTCAATGGTACATATATAATTATCTTATATAACTAATTTGAAATATTAATCTTCTCTGTCTAAACCATCCTAATAAAATTGTGCGAAACGACAAGATACTATTACGCCATGTTCCTCGTTACGGTCGAGAATCACCTCGATGACCACGCCGTAAAGACTCCAACGGACATGACAAGACACTGCCACCTCGTTACGGCCTAATATATCAATAAAATTCTGATACAGAGGAGAAGAGATTAGGGTTCCATGTTGCGAAAAATGATGATATAGGGATTCCCCATACGTACCTAAAGTTGGCTGAAAAATCAACTGGAGTCCCTTCTCTGAAAATCTGCACGAACGCCAAACTTTGGCCGACGACTGCTCTCTGTCCTCGTTCCGAAACTCGCGGCCACCACCTAAAACTTCTTCTCCTATGTACCGACTTCAAAACCAGCCATCACATGTTCTCGGAGGTGTCTCGATTCACGTGCAAATAAGAGAAAAAGAGAGCTTGTGGGTAGAATTTTGTTTGGCAGAAAAAGAGATTTTCAGCCACCCTTTAATGTCTATTTATAAGTGCGGATTTGAGATATCAATTCTATTAGGCCTTAGACTCCTTTAGAATCAATTTTTGCCATCCATCAATGATTAATCACTTCTTAATTATTCAAATTTATTTAAATTCGAATTTACTTTTTAAATCCATGCTTATCTCCATAACAACTCTATCTTTATTTAAATTCTATCCTCTTTCTCCATCTTTTCTCATAATTTTCATCAACTTCGGAATTATTTAATTCCAGAATATTAATATTGATATTTTCAAATCCATTAAATAAAAATAAATATCCTTTATTTATTTTCTAAAAATCCGGATCGTTATAGTCGCTGTGTTGAACCCTGCGCTGTGATCTCCATACTCCCGAGCAGAAAAGCTTGCGCCAGTGTCTCCCCGCTGGCGAAGGATGAGGCTTGCAGGGCTCCTTGTTCGCGAGCAGGGAGGCCTGCGCCGAGGTCTCCCTGTTGGCGCAGTGCTCTCAAGCCTCGTTGCAAGTAGGAAGCCCTGCGTCGAGGTCTTCCTGCTCGCGCAGGGCTCGGAAGCCTCGTGAAGAGGGAGTAGCCGACGAGCAGAAGTTTGTTTTGTTAGGTTCCTAGTCCAACTAGGATCCTAATTAGATCACTTCGAGGGGATCAAGCCTCCAATAAACCACTTCGAGAGGGTCAAGCCTCCAAGATACTTGCTCTAAGCAATTATCAAAAGAATATTATATTCTCATATATCTAATTAAAAAGAGTTCCAAGGGGTCCTATTTATATGGTAACCCAAACAAGTCCAAATAGAACTAGAAATAAAAAAAATAGAGTGCTAATCAAACTAGGAAGCAAATAACTAGAGTGTTAATCAAAGTAGGAAGTAAATAATTAATCTTAGTTAAAGAAAATAAACTAGTCCTATTATTATTAGGAAATATGATCCTATCATTTCCGCCCTCTTCAAAAAAGTCTTGTCCTCAAGGCTATGCAGAAATATGTGAGAGAATTTTTCCTTTCGATGCTTAATCGGATGATGTCTCTTGATAACTTGAATAAAATAGAGATCCTTCTTCAGAGAGTAGTTTTGATTATGCATCGGTAGCACTGGAACAAGCTTGCATTCGTTGAAGAAAGAGAATTTGAAATTGATCAAATTCTTTTCGCATGAATAAAATTGACCTTGAGCCTTTTGAGTATCGCAATCTTCAAGTTTTCTTGAGGCTGAGTTAACCGTCATAAGCATAAATAAGTCCTTATTAATATATGATTCTTCAATGCATTTTGCACTCGTCGAGCTTTCACTTCCCTTCGAAGATTGGGGAGAAGTCCTTCAACAAAAATTTCTACCAATCGATGTTCATTCCAATTTTTAATTTGACTTGATAATAATTTGAAATGAGTCTGATACTCCTCGACCGTACTTAATTGTAGAATATTTGCAAGCTCATCTTCTACGTAATATCCCTTGTTTACTTGTTGATATTTATTTTCGTCGTTGAATACTTGTAAAATTCGTTGAAATCGTTCTTCGATTCGAGTAAGACGATCGGCTAGCGTTAAAATTTTTAAAGTCGATAAATCCTATGAAGCCATAGATTTTTCCTGCACATTTGAAATATTAGATTATAAATATAAACTATTAATAAGTCATGATATAAGTTGGTTGATAGTAGTAAACGGCGGTGATGGCGATGTAGTGGCAGTAGCGGATGCGATAGATGGCAGCTGAAGACGAAGATAACTAGGTTATTGGTCCAACCAAAAATCCGAGATATCACAATTGCCCGAAAAAGATCGAACAACTCTGATATCAATTGTTAGGTTCCTAGTCCAACTAGGATTCTAATTAGATCACTTCGAGGGGATCAAGCCTCCAATAGACCACTTTGAGAGGGTCAAGCCTCCAAGATACTTGCTCTAAGTAATTATCGAAAGAAGATTGTATTCTCATATATCTGATTAAAAAGAATTTCAAGGGGGTCCTATTTATAGGATAACCCAAACAAGTCCTAGTAGAACTAGAAATAAAAAAAAATAGAGTGCTAATAAAATTAGGAAGTAAATAATTAGAGTGCTAATCAAAATAGGAAGTAAATAACTAATCCTAGTTAAAAAAATAAACTAGTCCTATTATTATTAGGAAATAGGATCCTATCATGATTTTAGGATTAAGATTATATAAGACTGTTTAGAACTTTTTTCCCGGGTAAGTAGCATGTTTAATTAGGTTCAAGATGATATAGATTTTTTAGGATTAATATGATATAGCCTGTTTAAGACTTTAAGTTAGGAATTACTGAATTAGGATTTGTTATTTTGAATTTTGATGACTTGGATTTTAAGACTTATTTTACTTTTGGTAATTTGGAATTTGGATGGTCCTTTGGCATGTTGCTTTTTGAATATTTGATGACTTGATGAAAATTTTGCTTTATTATAAAGAAATTACAATATTATAGTTAAGTTTGTGCTAATTAATACATAAAGATATTTATGATAGAATTGGCAGCGTCATCTTATGTGTTCGCGATTTATGTTTTCCCCCTTTTTACTTGTTTGACAACATTGTCTATAAATAAGGCTCTATGGGTTCTGATTTGGTGTTAAAAAAAACTCAGATTCAATAATCAACCCCTGGTTTTCGACGCATTGTTAACGCATCAACAACAGCTGCATTCATATAATTGCTGATCTGTGTTCGTTGCAGAACATGTAAGTATTCTTAACATGTAAGTATTTCCTTTCCTTTTTCTTTACTTTTTGTTTATAGCTCCCTAACTACTTAAGTGTTTGCACCCTCATTACGGAATGCCATATTGCCATGAAATAAGATAATATCTAATTGGATCTCACATGTTATCTAATTTATGCTTTGGCCAATTGCCCATGACAAAAGTTCCAGACATATTATTAAGAATGATCGATCGGTATCTCTTTGTTCTCATGCATGCACAAAATATGATCAGGGACCCAGGAGGAAAGAAGGCCGTGGGGGGATATGTGCCCTGAACTTCTCTACAATATAGCCATGCAACTCGACTATGTTGGCACCTACGTCACTTTCGTGTTGGAGTTAGTAAATACTTGAGGACTCCTTATTTCTCACATTGAATTCGTCCACGTGAGCTTAAGAGAATTTGAGTATTATCCAATTATTTGTGCTGTTGGCGTACTGACAAAAGGGGGGTTCAGGGGACACCGCTCCTCGATAGCGTTTGAGCTTTTGTTTAGTCGGCTCGTGTGGTGCGGATTAAGAGTTTCTCTATTTTTGTTCGAGTTTTGAATCCGTTTGAGAGAGGCTTATTTATAGTTTATTTTCAGATGTAATCTGTGGTGCTTGTAACTAAAAGATATAGTGTAACCTCTTTGCAGGACGTAATCCTAATCTATAGTGGAACCTGGTAAATCTTACGTGTCTCCTCTAATTTTTTTATGATTTCTTCGCGATCATCTACTCATTTTGCGTGTGTTTGTCGATCACGGAGAGTCTCGGTGAAGGCCGTTGCTAGTGAATTCATCCCGTCACAGCAATCCCATGCTCGTGCAATTCTTTTATCACTCAAGATCAGATACTTTGATCTTTTACGGTCTGCCTGAGAAGAAAGTCTACTGTAAGCATCTTGAAGGATTCAGCAAATTGTGTTATGTTGCGCGCTCATGGGGGTGGTTGATCATGGTAGATTTTCAAGATCAACAAAATGTTTGTTGGAGTTGGTGAATACTTCAGGACCCCTTGTTTCTCACACCGGATTCGCCCACGTGAGCTTAGGGGAATTTGAGTATTACCTAATTACCTGTGCTGTTGGCATACGAACGAAGGGGGGTTCGGGGGGCCACGTGAGCTTAGACGGATTTGGGCTTTTGTTTAGCCGGTCCGTGTGGTTCGAATTAGGTTTTCTCTATGTTTTGTTTAGATTTTAAACCCAGTTTGGAGATGCTTATTTATAGCCTATTTTCATATGTAATTCGTGTGGTGGCTGTAAACATAAACGATATAGTGTAACCTCTTTGCAGGACGTAGCCCTAATCTCAAGGGTGAACTTGGATAAATTTGTGTGTCTCCTCTAATTTTTCTGCAATCTCTCTATGATCTTATCTCCCTGTTCTCGGATTTTCCCATCAATTGGTATCAGAGCACAGGTTGTTCAAGGAGTTAGGATTTATTCGAGATGTCAGCAGGATCGCGGATTGAGATAGAAAAATTTGATGGAACACGATTTGATCTCTGGAAGATGAAGATGAAAGATCTCCTCGTGATCGAGATCTTTGGACAGCAATCGAGAAGGAGAGGCCAAGCATCGAAGCGGCGAAGGTCGCAAATGGGGCGTCCTCGAGTCAGGCAGATCCAAAGGCGATCGAAGAGTAGGATCGGATTGATAGAAAGGCGAAGGGCTTGATTCGGCTTTGTCTCGCAGATTCAATTCTTACGAATGTGATGAGCGAATCTACTACCAGAGATCTGTGGAGAAAGTTGGAATCTCTATATCAAATTAAGTCACTGGTTAATAAGTTATATCTGAGGAAGAAACTATACAATCTTCGGATGCATGAGGGTGATTCGTTCTCTACTCATCTTTATAATTTTAACACGGTGATCGGTCAACTTGTATCAATCGGTGTTAAGTTTCAAGATGATAATAAGGTAATAACATTGCTCTGTTCGCTGATTATCGTGATTGGTGGCGGAGATAAAGAACTTTCGTATGAAAGTGTGTGTGCTGCCTTGTTATCAGAGGAAATACGAAGAAAGGGATCGGCAAATTCTGATAAAGAAGCGCTAGCGGCTAGAGGAAGGCAACCAAAAAGGAATCAAAACCAGAGAGGGTCTAGATTCAAATCTCATGGGCATTCGAAGAGTAGAGATAAGAAGGTGCAATGCTGGAGATGTCAAGAGTGGGGCCATCTGAAGCGGGATTGCAAAAATAAGCCGGTTCACAAGAAAGAAGCTGAATCAACCTCGGACAGAAAGGAGGCTGAGGCAGGAGATATGTATCTGGCTTCTGCATGTATGACACAGTCAGATAAGGATGTCTGACTCATCGATACTGGTGCTTCGTACCACATGACACCTCATAGACACTGATTTTATAAATATGAGGAGTATAATGGTGGGAATGTCATGCTCGGAGATGACACTGTGGTTCAGATTATTGAACGTGGCAAGGTGAAGCTGATGATGAATAATGGCACGGTGAAGACTCTATCAGATGTGATGCATATACCACTTATGAGCAGGAGTTTGTTATCTGTTGGTACAATGACTGATTTGGGTGTTATATTCAGTTGCGACAAGGATTCGTGCAAGACGGTCAGAGGGTCTATTGTGATTGCGCGAGGGGTTCGCTATGGCACGTTGTACAAGTTGCTCGGAGAGACTATATCTGTGGGCTGCGGATTTATTTCTGAAGAGATCAAAGATGAAGACAACGCATCTATGTTGTGGCATCAGAGGTTAGGTCATATCAGTGAAAAATGATTATCTACCGTAGCATCAAATCAGATGGTAGAAGGAGTTCCGGATTGTTCTGTGGGCTTCGAGTTATGTGAACATTGCCTCCATGAAAAACAGAACTGAGTCAATTTTCACCACTCAGGAACAAGAGCGACGAAGATTCTCGAACTGATCCATAGTGATGTCTTTGGACCAACTCCGACTTCATCTATTGGAGGGTCCAAGTACTATGTCTCTTTCATGGATGATTTTTCGAGATATAGTTGGATTTGTTTTATCAAAAATAAGTCAGATGTATTCGATAAGTTTCGAGATTTTAAAGTTTTGGTGGAAAACCAATTAAGCAGCAAGATCAAGGTCCTTCGTACATATAACGAATGCGAATTTTGTTCAGAGAAGTTTGAGTAGTTCTGCGTGGACAATGGTATTGCAAGGCATAAGACAACTCCATATACACCTGAGCAGAATAGAGTAGTTGAAAGATTAAATCGGTCACTCATAAAGAAGGCCATATGTATGCTGAGTGGGGCTGGATTGGGGCAAGAATTCTGGGCAGAAACTGTAGCCACAGCAAACTATTTGAAGAATCGCTCACCGACCTTATCAGTGAATGATCGGATGCCTTATGAGGCAATGTTTGGGAAGAAGCCGAATTTGTCTCATGTTTGGGTGTTCGGATGTGACACATATGTTCATATACCTAAGGAAAAGCGGGATAAACTTGACAGTAAGTCTGAGAAGAACATATTTGTCAGGTATAAGGAAGGGGTCAAGGGCTATAAACTGTGGAATCCAAGGACAAGGACTATCGTATACAGCAGAGATGTAGTTTTTCGTGAAACACAATCCCAAGTTGAGGCTCAGGAAAATAATGAATCTAAGAAAACTGCAGTATTTGAAGAAGATTGTGATTCTGAAGCTGCATAGGTGGTTGCACAAGATACTTCAGTTGAGTCTGTTCCAGAATCTGATCAAGAGGACTCGATTAATGAAGTTGAAGATGTAGATTCAGATGAAGACCCAGATGTTGGTATCATACCAGTTCTCAGGAGATCGACACGAGAAAGAAGAGCACCTCTTAGATATTCTCTTAGTGCTCTGAGTTCGTTTCATGCTTTGAGCATCATCGGAGAAGAACCTAGTTTTGTAAAAGAGGCAAGGTCTATAGATGATGCAAATCAGTGGGAGCTTGCTATGGCGGATGAGATGCAGTCACTGGATAAGAATGAAACATGGAGCTTGTGTAAATTGCCTAAGGATAGAAAGGCAATTGGTTACAAATGGGTGTTTAAGCGAAAGCTGAAACCGGATGGGTCTGTAGAGAAGTACAAGACGAGGTTGGTAGCTAAACAGTACTCTCAGATTGAGGGAGTCGACTATGATGAGATCTTTTCTTCCGTGGCGAAAATGACTTCAATCAAATTTGTTCTATCTCTGGCAGTAGCATATAATCTTGAAGTAGAGCAGATGGATGTGAAGACGACATTCCTTCATGGGGATTTGGAGGAAGAGATATATATGAGGCAACTAGAAGGCTTTGAAGTTCAAGGTAAAGAGAAGTTGGTGTGCAAATTGAAGAAGTCTCTGTATGGATTGAAGCAGTCGTCGAGGATGTGGTAGCAGAAGTTTGATACGTACATGCTCAAACTCAAGTTTGTACGTTCAGATTTAGATCACTGTGTTTATGTGAAGAGAGTTGGCGATAAATTTGCCATTCTTACACTGTATGTGAATGACATGTTGCTGATTGGAAACAACATGAAGATGGTGAATTCAATGAAAGGTTTATTGGCCAAGAAGTTTGAGATGAAAAACTTGGGGACGACGAATTTTATTTTGGGTATGCAGATTAGAAGGGACCGTCAGAAGCGAAAGTTGTGGTTAGGACAGGAGAAGTACATAAAAGAAGTGTTAAAAAAATTTAACATGGCAGATTGCAAGCCAGTGGGTACTCCTATGTCTCTAAAAATTAAACTTTCTGCAGAGCAATGTTCGAAGACGGATGAAGAAGCCGAAGAGATGGATCATGTGCCATATGCAAGTGCAGTGAGCAGCTTGATGTATGCCATGGTGTGCACACATCCAGATATAGCCCAAGCAATGAGAGTCTTAAGTCGGTATATGTCTAATCCAAGCAGAGAACACTGAAATACTATCAAGAGAGTTTTCAGGTACATTCGTGGAACTTCAGATTTTTTGTTGTGTTTTGAAGATACAGGGAAAGGAAAGATGCTTGATATTGTGGGCCATGTAGATGCTAATTGGGATGGAGACATTGATAGTAGACGGTCTACTAGAGGATATGTTTTTACATTATTTGGGACTGCACTAAGTTGGATGAGCAAGAGACAGAGCGTGGTAGCACTTTCTTCTACAGAAGTTGAATATATGACTTTTACTCGTGCTGTAAAAGAGGTCATATGGCTACGGCGGTTGTGCTTAGAGCTCATATTTGAGCAAGGTGCCATGGAGGTGAGATGTGATAATTAAGGTACTATTCAGTTAGCTAAGAATCCTGCATTTCACTCACGCATAAAACATATTGATATTCAATACCATTTCATTCGGAAAAAGGTGGAAAAGAAAGAGGTTCAGCTTGAAAAGGTTGATACAATAGAGAATAATTCGGATTTTCTGACTAAAGCAGTTATAGGTGCAAAGTTCGGATGGTGCTCTACTGCTGTCGGATTGAAGAAGAATGTTGCTGACAAGGCTCTTATTGGTGTGAAGTATTCACCAAGTGGGAGAATGTTGGAGTTGGTGAATACTTTAAGACCCCTTGTTTCTCACACCGGATTCGCCCACGTGAGCTTAGGGGAATCTGAGTATTACCCAATTACCTGTGCTGCTGGCGTACGAACGAAAGGGGGGGTTTGGGGGGCCACATGAGCTTAGACAGGTTTGAACTTTTGTTTAGCCGGCCCGTGTGGTTCGAATTATGTTTTCTCTCTATTTTGTTTGGGTTTTAAACACAGTTTGGAGAGGCTTATTTATAGCCTATTTTCAGATGTAATCCGTATGGCGGCTGTAAACCTAAACGATATAGTGGAACCTCTTTGCAGGACGTAGCCCTAATCTCAAGGGTGAACCTGAGTAAATTCGTGTGTCTCCTCTAATTTTTCTGCAATCTCTCTGCGATCTTCTCTCCCTATTTTCGGATTTTTCCATCAATATTCTAGTCATCTTAAATCCTTTCACTGGTGCAAGGATCAAGATTGTGATTCCATTATCCGACTTGGTCAACAAAGTAGTGAGACTTTCCGCCAACCTCACCTGACTGTCACATATTTCTCGCATTGTGCTGTCGATTAGGATCAACTTCATGGACATCATTTCCACGTCCAAGTTGCATCAGAGGTATCTATTTGCAACATATCTTTTGTCAAAAACATAGTTTATGCAGCTACCGATCAAGAACTTGTCACACTCATGGACATTGGTGAAGATAGTAATCCTTCAACTAGTCCTAGGCATTTGTTTAAGATCAACCAGATTCCAATATCACTGTGTGTTAGGAATGAGTTCCCCAGATTTGCTGAGATAGGAGGGCGATTATGGACATTCAGCATGCCGATTGAGGACAAATTGGAATCATATCGATTTGATTCGTCATTGCAAAATTGTTGGACAAGAGATGAACCCGGCAATCAATGTCTTCTCTTTGGCTAGAGAGAATCCCTAGTTTATGATATAGTTACTACGTGCAAGAGAATGGGAATAAGTTGGTGGAAGAAGTTATATGTTATTCGCATGTCATTCACGGACAAGTTGTTCACGAGAAACATATGGGATGATACTTATCTGTCTTACCATTTGTGTTTAGATACCTGTCTTCATGTCAATCTGAACACCTATGTTATTTGGATCTGCCAAATGATTACAAAGATTCAATAGCATAGTTTGGTTTTCTTATGAGGAATATGTATAACTGTATAAGCATTCACATTCTATTCCATTTTTGGAATTAATTTTATTTGGACCATCTTTGTTTAACTTGTGAGGTTACATTATCACTATTTCCTGGAATTAATTTTATTTCCCACCTGAAACTAATTTCCTGGATGACAACACTACTTACACTGGGAGCAGTTCATTCATTCAACCAATGAGTCCCCACTCTTCTGGTGGCCATAAACATCACTCCACACCATTCAACACTCACACAGCTAAAATTAAGAATGAAATGAAGGTCAATTGTAACCATTCTAGTGCTGCTCATCTCAGCTTCAGCTTTTGAAATCATTTATTTTGCAACATATTATTATTGCTTGTCGTAAACAACTAGTTCTTCTGCCCTTGAGAACATTGTAACTTGGTCATTACCTATATCTTATCAGTATGGTTGGATATCTTCTCACAAAAAAGATATCTGAATCTTAATGGCCTTCCCTTGAACCACTGTACCAAAGAGAGCCGAACAGGTGATCTAAAAATATTTGTGAATGTTATATTAATGGCCAGAGACATCAGTTCCAACTAAAGTTTATTTAGATTGACATGCCACTGTACCAAGCGAAAACGAGAAATGACTCGTCATATGGGACACAAACGAGAATCTAACAGCATTTGCATCGAGCTGGCAATTTGTTCTCTTTGTTTTTGTGATTTCAGTGCAGAGTTCGTCTGCCAAGGATCTAAGGTTGCGACTCCCTGTCTGTAAGTTTGCCACCTTCGTTGGCCATCCTCATCAAGTTGATGGAGGCTCCCAGGTCACTCATGCAATGTAAGACCTTATTGTTCTCTTCTTCTGTACCCCCCACCATTCTTGCCTTTGGGACATTGCGAGGGGATTTATAAGAAGCCTGAATCCAGGCAGAACTGCTCTGCCAATTGTCATCTTCGTGGGACTGAGCTCCTCGGATTGAATTCTCCACGGTGAAGCCAGAGGCCATGCTGTCAATGGAGCACGTAGAAACGGACTCCCTTCCATCAGGAGGATCACAACCTGAAGGATGTTCATCGCCCACCACCATCATCATCATCATCGGAGAGACTTTGTTGTTCTCGCCGCCGCTCTTTCTCGTCAGCAGCTTCTTGACCTTGCGGAAGAATTTCGGCTTCTGCGAGATTGTCTCTCTTTTGAGAGGAGGCGGCTTGTCAATGGTGGTGCCATCACAAGCAGCATTGCATCCTTCTGGCGAGTAACAGAATTCCATGTCGAGATGTCCGAAATTCAAGTTTTTCTCGCCTATGCATGCATCGGAACTGTCGTCGAATGGGAGCTTCGCGGAATGGTTTTCCGATTCCGGGCTCTTACTCTTGCTTCTGCACTTTGTTTTCCATGGAAGCAGAACATGTTTCTTGGTCTCATACCTCAGGCGGGCACTGAGCCACCTGAGATACATGAACTCCTCATCTCCAATGTGATCTGCTTGGAGCTGTTCAATTTTGTTCTCCGACCTGCCACTTGCTTCTCTTGGTCGGTTGGCCTCCTGCACAGGAATGAAAAATCAGATGAGATCAGAGCGTGCAAATTTTGTCACGAAGAACAATAAATTCTACAAAAGAACACCAGGAGCTATACCTGAGAGGTTTCATGGCTGCACGAGATGGCTGCAGCTTGCGCAGACTCCAACCTACGTGTCAAGTCCAAATTTTCCTGGACCAACGCCAAATTGTGCATTCTGAGTTCAGTAACTTCGGCTTCTGCGCCCCGCAGCCTCTCCAAATTGCTTCTGGCCTCCGCTTCATCTTGTTCCATCTTCTGCAGCTTCTCCTGCAGCGTGCCGATTCTTTGCTCGAGGGAGCCGGAGTTCGCCCTTGCTTGAGTGCGTTCGGACTTCAGTTTCCTCTTCAGATGCTTCGCCTTGGCCTTCTCAGATTCGAGTTCTTCCATGTTCATCAGGTACTGAGAAACCTGAAGATTCAGCATCTCGTTCTCCTGCTGCAGGGACTCGACCTTCGCCTGTAAATGCTCCGCCTCCATTGCGCTCACGCTCAGGCGGTTCTCGAGGTCTCTGATTGCATCTTCATGTTCTTTTCGTCCACGGCACTCCAGCGTTTGGATCTGTAACAAGGTGTCCCTCTCCCAGAGGGACTGGAACATGTTGCTCAGGCATGCGAACTCAAGTTCTTCCCTGACTTCCTTGCTGTCTGGCTCGTCATCGACAGGACCGTCATCTATTACTTCGGGCGCTAATGACTCGTTGATCACCGATATCACGGCCTCCGCAGGCTCCTGGTCGGATTGCTGAAGGTTGACATCCTCATCCTGTAAGAGGAGCACATCTTCTTCTCCATCTGAACATGCACTTGTAGCCGGACATGAAGGATCGGATGGCTCGTGGTTTTCGTGTAACAGGAGTCTCTCAGCAATTTCTGAACTCTTGCTGCAGCAAGGAAATTTCTCAGGGGTGACGCCAGTTTCTGCAGGGGTAAGGTCGACAGACGTGGTTGTAGTCGGAGTTGCAGAAATGTCACGGATGATTGTGAACAGAGCTACTCCCTTTTTGCACTAGGAAACACACAAAGATTCCTGTTAAAACTATGAACATGGCATCAAATAATTGCTCGAGTTGGGTTCATAAAGATTACATTTTGACCAACTTGGATAACATCTTTGAGCCCTCTGCCGCAAACAAAGGTGGCAGGAAGGCCACATCTGTTGCCAGTAGGCGGCTTGTTATTACTACTACCTGCAATCGTCAGAACAATTCAGCAGTCTGGGGAGAAAAGAAAGACGAATGGTTTCTTTCAGATTAAAACTATGACCAGACGAAGATACAAACCATCAGCAGTACGGAATCTAATGCCGGAGATGATGTAAGCGGCCAGGGGCACAGCCAGAGTGACGCCAAGCTTCAAGAGCAGAGCTTCGGCTGCGTCATCCATTTGCCTGTCCTGGAACATCTTTTTTAATGGCAATCCCGTCATCGTTCAATATCTGTGGGGGGAGAGAGAGAGAGAGAGAGAGAGAGCGCGTGCAGCAGCAAGAGGAAGCACAGCTGCGGTGTAAACCTGGATTTGATTCCTTTTCTCTCCTTCGGGTGGAGGATGGATGATGAAGCGACTGCCATCCTCCTCCTCCACCTTTATAGACAGTGCGCCATTAATTTGTTGGCGAAGAAGCGCGGAGGAGTTGACACTTGACAGCGACTGCAACTTTAGTTCTGAAGAAGCCAAATGGTCAAATGAAACAACACTTGGTGCTATTTTTTTTTCTTATTTTTCCCGTAGAAGTAAAATTATAGTTCCACATGTAGTTTCACTGCAATGCCTGCAGCATTTGAGGAATTTAATTCAGATATATGCTCACATTACATCCATTTGTACTTATATTCGGGAGGAAAAAAAAATCATGTTAGGATATGAAGGTAGGAAGTAACAGAGGATAAAGAAGTCTCAATATCACTATCATTAATTAAGCCTTTTTTTTTGGTAGATCAATGGATGTTATTGCTTTTGGTGAGGAAATACGAAACTGTGGGCTCTTATTTTTATTTTTATTTATTTTTTGTCTTTATGTTGGAGTGTTTATGTGCATTTATTGCATGTCTTGATCTGTGGGTTCTTTTTTTCCTGTGGACGGTATTTGTGGGGTCTACTTAAACTTTTAATATTTGTATTAGGAGATTTTTATTTCATATAATCTCTTCTCTTGGATCATATAAGAACAAATAAAGAATTATGTAGCTATTGACTATTGTTAATAATTTTTTCCCCTGTTTTGATGGCCGCATCCGCCGTCAGATTGGGATTGTCATGTCACCCTGGAGTAGCATTAAATAAATAAACTGAACTCATATTTGTGATGTATTTCTTAAAACTTAAATCACTTGGAGCCGTTAGATTTTAAAATTTATGCGTTCGCCCGGAGACTTTTTTGTGGGGGGGGGGGGGGGGGGGGGGGGGTGGGGGGACCTTGGCATTGGCAATTTATTGCTCCATTTCATTAAGCCCATTAATTTAGCTTTTTGATTGGATCGATGCATCAAGATGTAATTAAAGCAGGGTATCCGTCTTGATCCCAACCAGCTTCCCATCTAAACTCATTATAGTGACATTAGCCGATAAAATTTTGATCATACCCATAATTAAATCTTAAATTAAACATGAAGCTACTAATTAATTTCGCCAATTCTGAAACATTAAATAATATGCAAATAAAAGTTGTACAATATACATTCAATAAATTTAAATCGTTGAACGATGATTATATAATTAAAATTAAATTTAATAACTTCGCATATATATATATTCACTTAGTTATATCAAACTTTCATCAGGGAAAAAAAGTTGTTAACAGTGTTAATAAATAATTATAGGCTCATAGCCACTTGATTCTTTTTTTTAAACCCCTTCACTCGTCAGTCCTATGACATTAAATTTATTTTAAAAAAACATGATAAATATTTTTCAGTTGGAGTTTCCGAAGTACAATCTTCTGATGTCTTTTGTCAAAGATTAATATGCTGCCGATTAGAAAAATATGTAATAAATTAGTGATATTTAGTTAAGTGGAATAATACTAAACTAATTAAGAAACTCTATGTTTGAACAAAAGGATGAGTATATTTGAGTGGGGGCCATTCATAAATACAAGAAAAAAGTGTAAAGTTCGGATGATTCAATCGCAAGAAATGCACATACTCCTTATAGATTGTGTCTCGCTCACTTATCTTTTTGTCGGGCACTTTATATCAATTTTTTTAGGGAGGGAAAAGATACAAAAACAAGTGGACCTCTCTCTCTCTCTCTCTCTCTCTCTCTCACCCGGGTCTACTTGATAGAGATTTCAAAAGATGATATCATGATACTATCCATCTTATTATTATCTAAGTGGAACGATTGTGAGATGCATGCCTTTCAAAAACTTCAACTTTGTCAAATATATTTTGCATTGAAATAAAACAAATGCTGAGACAGTATACCTTTTTGCCTCCTAAGTGGGCTCCTCTTTGGGCCTATTAAATCAAACGAGTAATAAAGTTTCTCCTAATTATACGGCCCACCTGCGGCCCAGACTAATGGATCCATTAGGTTTCTGGAAATGGTGTCCGGCGATATGATGATAATACCAGTTGCACATAATAACTCCCTCTCACATAGGTTACATGAAAAAAAAAATCTCAAAAGCAAACACACATGAAATTTCATCTTTGTTCTCTTTCTTTTAACTGAGTATTTTTTTTCTTTAGAAAAAAAAATATGTCTCTTTAATTTCTTTGATTTCGCTTTTTCTTACTGAAAGAAATACTTTTATATGGAATACAAAAGAGAGAAAGGCATTAGTAAGGGGAAAGAAAAAGATCCAGATGAGGTTATATAACTCAGTTGGTAAGAAGTTAGAAGAAAAGGCACTACAAGATAAAATTATACATAAACTTCATACAGATACACAAAAAGTGAAACTAATTAAAAACAAAAGAGGAACTGGAGTTATTGGTTGTGTCAGATGCATGTAAGACGCATGTCATCGCATGCATGAAATCAAACAAAACACAACAAGAGGATTCCAAATGTGGTTGGTGGCTTGGACCGTAATGTGTATATGTGTGCTCCACCCTCTCCTGTCAACCACCATGCATGGTGCAAGAAGCCATATCACTCGTGCGTGCATGATTAAACGCATGCATGCATCCACCACTTACGTACGCCACACATATATTAACCTTCACGCAAGCACTCACATGTATCTCGTACACCAAGACAAACACACAGGAGTTAATACTTAAGAGAGATTCATCTAGATGATAATGAAAGTGGCGGTCTGGTTTAATTTCTTGTTCTGTGAAGAGAAGATAGTAATGTATATAGACACGCACACAATTCAAGTATGGCAATAAATTTTTTCTAATAATATCCAGAGGATGCCTAGCTAGAATTGATAGTTGACTAAACTATACAATTGCTAGCTGATTATTCTGTCCCCCAGCACAATTAACCACTTACTGAAGCATGTCCAATAGCATCGAGAAAAAGAAAAAAAAGGGGATCAGAGTGCATTTGGTAAAATCATTAATGTCGTTTTCTTTATATAAAAATAAGGGAATGCATCATCAATCATAGAAAAAAAGATGTATGAATTATTCGGTATATAAAATATATACCTATGATGTCCGCAACAAGGATCTCTAGGAATTTTTTTTAAAGAGTTCATATTTTGTTTAGGGGCATAGTCAATTCAGAATTTTAATTGCATATTACTTATATTATATTATATATAAGAAGGCCGCGGGAACTATTCAGGTCAGTTGATTCAGCCCATGTGGGTGTGGCTGTGGGCTCTGAGCGGGCAGCAGGCTCCATTTTGATGAAGTTATGCATATGGGCTTTTGTTGGGCCCAACGAACAAATATCAGTAAGCTTAAATTTTCAAATTAATTGTTATGATTTTTTTCCCCTAGAAAATTATTTATTTATTCGATTGATGCATCCCGTGTGCATCATCTCGTTCGGCTTTTACTTCTCTCTTTTTTTCTTTATGAATTCATTTTTCATTGTTCATCATGTCGTCTCGTCTGCTCGCCCACGCAAATTGAATTCAAGAACTATGACCTTAGATTAAATCTTCACTTGATGGATCAAGTTTTAGGTGATATGGGATGTATAAAATTTTGATTCCATTTATTTGTGTATGTAAAAATGTTTTGTTAGCAGCCCCTAACTTTTTGTTCCTTCAAATTTCATGGCATGTCATGGAATATGCCTTCGATAAAGTCTTTTTGTTATTTTTTTTTGTATTTTTAAAATAAAAAATTTAGAAATTCAGTTCAATAAAATCGTATTCGGCTGAGCGGTTCAATCAAAACTAGCTGAGTTCGAACTTGACTCACAAATCATTGTATAACTCAAATCACATATCGATTCGACCGATCGACTTAAGATGTAAATTTTTCCTTTCTATTTTTGAGTTCCACGTGCATGTTTTTTCATTCTTTATATCTCTTGTACGTAGATTTTTTTTTCTCCCATATGATCTGATAAAGTATTTCACCCAGTAAGACAACAGGAAATTATGATTAAAATAAACTAATAATACAGTTATTAGATAAAATAAATTACTTATCTATAAAATATATAATTAATTTAATCATAATTTATAATTGCTAAATTAACTAAATGATAAAAAAAAGTGTTTCTGCACTGAAGTGTAGAATGGGGTGTTCGTTGGACGATAGATGACGTTTTTAGAATCGAATGGACCAATTTGGAAGTAAAATTCTGAAAAAAAAAAGAAGAAAAAAAAACCAAATGTTTGCACAAGAGAATAATGAATGTCATCCATGGAAAATGGAAGCAGAAAAAGTAGAATCCAGTGAGAACATCTTCTAATTAGGAAAATGATTGAAACATCAAACAGGACATTAACTGCACCTTCATCCAGTTATATCTGAATGCATTTCCAATTTTGAACATTTGTTATGGAGACGACAAGGTAGACATTGTAGTAATTGTTTTTTCTGCACTAGATAAGTGACAACCTCTCCTGCAACTGCAAGCCAGTAGCTTGCTTTACAGATGAACTCATATAAACAGAATCACATTTGCACCATCTTCAACTACATGTAAAAACAAAACAAAATACAATAAAATGTGTGAGAGATGATCAAATAGCTAATCTAATATGCATATCCCTGGCTTCAATTACAATTAGTGGGAACCTGACTCTGACCCACTCCTGACTTGCTGGCTTGTCGCAATTTCCGCAACTGCACATACATGTCAGAAGCTAAAGAATGCCTGCATAACTCTGCTTGTGTACGGTTGTTTGATGCTAGAGACCTCAATTCTACTGCTTGGTGTGTAATGTGCTGAAGATATGAACTTATCTCCATTTAATCGGTTCATTTCTCTCTGTTGATAATAATATTACACACAGACGGCTTCAACAGTTATTCTCTTCATTGTCCCAGGGCATGGATCTCCTCCAAAAACCTCAGGACTTACAGTTACTGAGCACCGCTCTTGACCAACACATCTCTGAGAAATTCTCAAGATCATCAGCATACGTAAAGGAAAAAGAGAGATGATTGCTCAAGAGGAAGAATAGCATATACATATGAAAGTATACATGGAGAACTTTACCTTCTGAAAAGCATCATATGATTTGTGAGCATGGCATTTTCCTTCCGCAAAACTTCCACAGAAACCTTCTGGAGTTCCAAAGCTAGCAAATTTTATCTCTGTAATATTATGACCTGGTTCACAAAATAGGCGAATTCTCGGCTTCCCATAGTCTTTGGTGTGCCAATTACTCATTGATGGCTGCCATTCAGAGACATCGGCACATATGCTTGGTGCACTCCTCTTAACCATACTAATGTTAGCCGGATTGCCACCCCACTCCTCAAATACAACCAAGAGGTTGCCGGTTGGGTTCAGCCACGATCGAGGGACATGATACCTGAGGTTAACCATAAGGGTGACAAGTTTAAAGGAAAAAAAAAGTGCTCCAACCACCTCATATCTTATTAGTTAAAGAAGGTTGCTTACCACTTTTGAGATGACTCTCCACAATTGGTCTGGCACTTCTTCTCATCGTATGTTCCACGATAATCGCAAGCACTGCAAGTACCATATGCTTTATATCCAGGCCAGTAACGACCAATGCTTTGGCTATTGATCCACACTTGTCCTTTTCCCATACTGCTCATATCCAAAGCCAATGGTTCATTCCCATCCGGAGCATTAAAGGATGCCTGATCAAGCCATTAACGCAACATAATATGAACTCTTCATATAAACAGAAACATATACATGAGTATCTTAGATGGAAGGGCGAGTAGTTACCTTATACCATGTCAGTGGCTGCATCTGAGATGCATCACCCCACTCAACAGAAGAGCTTCCACTTATTGTGTGTAGTTTTAGATTTTCACCTTTTAGTCCTATCTGTAATGCAATGTTAAAAGTATCAGGAAGTGCTTCTTTAGATTACTACAATAAGACATTAGACATTAACCTGGTAACTCCATTTATGCCATGTCAGGTCTCTTTTTCCTTCATTAAGACCACTTAATGTCACTGGACCAAGTACACCAGCATTCCATGTTTCAAAATGTTCGCCTACATTCTAAGATAAATGAAATATGCAACAAAAGTTACTCAACAACATAGGTAAATCATCGAGGCAATAGACTACAATACAAAATGAACATACTGGAAGTCCAACAGCTACACTGAGGATGGAAATAGTGTTGCTGCCTGCCCACAACTTCACATTTCCGGTATACGTCAATTTTGGATTCTCCAGACTACCATATACAGTGCCTGACAAACAATAGTGTCACTGCTAGAGTTAATTCAAAAGAAATATTGATATAGTAGATTTTCTCGTGTTTGTCTTGGTTTTGCACAGATTGTTACATAAAGAAGCAATAAACCTGCCAGTTCTCCATTTAAGAAAACATGCAAAGAATGACCAGCTGACATCACAGTGAGGACAGGATAGCTTCCATTCAGTAAAAATTGTTCATCCTCGCTTATGTAGACCCTGAAAATTGAAGTTGGGAATGGTAAGGACTTGTAAGTTCAATTTCAAAATAACAAAGAAAAAGACTCGGCGATGGATAACTTGCTTACTCTGTCTTGTACCAAAGATAGTCTGTACCATCTCTTGTAACATTTATCTGTTCCAACAACCCATCCGTCGTGAATGATTCATCATCATAAGAATTTGTCTCTTCATTATATGAGACCCAATTAAAGCCTCCAACCCAGTCCATTTTAATTTGAGAGGTCTGAACTCCAACCTGTATTTAATCACATCTAACAGTTATTGTTACGAAAAGAGAGAGAGAGGGATCACACGAAATACAAAAGAACACGAAGAGGAAAAACGGCGGCGGCTCTTTGTTATGGAATAATGATGATTACCAGAATAGGTCTCGGTCTAGACCCCTAAGGAGTTTATATAGGCACTCCCTTTGACAGATGATAGGAATTACATACGGATCCCCTGAAAATAGGACACCTATCTCGTGATAAGGAAATAAATCAAATCCGAATCACAAACAGAATACCCCTAAAAATTTTCGCTTCAACCCCCGCAATAGTTATAAAACAGGGTTGATGCAGAAAATGAGTGTGATGGTTTCTCCAACAAACATACTTTTGAAACTGATAAACATAAAAACTGGAGACAAACACAAAATTTGGGGAAAAAATATTGGGTCAATTTGAAAATTGATCAAATCTGATAAATATATAAGGCAGAAACTTAACTTGGACAAGTGCACCAACATTACAACATTTAATACTCACCCTTGCAGTATTGTAAACTGTTGTTTTGCAGTCAGGAAGAATGCTTATCGACCAAGGAGGAAGATCATAATGCATTCCATTGAAAGCTACTTTTGCATAGGATTTTGAATCATAGTTGGCAAGGAATGCAGCACAGTTTCCCGAGTTCGATCCAAAAACATGTGACTGAAAAAAATGATACTAGTTACTTTCCCTTCATGATTATGTGCTATTTGTAGTGCAAGAACGTGAGCTTAAAAGATTCAGAAACCTCTTGAGAATTTCCAAGTGATATCACTACAGGATCACCAGAAATCAAGGCTGATTCACAAAGCTTGATGGCTTTGTGTAGGTCCTTTAGGTGGCCCCATTTTGGTTGTCTTAACAGACCTGAGCAGCAAAATAAATGTTTTGAAGTTGAATACAATTGACTTCTCATGAATAACAGTTTTTTTACAACGTCAATAACAGTTATAAGTGGAAATCTAAAAGAGTGGGGATCCAATTTATCAATGCAAAAAGAAATTAGAAAAAGTCGTAACACCATTGGCTTTCTTGTTATGTATTTTTTATTTATGGGCTACATACATTTTGAGTCCATGTTTCTATTTAGCTTGCTTTTGTGGGCATAAATGAACATATTGAGTAAAATGAAATATAGAACTTCGACATGTTGTTTGGTTGCTCAGTTCCTCCAGTATTGCTTCTGGGTTCTTCATCCGCCAAGGAACATATTAGACATGTTATTTTGTTTAAAAGTTATCTATGAAATATGAACCTCTAAAGGTTTGATTTGCTTGGATGCTTTATGAATTTATCTTGAAGAAAAATGCATGGAACTATAGATGATGGTAAATTATTTGTTTTAAATGTACATCTTTAAATTTTATGTAGACTCTTACAATATTACAGCCATTTCTGGATTAATTAATATTTTATCCATTTATTACCTTGTACATAAGTGTTACGAGTTTACAATTCAACTCTACCAAAGGTAAAATGAGTTTGGAAACTTGAATTACTGAAACAAGATTTCACTCAATCATATTTCTGAGTGTTTTCATCTGATATTGATAATGAACGTGTGTCAGCAAAAGTTTGCAACAAAGCAATTTCATAACTCTGCTTTAATAAGCAGGAGTAACACTACAGAGGAAGAAGTTTCATCTCAAATCAACTTCATAAAACCTAGGATGAATTGGACAGGAAAGGTCCACATACCATACTCATCAAGTGGAGCATCATAGTCATAGCTAGTAGCAATAAAAGGACCACCAGCAGTCCTGCCAAAGTTTGTTCCTCCATGGTACTGATTTATAAAAAGATTAAGACATATGAGAACTTAATTGATACGATTAACTCAGAAGTTATTAAGATTAACAGCCTGCCTCTCACCATGTAGTAGTTGATAAAAGATCCACCTTTCTGTATAAACTTTGCAACAGCAAAGGCTAGGTCTTCGACTGGCCGATGAGGAACTGGGCCTCCAAATCCAGTAAACCTGCATTTTATGAAGCATGACGAAGAAGTAAATTAACCTGTGACTCTGAAATAAAGATGACTAACTTGTTCCGATGTTATACAAGAAATATAGCAGGATGCATATGAAATGAGAAACAATTACCAGGCTGTCCAAGCTTCAGTCCACATTATGGGTTTGTATGGCTTATTTGGAGAGAAGTAGTCACAATAGAATCCATTGCAGGTGTTGATCTAGTTAAATGTTTTAACAGAAAAAGATAAAATCAATGGATTAGCATCCCGCATATGGGAGAATCTTCTTTGTCAATAAATGGAACCAAATAACAGCAGTGATAATCTTTTTTCCAGACTGTTCCAATTTTGGCATTTATCCTTCTAAAAGTATAGGGAGCCAAAAAAATGGGATGAAGAAAATACTTCTATGTGGAGGAAAAAAATGTGGACAGGTTTGCACTGTGCATATAAGTGGATTCCAGTCATAGAAATGTCAAGTAATCTAAGCTTAAGCCATGTGCAATATGGGGCCTCACTGAGGAGACAAGCATAAGTTAAGCATGTCATCAAAAGAAATAATAAGTTGCAAGCATACAAACAAATGTTATTCCCAAGAGGGAATAACAATGGAAGAAAAAACGGACTGGACATACAACTGGATCTGGAGCATCATCTTGCTTGCACATGACCCATGGTACTCCAGTGCTAAGACCAACTGCCATGTTAGCAGCCCATGCGGCATAAGCTTTCGCAGGTTCTCCTTGATCATACTCCAGTGGTCCAAATTCATTCTCAATCTGCACCATTGTGGATGAAGCAAAATATTAACAAAATATATCATCTGCATTCTCCTCGGCACACAAGACATCATGAGCTCAGACATGCCTGAGATAGGATTATAGGGCCACCTTGCCACTCAAAAAGCCCTTCTGACTTCATCATGTTTACAATCTTCCCAGTAAAGTTCGCCATTGCTGCCTACTCAAGAACTAAACAAATTACTCAAGAACCAGCGACGTTGAAGGGGCGAGCAATCAGGTGGAAGAATACCAACCTTAAAAGGCTCATTGTCTGTTCTAAATGCTATGCCGGGAACATATTTGAGCCAGACCGGGAATCCTCTGCCAACACAAAAACACCGGAACAGTAGTACATTAAGTGCTGCTCTCAGAGTCTGCTATCTTTCTTCCAAGAAATAAAAAAAATTGCCTCCAAAGATTGAAACTTTTACCCGAAATTCCACTCAGCACAGACGTATGGCCCAATGCGGAGATGAACATAAAGGCCAGCTTGCTGAACTATCTTAATGAAGCGAACCAAGTCATATCTCCCCTCAAAATTATACTGCAAAATATTTCATAATAAAAAAAAAGAACACGCCTCAAGAAAGAATTTTAAAGAGCAAAACCAAAGAGAATTGTTGCTGATGGAGAAAAAGCTTGAAAATTTCTCTCATAGTCATAGTCTACCTCACCAGGAGAAGGCTCGTGCCCGTTCCAAAATACATACGTCTGTATGACATCCAAGCCACCGTCTTTGGCCTTCTGGATGAGATCCGGCCACATCTGGAATCAAAATCATCAGAACCAAAACCCAGCTATCAGGGAAAGATGCAAGAAAGAATGTGCTCTCAAATAGTTCCATAACAGAGTCATCCAGGCTAAAAACGGAACCACATTTCTTGGGAGAGAGTAAAGTTGAGGCACGGGCGGAGACCTGGGGGACGCTTCTGGGGTAGTGAATGGAGCCCGAGATGAGGATCCTCCGATGCCCATTGATGATGATGGCCTTGTGGTCGTAGGTGACTGCGGCGAAGGCCGACGACGAGAGAACCGCCACCGCCGCGGCCGTCAGTAAGAGCAGCACCTGCAGTGGACCGCCGCCGGTGGGCGACAGCGGCCTCGAGGCCATGAAAGACGGCACCTTTATGGGGTTCCTCAGCTCAGCTCTCCCTCCTCCGATCCAAAAAATGGAATCTTTGTTAACTTACGCAAAGAATGGTAGCACAGAAAGAAAGAGTGGCTGATAGAGTGTGAAAACAGGTTGATTTGTTTAGCCAGTCTCTTTTCCTGCCTCCTGTACCTTTTGTCTTCTTTCTGATCCTTCCTCGCGCTGCGCCTTTTCTTTTCCCTCCCTCCCTCCCTCCCTCTCTCTCTCTCTCTCTCTCTCTCTCTCTCTCGTAACCTTATTTTTCTCTCTCCTCTCTCATGAGGAATATCGAGTTATTGGCGCAGGTAGTGGCAGTCTCACTGCAGAAAGCACTAGGGGACGAGCGGTGGCTTGCCATCAGACTGCGTTCTTTGCCACCTTATATACCCATGGGCAACACTAAAATATTAAATATGAGTTTTCCCAATCAACTTTGTTCATTAACAAAAGAAAAGAAAAAAACAGCACGGATTAATTATTACTACGACAGATTTTAGGTTATTCACATTTTTAGAGTGTTACTTATATTATCTTGTTTATTAAGCTAATGTATTTTATTTAATAACTAAAAATATACCATGTAATATACATTTTGTATTATGATGAGTTAGAATTGTCGATTAGGTTGTAATGAACACAAGTACCGGTACATAACGTGCGTGATTTATACCTGCACTTCGCATGCACTTTATATTGTACGTAAAAAAAAGTACGATGAATCCATATAATTTTGAGATGAATTAACCAATACACATTCAAAGATTGAGCTCGATCCCCTTTTAGTGTGCATCAAATACAGAGCTCGTGACCCATGAGACTTGCTTTGGATCACTATGCCAAGTTATCCACCGGAACTCAAATCTGAATAGTGATTTTATTGTTGGAATATTTAGGTTAAATACATCACTTAATTAATCGAAGGGTGCATATAAGTTGAAAGGATTTTATATAATAAAAAAATGGAATTTGGTATCTCTTTTTTTTGTTTTGGATTTCAGAAATAAATATGAGCATTTAAAAGAAAGGCATGGTGTTGGTGAATCAGATACATATGGCGTGTCCTAGGAGCCTGTCAGGAGCTCTGAACTGATGTATTGTTATACATCTTGTGACCACAAATAAATAACATTTACAGAGGTCCCAACATTTAATGCGCTCAGCTCCCCACCATGGCGTTTGATCCCCGGAACCAAATGCTTTCCTGCGTGCTCAAAGCTTTTGACACTCATTCATCATATCAGAATTCAGAAACCTCGATCAGGGTTCTCCTTCCTCCTGTCGCAATATTCTTTGGTAGAAGCCTGGAACCGCCATTGCTGACTGCATTGACCTCTCTAGCACGAGCACACATTGTCATCCTTGACCTTTGCAAAATTGAAGGATAAACATAATATATCTTTTGGAGAGCTCCCACTGCTTCTTCTTCTTTTTCTTTTCTTCCTTTATCATTATGTTTTAAAACTAGACCTCTTATCCTCCATCTGGCTCGAACAAATTATTATGGTTATTGTACCTACCGATCCAACCAGGTCATCATGAGTTCGATGGAAAAAAATGGATGAAGAGTGCATGTATATTGCAGACAAAGCTGATGTTCCCAGCTAACATGCATGTATATATGCATCGTGCCTTGCCAGAAACATATATGCACCATGATGATGCGTGCTGTGGTTTCTGTAGACTGCGAGTTCTTACAATCGGATTCATTGGGCGATCAAACGTGGTGTGGAGTACGCAAATGACAAAGTTATCAATTACATTCCGGTCAGAAATATTGGGCAAGTAGTGAAGCATCATTGCAGAATGAATGGACTGGTCTGGACTCTGCTGGTCCATGTATGTATATAAGCAGCCATGTATGCATTAATTATCTTGCCTGTGTGAATTCTCGTATTCAGAAATTTAACAGTCTTCAACTCACCGAATAAATTTCAGGATCTAATGTCGTGACTTAATTGTGATATATATCTTTACCAGGATTCAGAGTTACTTTACCTCTGACTTTATGACATGAGAGGGATGTCCTAACTACTAGTCCACCCCACCCCACGGCAGCTTTGTCACTTACCTAAATATGCGATCATTGCTGCCTCATCGACTTGCAAACTATAGAACCCAGAGGACTGATCAGAACGGACATTATATATTTGCAAAAGATTCACATGCATGGTCCCTGCCAAAGCTTCTGAAACTTATTGGCATGTACGTGCACTTTATTCGTGGCAGAAACTGCGACAACACCAATTATATTAAGAGTCTAAGAATATCAAATATTGTTTTGTAAGGCCCAGTAGAATAGATCATCCAATAATTAATGTTATTTGATCAAAGCAAAGCATAGATAATGTCTATCTAACAAAGCATAGATAATGTCTACCTATATATGTATATCACTTGGGATGCAAGACAATATGCATGATCGATCTCAACAACCACCTCTTTCTCTTAGTGCATGCATGAAATGATCATTTCCTTGGTGCTAGTGGTTATTAATTTTGTTCTTTACGTAGAAAAGAATTAAATGTTCAACTCAATGCTTTCTGCCTCACGTAGTCATTGATACCTATGCGAGACTCGCTATCAACTTGTGATGCAATTAACCATATATGTGTTCTCTCCCTAACTGTTTTTAATTATGAATGAGAGTTGCCATATTTAAATAATTTGGTCTCGCAAATCATCATAGAAAATGAAATCGGAAGTAATGTATGTTGTGGCAGGGTAAAATGACAATATATACATAGCCACAAAAAGATCAAGATATACGTAGAGAAATGATTGAATAAAAGATGTTAATCTAAATAATTCTTTATGTTTTTAAATGAGTTATATCTATAATTCTTGAGATATATTTAATTAATTAGTTGGCCGAAGTAATTAACCCGATGCATTAACACTAGGCGTTACGTAGCTCAAGCAATCGACTAAAGCAAATATATGAAGATATATATTAATACTACAAGCCGATCAGAGCAATCATATGTACGTTGTTATCTTCTAACTTTTGACCCAAAAATATTTATCAGATATTTCAAATAAATTTTATCTAAATATTATTTTCTTTTGCCTCAAAACACATCGCTCCCATAAAACGTCATTTTAATGTTGTCAAAAGAATGCATTTTTTTTTGTCTGGTTCATATACTTTATTATTTGTTTTATGGGGCACTGAATATAAAGTTATATGTTATTGTTCATTAAAATCATATTTATATAATACATCGATTGACTTATTATTCTATGCGTTGTACTCATTTTTCTCTTGTTTTATATATCAAACCAGTTATAATTATTTTAAATTTTAATGCTAATAATTGGTGTTTTCAAACCTAACTGCATTTCGGAAAAGTCAATGCTGAAATATGATAAAATTATGTTTCTTATATAGTACTGATATTAAATATTTTTTTATATTTTTAGTTTACTATTATTATTTATTAACATTAACTAAACTCAAGCAAAAACAAAAAAAAACAGGAAAAAAATTTGTTCATGTCGTTCGTTCGATCACTCGTGTCCGGTCCGGCCCACTTCTCAATTAGCCCATTAATGAGATCATGTCTTCGACAATGCTGCAGTTGTCGGCCTCCCTCCCTCCCTCCCTCTCTCTCTCTCTCTCTCTCTCTCTCTCTCTCTCTCTCTCTCTCTCTCTCTCTCTCTCTCTCGTCAAAATCTAATTAGTTAACATGCGATCAACTATATTACTTAAATACAAAACAATAATATATGATAAGCAACAAATTTTTTTATTCAATTAAGGTCCTGGAAATTTAAAGACTACCATTCATGAGAGTTCAATTCCAAGAGTACGTGTGAGAGATGAAGGAGATGGAGGAGCATTCACGTTAACATTTTTTTGTTTTTTTTTTTTTGTTCTACTGGAACATTCGTGTCTTCTTAATTTGGTGAACTGAGGCGAGGACATGAAGGAGCATTTGGACGACAAGAAGAACGTTGGGTGGAGCATCAGATCCAGATGAATGGCGACTTACCATCAGCAGCCAATTCGCAACAGTATCGATTCGCCGCTTCCGTCTCCCGATGTCTCCGTCGTCGTCGACGGAGAGGAGTATGTAGATGCAGCTCCATAGCCAGATGTGTGCGTCGTCGGAGGCGCGCCATGCTGCCGCGGGTCCAGGATTAATGGCGCCGGAACCGGGACTCCGCGGCTGGCTCATCCAACGCCACGGCGACGGCCACGTCGGCGTCGTCGGAGAGGTCATCGGCTGTTCGTCCAGTTCGGCGGCGTACGCCGTCCTCTTCTTCTCCGTGTTGCCGTCCCAGCCGCCGCCGATCGCTTGTTCGTTGCGGGCGGACGACCAGACCCGGTCGCTTACCTTAACGTGGCAGAGGACGACTTCTTGGAATTCTCGACTCTTGAGCGCGTATTCGTACATGATCAATCCGGCGTGCCTCTTTCCCCGTAAAACGAAGCTGAGGCTGTGCTTGACGCCCACGGCGACGCCGACGCGGCCGGCGGCCGTCGACGTGACATCTTCATCCTTCTTGAACGCGTGCCAGCATAGCTCCTCTCGGGGGTCGCCGGCCACTCGGGAAGGGAACTTGCTGTTGGGGCTGATGCGAGTGCGGCAGGCGAAGAAGTAGGCCTCCCTCTGGCCATCGCGCAGGAGGTTTCTTGGGTCGGTGGCGTAGACGTCGCGGGGGACGACGAAGCCCCCGGGCGGGGGTTGCCCGGAGTCGACGCGGGGGCGAAGGTAGTCTTCGACCAACTCCTCGTCGGTGGGGAGGAATCGGAAGCCGGTCGGAGGGCGGGGCGCTTCTCCTTCACGTCGACGTCCGTCGGCCATGTCGTCGGAGTCGCGTTGCGTCCGTCCCGCCAAGTCTCTGTTCGAGTAGCGATTGAAATCCGTGAAATGGCCAACCATCTATCTTACATGCATGATGCATGCATAATATATACACACACGCAAATATTTTACATATAAATATTTTGTAGCATGTTATTAGGAAAAATATTAAGATAACACAGGTGCTCAACCTAAAAAATTCCATATATATATATATATATATATTTAAATAAAATAATTATATGAATTCTACAAATCAAATCAATTTAACACATATGACGTCATCAAAATACGCCCACAAGTTTAACAAATCAATTTAATAATTAAATGAGTTTAGGTATGTAAATTATTTTACATTCTTCCATTATAGCCAAATGAATAACTCGCATTTTCGATGGTGCGAAGGAGCGATGTCATCAAACAACACAAGATCATGTTAATTATAACATAATTATTTTATTACATTATCGTATTTTTTTAGATTTTTTAAGAGAGTGAGATTATGTGAGTGTTAGGAAAGCTATTAGGACATAGATTGTTCATTAGTTTATATTTGAAACGTATAAAGTAACTAAATTGAAATTATTAGGATTCCTTAGAAATTACTTTTACGGAACATTTTTAAGCCAAACAAAAACAGAATTTTGGATACTCAGTAGCATCTAATTGATTTGGATCCGAAGTAAAAATCATAACGATTCACCTCGTCAAGATGATGGTTCCATGAACTGAGTTTAGGGGATTATGCCAAACAATCTTAATTAATTGGAATCTAAAATAGAATTCCTTCAAGACCACTAAACTTATATAACCTACCAAGTTAGGTGAGTATGTAATTGACCATTCGACCTCAATTGGAAAGCGAGAACGTCAATTTGCATTTTCCCCTTCCTTAAAAATTCAAGTTATTTTTTATAATGTTTCTTTTACTACAAACTTTTTTCTTCGTATGAGCTTTTGATTTTCTAAATTTAAGAATAAACGTAGTAATAAAAATGCTAGGTTTCTAGTAAATATGAAAAGAAAATTAAAATAGAATGGCGTGTGTGTAAATAATCCTGATATTTTCATAATATTATTCAAGAAAATTGGCCTTTTATCTTTATTATTATATTCGCTATTCCAAGAAAGTCAATCTCATGTTCAATTATATTCATAGGATATAAATATATAATCACAAAATATTCTAAAATAACAACAAAAGAGAATTGATTCTGAATCCAGCAGTGAGATTAGATACCCGAGACAGACATCTACTGTTCCTTCTGCTATTTCTTTTCTATTTATTTAAGTTCAGTCGAAGTAATTGCTTTTTCATCCAACGAGGGGGAATAATTCAGTCATGATTAGGAAAGCCAGATGTGCGATAAGTGTCAGGTCGAAAGTAATCTATTGAAGCAAATACTTAACCTGAAGAACTGTGACAATACAATAACAACAAAGACTTATCCTACTGTGACAATACGACGTTATTCCGCATTCGTTGATCCATGTTCATGCAATTCGACAGGGTTTTACGACTGTCGGGGCCTAACACAACCCTCCTCTTTTATCCGGACTTGGGATCGGCTATAAAACATAGGTGAAGTTTGCAAGGATCGGTACACTTGACAGAAAATCAATGAGATCAATCATTTACTAGGGCAACTCAGATAAATATGACTATAAAAACTTGCCACATAAAGAACTCTGCAAGTTATCATGTAAATGAAAAGGTAAAATGCATTGGCTGCACCAGCATCAACTTTATTGTTTAGCACTTACTGAAGTTGAAGTTTTCAGCAACTCCCTTATAGCCATTGTAGCATAGCATGAAGCTGGAAGGGTAAAACCCAACTTCAGAGCCAATTTAGGTGACTTGGAGACTGAACTGCATACAGACTCGACTTTTGATGTTGTACCCTCAGTTTGATCTTCAACTATGAGTTCATCAACTGAACCCTCTAAATCCATTTTTCCAGCAACAGTCCTCCTTTCATTAAGTACTTTCATTGGTTGTGGTACAAGATTTCTTATTCATAATATCCAGATCAGTCTCCGCTAATGGCATTGTATCTTCTGTATAAGTTAGTAACTCCCATGTATCTTCTGAAGAACTGTGACAATACTGAAAAGAAATATATCAACACACAACTTTAAAGATTTAAATGCCATACCATAGAAGCCAGAGGAAATTAATATCTATGCTATCTGATATGTTAATTTTTTGTAGGTGAAATATATTGTATTTTTAGTTAACAACAGCACATTGACATTGAAAACGAATAAATAATTTGTCCCTCAAAATATGGAGAGTTGGAGTTCCCTATCAGGATTGTTCATCTATGGTTCAAAATGGCAACATAAATTTTTACTTCTACAATTTTTATAATCAAAATCAGCAGCGGTGTGTTACAAAGAAAAAGGAAATGCAGATAAAGGCGAAACGAGAACATTATGTAGTAGAGTCGTCCTCACTCAAAACTGGATTCCAATGCACTAGCTGAATATGAATGATGAAGATTACATCTGAGCGAGATAACTAAGTAGAGTATAAAATCTCTTGATAAGGTAGTGAAAATGTTCATACACAAAATAACATGTAATGCAACAACATACACACTTGTGAAGAAGATATTAGAACACCATGCACGTTTAACGGTAAGCTAGATTTAACCAATCAATCTACTGCACAGTCTACATTCTATGATCGATTGTGTATTGTCATCAAAGTTCCCTGACGCAAAGAATACTTGATGACTACATGATTAACAAAGATAAATAAAAAGAAACTTTGAAGCCCATCAGGTGTGTAAGGGCCTGAAGTAGTGAAGTAGCCTTGCTAATCAGGAAGACGGGAGCATAAGCAGCTGTAAATATAACAGTGCGACAATATACAGTGCATTATTGCTAATGGGCATCTCAAGCCACATTGCATTCCTGTTTGGAAATCTGCCATCGTCCTGCTTTTGATTGAAGAGTCGGACCATGCAAATGTTGTTCATTAGTCTTATAGTAAAAATGTAAATATAGGAGTGAGACGAGGCTTAAGTAACGCGAGACAACTATATCGAATTAATTGGACTCTTAATGGATCAATCAAGCAGTCGACACAACTTCATGGACTATCCAAAAGAAAGAAAAAAAAAAAGATACATTCTACTCATTCGAACCGATGAGGTCCCTAATTCACTGGCCTGTCTTTCATTAGCAGCCTCAAGTTATGGAACCGCTCTGAACGGTCCTAATCTTTTGCATTTAACTTTTCTGTGCTTTCAATTTGTGCGTGGTGGGGTTCCATGCCGTGTCCTAATTCCTCCATTATCCTGGCTGTAGTAGCACAGCCACAGCAGGATCCAATAATGGCGCCAGGAGGACGGAGCAGTCCCTTTACACACTGGCACTAGGGGTAGAGAAGTTTGCATACCCACAAGGCCACGAGTGCGAATCGTATGCAGACACACATGCATGGATGAAGAGGGAACCCTTTCAACCAAGTTGCTTGGAAAGGGTACACACAAATAAATAATTAATAGTCCACATCCATGCCCAAGAAACTACTATTCAATCCTCATGGTGCAATCAATATCAAACTAATGAAGCCAATCCAGTTTTTGTGCTGAAGGACCAAGCCACTGTGGGAGTAGTAGTACTAATAACATCAAACTCTGGTCAATTTGCATAGGTAGTAGCAAATAAATATATAAATAGTAACTGTAAGCATGGACATGAAGTTAATGAGATGACAATGTTGTCTTCAAAGCCACAGTGAGTTATTAGCATAAATATATAAATAAGAAGCCAATTGAGCAGTCAAAGAAGAAACAAACAAGAAAGCCGCACTCTCTCCCCCTCCCTCATCCACACCCTCCTCGTGTGAGAGATAAAAATGACCGTCTTATCTGATTTATTATTTCTTTTTGCGAAAAAAATAATGTATATAAAATATATCATCTCATGGTTCAGAAACCTTTAAAAGAGCCACATTAAGCTGCAAATGGAGAACCCCCTCCTCCCTCCCTCTCTTTCTTCAACCTCCCCCAAACGTTGAGCTTAAGTTTGCATTATTAACAAACAAAAAAAAAATAGACAAAATAACAGAGAAAAAAATAGGAATTATTTGTTGCCGTTCAGAGGTTTCGATTGTTTTGGTTACCTCGAGATGGCGCAGAAGCCCACGAGATGGACGGCCCAGATCGCTGGATTCGTCATCGAACCGTCGGAGGCGGAGGCTATGGCTAAAGAGGCGGGCGTGTCATCCTTGCCGGAGCTCTTGCCGCTGCTGGTGCCGGCGGCACGCCGTCTGGCGCGACCTCCGATCTCCAACTTCCCGGTGGGAGCCGTCGGGCTGGGTGCGAGCGGCCGGATATACGTCGGCGTGAACCTCGAGTTCCTGGGCCTCCCTCTCAACCACACGGTTCACGCCGAGCAGTTCCTGGTGGCCAACGCCGCCGCCCACGGCGAGACCGCGCTCCCGCGCATCGCCGTCTCCCACGTCCCCTGCGGCCACTGCCGCCAGTTCCTCCAGGAGATCCGAGGCGCCGCCGAGATCGAGATCTTCGTCACCAGCGACGGCGACGGCGACGCTGCCGCCTACCGCCCCCTCGGCTCCTTGCTCCCCCACCCGTTCGGTCCCCCGGACCTCCTCCACGAGGACGTCCCGCTCCTGCTAGAGCCCCACGTCAACAAGATCGGCTTCCTCACGGAGGTGAAGAAACGTTCATCGGCGGGGAACATGCCCAACGGCTTCGGTGGCGGCGGAGGGGTGTGGAAGAAGCTTAGGGATGCGGCGGAAGCGGCAGCAAGGGATGCCCACGCCTACTATAGCGGTTGCCCAGCGGGGTTCGCTGTCGCGGACGCCGCCGGGCGGGTGTACGCTGGGACGTACGCCGAGTCGGCCGCGTACAATCCGAGCCTGAGCCCGGTCCAGGCGGCAATGGTGTCCATGGTGTCCGCCGGCGTCGGTGTTGAGGCGATTGTCGCGGCGGCGCTGGTGGAGAAGGAGGCGGCAGCGGTGTCTCACGAGGCTACCGCGAGGGTCTTCCTGGCGACGGTGGCGCCGGCGGCCCACCTCAAAGTTTACCTCTTCCGATCCCCTTAAATTTGCCTTGTATCGTGTTATGGTGATGCGTGACGATCGGATAAAAAAGCACACGGATGGCTAAGATTTGATGGATTACTATCATCATGATGTCATTATTATGCACGACCTAATGGTGACTCCCAAACAGACTTTTCATCACGTTGAAATATGTCAAAAATGATATAAATTTGGTGACTCATTTTATCAGTTAATATTATAATTTTTTTTTGGGTGCCTGGCCGGGTCTACGGGAGGTCTTGATTAATCCGGAGTCGGGAAGACGGAGCAGAGAAGGTTAATTCCCTGATCAAGGGGCAGTTTTAAAATTCGAATATGAGATTAGTAGCTCCTAACGAACGCTTGGGGCTAGTCTTGCTAACCAACTGAGCCAGCCTTGCTTGGTTATTAATATTATAAATTTGAAAGGAATTCTATAGACTATTAAAAACTATTTTGTATGCTCATTTCAATTTGACATTACTAATTTTAACTTTTACAATAGGGTTATTCTCAAATTTATAAAAGTATTGATTCTAATATAAAGAAATTATTCATCTTGGCCTTTGCCTTGTCTCGATGAGGAACTAAAATTCTCATAAATTCTCTCGAGTTCAAATTGGACACTTTTGTTCTCATCCAATGTTTGACGAAGGGCTATAGCTTAATGAAATTCTGCCAAACACAAAAATCAATTTTAATGATCCACCAGAACTTTGGTTCTAATCAAAGTTTTAATTCCTATCAATTAGTTCTTGCAAAATGCTGCAACACCGAACTAATCATTTCTTTATCTATTTCTTTTTTTTTTTACATTCTCTCCTCGTTTTTCTCGTCAACTTCTGAAGGAGCCTTTGTCAAAAAAAAATATGAAGACGTCTTGACAATTAAATAAAGGAGTTATTATGTAGTTAATTAATTTAGTTCACACAAAATATTAGTAATTAAGCATAATTTGTTCCTTATTATTATTCGTACATAAATTTTATCCTAATTAATACTTATTATTATACGTTAGATTTTATAAATAAAATTTAATTTATTAATAATATCTTGAATATGAATCTAGTTGTAATTTTATGTGTGTCTTTACGTAATTAGACGCTTCAAAAGTGGGGTGCTCGTCCCGTAGGGGGTCTCGTTGTACGGACAACGAGTTTGAGGGGAATCTAAGGGAAACCCAAAGGGATGCCCTTACGGGGGCTCGAGGGCAGAGCATGTGAAACCTAAATAAATAATGTGTTTAGGTTGAAGTTCTCTATCTAAACTTCATAACTGTTGGTTTATTTCGCATTCTTATAATTATCATTATTTCATAACAAAGAGAGTTGCCGCCGTCCAAAAATGTAGTCCGATTAGGATGAACTGCGTGTGTTTCTGCGATCTCTCTCCCTCTTTTCGTAACATAATTTATTTTTTTCATTAATTTCATTTATATTATATTTGGATCTTAAAGACATTATTTATGTAAATTATAATATTAATAATATATTATGACATAACTTATTTTTTAATAAATTTTAAATTAATAATTATGTATAATATTTTTATATGCTAGTAGTTATTAATTTAAACAAGTAAATACATAATATTTTTATTTTTTACGTCATAAAATAATAAATTATATTCTTAATTCTTATTTTTTTATATTAAAACATCCATTAAATTTTATTTATGAAATCAACTTTTTAAATCATTATCATTATATCTTTCATCCAAATAAAACCTAAAGTTTTTCATCTAATCAATTAATTCTTGAAGACCGGCCAAGTTCTCATATCCAAACACTAAGCCACGAAGTTAAAGGCTTACGTGCAGTAGGGATGCTTGAAAAAGAGAGATAGATGTTCCAACTGCAACCGCCCGCGTCAACTTGGGAGAAGAAGATTCAGATCAGTCCAGCACGCATGCAAAAGAGAGGACAAGTAGTAAATCATCGATCCAGAGGAAGATGGAGAGACCGGGCAGTGTACCAAAGCGTGATTGTCGTCCATCCTCTCGGCGCAGGCCAATGAAGGAGTAGAAGTTCGGAGAAGGATGATTGGCTCGGAGAAGAAGACGATGGAAAGAGCGGTGAAGTGAGTGGCAATGAAGGAAAAGGTGAAAAGACAACGTGGGTACCGAAGTAAGTTTGGAAGGGAGGAGTGGAGCTTTCAAGTTGCCACAGAGAACGAGATATTTTTATCCAAACATTTTTTAACTTCGACCGGTGACCGGAACTTTAATTTTGATGGGATCCAGCAACTTTTGGTTACCAACTTAGCCAAGTTAAAAAATTCTCATCTAAACGGACCTTTATAATTTTCTTATCTAATTTCCAGCTCCCTTCAATTAATACATCAGCTAATTTTTTTCTTATTTTCTCTTGATCTCAATTATTTTATTCACCCTTGATCTTAGTAAAATTTTCAATGTAATAAATAATTTATGATGAAGAAAATGGAACACATAAATCCCTCTATTTAGCTCTAGTAGACCGTCCATATGTCCATCAGCGATCAGATTTACTTTTTGGTAACTGATTTGAGGAGAGAGAGCTTGAAGGTTCGTGAGTTAGGCTCTATTGACAACATCAAAATTAGTATTTCAAGTAACGATTTAATTATTTTTTTGTAAATGATAAAATTAAATAGCATCTAGTATTTCATACTTTAAAATAAATATAAAAAAGTAATCACAGAAATAAAATCACTCATAAAAAATAATGAACTCAGCATGCATAATTAAAATAAACTGAAAAGATAACTTAACTCAACTAATAACAAGGTTCAAATAATTTTTCCTTTAAAATAAAATATGAAATCTCTATTACAAAAATAATAAACTATAAGAATTAGATAAAATAGCATCAAGAATAATTTGCAATCTTCAGAACCTTTGGACGATCGCGCAGTTGTTGGACAACCTTTCTCCTTCGGGTGATCTTCGAGCTTCAAAACTTCTTCTTTGCAATAAAACATGAATTCCCAAGTTCAAGCACTCAAGCTTAAGCACACATTTTCTGTCAGTCTCCTAGGGCCTCTATTTATAATTTCTAGTAAAGTTTCGATTTGATTGAGAGTTTTTTTATATCAAAATAATAAAAATTCAGAATAAAATTTGATTAGACTTCAAAACCATTCAAAATTTTTTCAAATATGAGTAAATATATTTTCAAATGATCTCTGGGACTTATGGTACGATTTGGAGTTGATTAGACAAAAAACTAAAGAAATATCGAAATCCAATTTCGTAAGGCCCCTTAAGAGCTTCGTAACGGCCAATAACATGAATTAAATGGCCCATAACTATTATTTTACATCCTTTACAATGTCCAAATCGGAGTAAAAGTTATGTTTTCATGATCCATAACATCTAGTCACGGCCCGTAACTTGGACTATTTTCTAGATGAATCTAGGCATTTTAATGGGTCATTACAGCTTTGTAACGCCCTTATTGTTACGGCTGCTACGATTCTATCACAACCCGTTATATTCATTTCAACGTTGGCAATCTCCACTTTTTTCACTTTCTCGCTCCGTTTGAACTTCGATTTCAGCGTAATTTTTTTCGGTTCTTCGTAATTCAATTTTCTTACTTCTTCTGCAATAAAATATAGAATTTGATATATTTACATTTTTATAAAATTAAAGCAAATAAAATCATAAATCGATGCATGCTATATGAAAATGAATCGAAATATGATTAAATACATGACTAATTATATGTCATATTTTGCATGCATCAAGGAGCGATGAGTAAACCTCTTTTGGCAGTCCAATTTAGCAAGTGTTCTTCTCTAATCCATAAGAAACTTTGGCACTCATAGATGACCTCCTCCACATTGTGTTCTTTGATTTGCCATACACATGTGGCCTATGCCTTGGACAAAATCATATAAATGATTCTCTTCTTGTACAGCTTCCATGCCCCCCATGCCACCCTCTCCCCCAAAGTTCCTCTTCTACTTCTTAGCTTGCTGGCCCTACTCCTCTCTTTCTTTCTCTCTTCATCAACTTGTAATTCGATGATAGTTGATAATATGTTGATAATGCTGCTCCATCACTTTTAGAAGATGCTATAGAT
Organism: Pontederia crassipes; assembly: GCA_030549335.1. Classification (NCBI taxonomy): domain Eukaryota; kingdom Viridiplantae; phylum Streptophyta; class Magnoliopsida; order Commelinales; family Pontederiaceae; genus Pontederia; species Pontederia crassipes. The sequence continues at coordinate 1,288,554 of CM060184.1, forward strand.
GGGCAAAACTTAGCTCATTAAAGGGCTATGGAATAATGGAAGTTGGATGATGAGAAATTAAGAACCTTCATACTGATGTATATAGAGGATAATCTCATCAAAGTTTTTGAAACACATAAAAGTGCACAAAGAATTCTTTAAAGGACAAGTACACGTCCAGAAGAAATATGAACTTAATGCTCCTATTGCTATTCATCACAAAAGGAATCTCGGCCCGAATAGAAGATAATTCAAGCCTAAAAGCAAGAAGACTCAATGTGGAGAACTTGTTATAGTTATAGAAAATTTGGTCATTTTAAAATTTACAACTTTATATGAGTTGTATAATCCTTTACACACATGGATATATATATATATATATCTGGATCGTTGATCCGTTGATCAACAGTTCAATTAAATAACACACTTAAATGATAGAGATTTTAATCATTCATACTCTGAACTGTTGATCAGTAGACCAATTATCAATAACCCTCTAAAACTAAAGGTGCATTAATATCATAATATATGGGTATAATGTAGGTGTGAAGCATTTTTAGTGTGAAGCCCATGTGAAGAAAGTATGTTTGCAATGTGTTTGTTATTTCATTTAGTGCATCGAAAAATTTACTTATACAATAATTTGATTTACATGTGCAATACTACAAACTCTTTCTCATATTAAGGCATAACAAAATACGTCTTTTAGCAAGTCAAAATTAATGTGCAACATATACTTTTTTCAAAGGTTAATAACTTTTTCTTAGATTATTTTTTTATGATTTTCTCTCACCTACTTTCTTACTATCATGAGTGTTTTCTCCTATTCATGTGCTAAAAAATTATTAGTAGATGATTAAAACTATATAAAAATTAAACGTAACTTGTCTTTTTATTCTTTTGTAAAAAAATAAAATTTTCAAACACTAACTAAACTAAGTCCAGTTTGAAACTAATAAATTTCATTAACATTTTACTATTTATAATATATATATATATATATATATATATATTACAAAAGCAACCCTTATATAAAAAACAATAACTTTAATCCAAACTACCATGCATGGAAACCAATTCCCTATATACCTTCATCTTACCAAGTCTTGAAAACCAACAAAACACCATGAATGACATGTGGCTTTCATGTGTGCTATTAAAAAAAATGAGATGCCACAACACAAGAAATCCTAACCAAAAAGTCATAAATTTTACATTTGTAATGCTTAATCACAAGCCATAAAGAAGTAAGAGAAATCTTTGAACCATTCTATCACATGGCTATTCAATCGTATATATGAACTCGTGTTGTTCGTATTGTAGATTTGATGTTATTTTTATTACTACTAGAATGCGTGAAATTAAGAAAGAAATTCTTATTATTTTTTCTTTTATCATAAATTCACATTGCACTTATTGTAAATTTGATGTAATTATGCATGGAAATATAGATTAACAATATTACTATACAAATAAGGATATGAATGGCATGGTTTGGAGGAAAGTCAACATTGTTGTATAGGCAACGACGGAACCCGAAAGCGACGAAAGAGAATGTGGCAATCCTTCGGCGGAGGCGACAACCGATGGACGTGGACTTGTCGAGGGTGGCCGATGCAAACGCAGGCTGCCCAGTTCCCCTATGCGGGCATGGGAGAAATTTTTTTTTGTTTTTTTAAATAAGATTGTATTTATTTAATATATAATTTTTTCATGAAAGAAATCAACATCCGATGTGATGTCACCGTAGGAGATGCCATCGAGGAAGTCACTGTAGAGTTTGAACCTCCACCACCGGAGAAACTGATGGAGTTGATAAATATCTTTCGTGGTGTCAAATAAATACATAATTAATATGAATAGTTGATAATCATAAGCTTGTATTCCTTCTATGTAATCAAATGTGTCTTTGGCATTTGTGTTTTTCGTAAAGAATGAAAATATCTAGTCTATATTCTTTTGCAAATAATGAAAATATTCATGAATTCACTATGACAAAACTATCCCACAAATTTTTTTATGGTTTATTGAAGGTAGGGATAAAAGTAGTGTGGGAGGGTCAATTTTCTTGTCCAAAAAATCACCCATTATTTTATTGGTCATTTTTTTCAATTAAAAATTGTATTAAAACATTTAGAAAAATGAAAAATCATTCTCAACAAGTTCAATTTTTTGGGATGATTTTTTGAGGTACTAGTTTATTATAACAATATTTTCATAAAAATATATAATAAATTAAAGTTAATAAAGATACATTTAATTTTATAGTTAAAATTTAAAATGATCTCAACTAGTGTTCTATAATGTGGTAGGAAAATGTTAAATTATATAAAAATATTACATCAATAATAAATTGTTCGTGAATTATTAATTAATTATATAAATAAAATATATAGATAAAATGACCTTCATAAGTCCTTATGATATTTTGGATGGGTACTAATTTAAGCGAATCACTTTATTTCTATTAAAAAAATTTGGTATATTAAACAAATTATATGTTAATAAGTTTGAAAATAGTGAATCAAATCCAAAAAGGATTGTCATATGTGGTGTTTGTACAGGTCATGGTCATTGGCGTTGACTTGGGTAGAATGATGTTTCATCCATTCGAGATGTATGCACTGTCTATTGGCTTCATTTGGATCCATATTACATCATATAAATTATTAAATTAATTTTCTTAATTATGTCTCCGTTCGACATTTGATGTGGAAATAGTCAAGTTTTCTCTATTTTTAGAGTGTGTCGTCCACATACTCACCTAATTTTTGTTTTGTTTTGTTTTTATTTTTTTGTTGGATCAATTTTTTATTATGCTTATAATTGAAGGTTAACATTTGCTTCATTGCTCTGAAAATAGTTCTTTCTTAAATTTTATCGGTAGATATATTGATTTCCCTCTAAAAAAATTATCTCATTGAAACGTTGATGAATTATGTCATCGAATTGTGAATTAGTCCTACATTATCATTTTTGTTTTATAATAAACTAGTAGAAAGTAAAATTAAAATTGAGGTAAGACATCTAATTTCGAAAATATATAATAGATTAGTGAGCATGAATTCTCTAACTACTCTTCATTATATGTATTTCTAATTGAATTAGTATTTTCCCAAAAGTTTAAATTGGTTGGTTCCAGTTTGATCATATGTACTTTATTTAAGTTGCAATTGGACTGGAACATAAGTTGATTTGTTGCATTGGAGATGATATCATCTCGGATATAGTGTTGAACAAGTGTAAGATTTAAGACCGGACGTATATTTAACAATAGATTAATGAGCACGAAGTATCTAACTACTCTTTATTATAGATACTTTTGATCGAATTAGTCATTTGCGTATTGCTGCATTGGAGTCGGAATATGAACTAATAGTTCTCTTGAACATGTGTGTTCGACTAAAACCATTTTACAAAAAAATTTGTTTTTTTTTTTTCTTTTATGAATGTTTGTTAGAAAGATTTTGGACATGTAATTAGTTGACATCTTCAAACATGATTGATGTCACTAAATTTTGTTGGTATGTCATAGTAAAAAATGAATTGTTGATTTATGTGCAACTATCTTGTCAACCTACTTTTAGGATCCTTAAAATGGAAATGAGGAATGGAGTCCTCAATTTGTTAGAGTTCGAGAAACATAAGAGTATATGAGACCCTCTTGTGCATAAAACATCACCTAGTAATAATTAATGGACTTCACAATTGCTAATCGGGTAATATATATTCTACTAGCGGAATTGTTTAGTCAACATATAATAAAGACTGCCTTTATTGCACGAGTATGTCATGAAGGGAGAGATACTTGTAAAATGTACTCTTCTGGTATATGTACACATACGCATAGTTATGTACCTAATATTAAAATAATAATATTTGTAGAATATGAATGCAACTTGGGTACGCATATGGAAAAATAGAGTGCCAAAATACAAAAGCAAATAAAACAATCAACGACATGCTTGAAAATAACAACATAGTGGAAAAATAAATAAATAAATAAAAAAACTAACGTCTGAGAAGGGAAAAAATCTAAAGATCATGTCTGACTCTTCATCTTTTCACTTTCTTCTTCAATCGTCCACCATTGTTCTTGTATGACTATAATGCTAGAGTGTTGGAGGCTTGGGGCAGCAACTTTCAAGAAAGGAAAAAAAAAACAAAAAAAACACAGTTTTAAAAGAAAAGTCATAGGAAGAGATTGCATATCATGTCCAACAATGAATGTCATATTAAAGTTTTTTTATTATTTTCATATGCATTTTAAATTAAAATTTATGATTAACTAAAATAAATGACATTACTAACTTTTTCTTTCTAAACAATTATTAATTATTATTTTATTTTAAAACTACAAAACCTCCCAATAAGCCATTCATTTTTTCATTATTTTAAAAAAAAAATAAAAATCATGAAAGACTTTTCTAAAATGAATTATTGAATAGTATTCAAGGACAAAACCCGTGAGGTTGGGTTGAGGCCTCTTTGTGAGTCAAATTTAACTCAACCCGGTTCAATTCAAGTCAGATCATTGACCATCATTTTTTCTTTTTTGGTTAAAAATCTTAATATTTTATATTTATTTAATAATACTTTAAAGCATAAAATAAGTTTCATCAACATTTAAATGTTATTTGCATACTTAAAATATTTTATTTTAATTTTTTGAAAAATAAATCAAATATAAGCTTAACTTTAAAAAGTAAAAAAATAAAAAGATAAAATAGACATGTTCGTTCAACCCAAGGAACACCCTTTTGATTGAACTTTTATATTTTTATATTATATACATATTTAATATATATTGTCATACTTGTACCATATATTTAAAAAATTTAATGTATTTTGTATCCGTATCCATGCAACATAGAATGAAGTACCTAAGATGTATGTCTTTTGAAAGTTCGGACTTTCAAAAACTCATGTGGATAGTATTGTTGGACATGCTATAATTGTTATTGAAAACTTTTGTTGGATATATCCGATAATTAAATTAGATATAGATTTGGAAAACTCAATACTTATTCTTGAGTTTATTTCTATACAGAGGCAATTATGATAGTCATGAGCTGGGGAAGATGACAACATTTTTTAGAGAGATATACAAATATGTGTATTGGGACATGGGGGTATAGATTGACTTTGTTCTATTACTAGTTGTTCTGTTTGTCGGTTATGTTATACATATTACTTTTTCGAAAGTATAAAAGACTGAACTCAAAGGTGTGGTGTAAGAGTTAGTTCGATCACATTTTGTATTTCTATGATTCATATAACTAGTGTTTTTAAAATCAGACTCGATAAACTAATTCAATTGGTTCAACTACGAATCAATTGTCAGGATGATCCGGTTTGATTCTATTTTAAAATCATTTTGACAAAAACTAAATTAAACCGGGACAATATGGCCGAAATCATGTTGAATCGATTTCGATTAAATTTGGTCTTTTTCAAAATAATAGAAAAAACTGAATATATATGTTTATATATGTGTGTGTGTGCGTGTATATATAAGAAAAGTAGAAAAGATGGACAATATATTTGTAGGGAAGGTGGAAGAATATGAAAGAAAGGAAAAAAGCCATTAAATTTTATAGGATGAAGTAAAAATGGATACTAATGATAAAGAAAGTAAAATTGAATTTGAGAAAAAGTAGAAAATATTAAAAAACAAATTTAAACTTACAAAATATAATTAAGTGAAATAACGAAATGATAAATTTTAAATCGTTATAAATAATAGATATGACAAATATAACAATAGAAATATATTATAGATTTTATAAGATGAATTTATAAAGATTATAAATAATATAGAAAGAAAATTTGAATTTAGAAAACAAAATGTAAAAATATAATAATAAAGAAAAATATAAAAAATTCATGGAATTATTAAATAAGAAAATTATAAATATAACTAATTTATATTTTAAGATGTAAAAATTAACTTATTAATAGCGATCAAATTAAAAATGATTATTAGGCTTTTTATTTTTTTACCTTCAATACTTTATTTATAATATATTTTTTAAGTAATAAAAATAATATTATTTTAATAAAAATTTGATTTAGCTCGATTGAATTCGATTGAACCAATTGAACTATGACCCAATTGACTAAGTTGGATTTTAAAAACATTGCACATAACCTATTACCTTTTTTCATAGGAATGATTTACTTTTGGTTTTTTATTTTTTCTGCCTTTTTTAGGGCCTCATGAGTTAAACATGTGATATTTAACTTTGAATGCATAATACATGGATTGCCATGTAATTTGATTATTAAACCAAAACTGCAAACATATAATACTCACTTTTTAGCTCTCTATAAATATTATTTGACTAAAAGTCATACAATCTTAATTCAATGGTAGAGATTTTTTTTTCTGATTACAAAGAAAATCTTTAAAGTCTAGTACAAGAAAAAGAAACATAAATTTAAAAATAAGAGACTCATAACTTTTTCGGTGAGATTTGACTTGATTTATGAGATTAGGAATGTAACATTGCATTACAACCTTTTTCTCAGCAATCAATTGCAAAGAATAGGAAAAAAAATAGTAAATCACACCAAAAGTGTCATCTAAATGCAAGGCTTACAATCAATTTTGTCCTCCAAAGAAGCACATGGATGAAAGATACTAATAACATGGAAAAATTCTTCATACTCAATAACAATGTTTTTCTTCTCAACAAAGATATAAAAAAATCTTAAAATGTTCAACAAAATTAAGGGAGACATAGGCATACTAGGATAATTTGAATTGACCTTCTTTCATAGGCATGCCATGATAATATCATAATATCTAATATATAGGTGAATTGTATTACATGCTTAATTTAAGCCTAATGATATTGCACGAACATTAATTGTTCAAAATATTAAACATGATTTATTACTATATTGCATGTATATATATAAATACAATGGAGTTCTTACTCATTTTAAGAAGGGGTGCAATTTAATTATTAAAATAAAATTCAAATGGATAAATTATTTTTATATACAAATCAGAGTTCGACTACAATAGGATCTTGAAGAAGAATATTGTGTTCCAAAGAACACTAAACCCTATCCCTTGGAATAAAAACATTGCAACAAAACAAGGCCATGATTTAAGATTTGATCGTGCCCTTGTAGGCGTCATGAATACATACATATGTATCTTTGTTCAATCTAATCAAAACTAGCATCATGCAACAAAATAATTTATTAACATGGAAATAGTGACAATGTATCCTCACAAGTTAAACAAAGATGGCCCAAATAAAATTAATTACAATAAATGGATAGAATGTGAATGCTTATAAATATTCCTGAGGAGAAAGTCAAGCTACTGCTATTGAATGTTTGTAATCATTTAGTAGATACAAATGACATAGACACTCATATTGACATGAAGAAGGCCATGTATCTAAACACAAACAATATGACAAATAATTAGCATTCAATATGTTGCTCATAAATAACTTATTCATGAACGAAATACAAATAACATAACTTCTTCCACCAACTTATTATCTTTCTCTAACAAAGTAACTATGTCATGAACTCGTGATTGTATCTAGTCAAAGAGAAGACATCGATTGCTTGATTCATCTTTTGTCCAACATTTTTGCAATGACAAATCAAATCAATATGATTCCATGTTCTCCTCAATTGGCATGCCGAATGTTCACAATTGCCCTCCTATTTTAGCAAATCTAGGGAATTCATTCTTGACAAAGTGATATTGGAATCCGATAGATCTTGAACAAAAGCCTAGCTAGGACTAGTTGAAGAAATACTTTCGTCACCTTATGTGCAAGAATGTGATAAGTTCTCGATGGGTAATTGCATACACTATGTTTTGCAACTTGGAGGTGGAAATGATGTCCATGAATTAAGTTGATCCTAATTGACAGTACACTACATGGTTGCCAGCCATGAGAAATATGTGGTAGTCAATCGATGTTGGTGGTAGGGAGAGAACGTCATCTAAAAGTCTCACTATTTTTATTTCGGATTGCGAGACCTCAAGTGTTTTGAGAATTAAATGAATTTTCAATTGAGATAGAATCAAGACATTATTCAATTGAGCAGACCGTAAGGCCTTGTTCGGTTGCGGGATAGGGGCGAGGTGAATAAATGTATTTATTCACATGAAGACATTATCTTAGATTTTATGGACCAATAATATGCTTTCAGTTTGGTTGAAACCGGCGCCTATTCATATCTATATTCTTACTAGCATTTGGATTGCATGAGGACATATTAGATAAAATAACCAAAACCCTCTTTCATATCTTGTAGGGTTTTACTTTCAACTTCAATGAACAATAAAATGATCATCATAACCTCAATTCAAAACGCAAAATGAAGTCAAAGATCCTTTCGTCCCGAGTCATCCATCATGTTGTTGCTGCCTTCTTTGCTCTATTGACATGCACTTGTGCAGATAAAACTTCATTAAAGGGCTGGGTTTAATGATGGTATTTCCTACCTCATTTTGTTTACTATCTCTTACACCATAAGATCTTCATTAATGATTCGTGGTTGAATTAAACTTGCTCTCTCAAATGATTTATCATAGTTGGACGAAGATGGCGAGCTTCAATAAGGATGAACACAGGCACTTCTACTCTGCTCTGAGGCATGGGCATTAAAGTGTGCGTTACTAGAATGGAATCGTAGAAGTATTCAGCTCCGATCCGACTATGTTGTGCTCATCGTAATCTTGACGAATCAATGCGGCTACCCTTGGCATATCAAGTCACTCATCAAAGACATCTTATTCGTAATCAATACATTTTCCATTTTTGTACCTAATAATCGACAGATGGCACAACTTGGCTGCCGACTTTTTGGCCAAAAGAGCTCGTGCCTCACTTTGCGATTTTTTGTGGGCTGATAATTCACCTAATGATCTCGCCCAACTGATGTATCGAGACAATCATCTTTCAATTTAATATTATGCATTTCTGTTTAAAAAAGATGAGGTAGGAAACAAATCATTTTATCCAAGGGTGGATTTAATGATGGTGTTCCTTCATCTTATTCCCTATTTTCTACACCATCAGATATTCATCCAACATGTTAGAATTTTTTCACGAGAGAAATTATGTACTGCAAAAAAATTCAAAAAAATTTAAGACGACGCAAAATTTTATTAGATAGAAAAGAGAAGAAAATTATAAAACAGATTACTTTTTATTTGGACCCTTAGGAAGTTTATATATGCACTTCTTTTTACAAACGATAGGAATTATAGACCGACTAGAACTTTAAATAAATTCTCCAAAAATAGAACACCTATTTCGTGATAAGGAAATAAATCAATTTCGAATCACATACAAAATACCCTATAAAATTTTCGGCCAAGAGACTTCACCCCCAACGCCCCCCGCAGGGGGATCCCTTGGATCCTGAATCCCCTAGATCCCCATAGGCTCGCTGATCGGGCAGCGAGACCCTTGTAGTGCGAGGACGCCTTTTACTTCGGGATATCTTGAAGTCCAAATGATTTTCAGTTGTGATAAGATTCAATGTATTATTAACATAACGATTCATGGTTGAATCAAACTTGCTCTTTCAAATAGTTCCCTACCTCATCTCATTTCCTATTTTTTACACCATCAAATCTTCATCAATGACTCATGATTGAATTAAACTTACTCTTTTTAAATAATTTATCATAATTATATTAAGATATGATAATGTAGAAGATAGGAAATAAGCAACATCATCATTTCATTCAAACTTAAAGGTTTAATAATAATGTTCCTTACCTCTCTATCTTTTACATCATCTTCATGGTTGAATCAAATTTACTCTATCAAATAATTTGTTATAGTTGGATGAGATCCAAATCAAATTTGTAGGAAGTTTGTTATTTTTTGTTTCGTTAAAAAAAATGATATTCTTCAAAGAGAGGTGAATAAGGTAAAAATAGGTAGTGAATTAAGGAAAATAGAGACAATAATTGTGTAAGAATAATTAAAGTTAACTATAAAAATTTTATTTATAAGAATAGTGAATTGTTATTAGGTTCAATTTTGATGTTCCCTATTTCACCTTATTTCTTATCTTTTACACTATCAGATCTATATCCAACGGTTCATGATTGAATCTCTCAAATAGTTTATGACAATTGGAAGAAGATCCGATCGTAAAAAAAATAGGGAACAAGATGAGGTAAGGAATACCTTAATTTTTTCCTACCTCACCTTATTTTCTCTCCTTTACACCGTCAAATCTACATCATTGCATTTTTCAAATAGTTTATTACTCTTGCCTTTTTTCCCAATTTTAAGAAACGTGAGGATTAAATATTTACACAAAAGTGGTCTTGCAATATCCGAACCCGGCTAAAATAAAATCCTGCACAAATGCGGTTCAATCTGAGATCCGACGGTGCTCCACAATCCACGTACACATCCCTCTTATCCTTTCTTTTATTTTACAGCACCCGACCTGACTCTTATTAAGAGCCACAACTTTGTACTTCATGTTCCGAAAGGAGATCTTGGTGTCACCCTCTCGACCAAGTTTCCGCACTGCTATATTTTGCCAAAATATTTGAGTTCAAGAAAATGGTGGACACCATTCCCTCCCGATGGCCGTCGCGACCATTGCCTCCGTGGTTGCTCCGCCTGCTACGTCCACCTTGATCAAGGCTTGCCTCCAGCGTCCTTCCTTCTTCCTCCCCCCTGCCGCCGGCGTGGGTCACTCGAAATCACCTCGCCGCGTATTTCTCGGCCTCGGAGCTTCAATTTTGGACCAGTTCGCGCGCATGGCGTCCACAAGCGGCGGCGGCGGAATCCTTCGAATCATTCGTCGCATCAGCGCGGCCCAATCAAGGGGTGTCTCCAGTCGAACAGGTCGCGTGCGCGAGTCTCTTCTTAATGCAATCCTTTCACTGAGTTTTGAGGGTTTCTCGTCCATTTGTACTTTTACAGATACTGAAGAATGTGGAGTGGCCGGAAAAGTTTCCGTTCAAAGATGAAGATTTTAGCCGCTTCGATGAGTGTGTACTAAATTTCCTCATCTTTTTCTTTTATTCTGTAGTGGATTTTAGTACCGAGATATCTTCCATGCCGGTATCACCATGCGAAAAACTTAATTTTTTGAAAGGCAATACAACAACAACAAAGCCTTATCCCACTAGGTGGGGTCGGCTATATGGATACGCCATTCCGCTAACCAAAACTTAATTTTTTGAAAGGCAATATGTTGCATTTTTTCTTTTTGCCTCTTTCTTTGAATGCCATCAAACTCAAAGGTTCGTGAGCAGGGGGAGCCAGGATGAAAAGTTGGGGGACCGAAGAATGCGGAGAAAAAAATGACATCCATATATGCATGTATAAATATATAATTATACAAAAAATAACAAAGAAAATAAATTTACTCTAGAAAAATATATACTAAAAAATAATTTAGTTAAAATATATATTTTTATTATTCATCCATGCATTTTTAATTTGTCATGTTCATATTGTAAGTTAAATTTTATGATAAAATAATATAATTATATTTAACATTATATATATATATATATATATATGAAATAATTAACTTTAAAAAGTTAGATGAAGATATATGTAACTAATTTTAGTTTAATTTGTTATCGAAAGGAAACAAACTTATTGGTATATCATTATACATATAGTATAACAAAAAGTCATATGTAGCTCCGTCCCTGTTCGTGAGGTGGCTATCGACCCTTGTTTGGATTAGCCAAAGATCGCGTGAAACATGATTACATGCTTCTTTGTGATAAATTTAAAGTGATTTATTGATGACAAATGACCAATATGTTTGCCAGGTCACCAGACTCCGTGTTCTACTCAGAACCACGTTTTGTTACACATATTGATGATCCAGCAATTCGTGCTCTTACCATTTATTACTCGAAGGTTCTTCCTCCTAGTAATTCTCCTGGAGTTTGTGTACTGGATTTATGTAGCAGTTGGGTAGGCCATATCTATTCATTAGTTTTGTGATAATTTTGTTGCCTATTAATTTGTACATTTCCTTACTTGCATGTTTCATTTGCTATATCGATGTACAGATTAGCCATTATCCTGCAGGGTACAGACAGGGGAGAATCGTTGGTATGGGTATGAATGAAGATGAACTCAAAAGGAATTCGGTATTTATCTATGCTGTTTACGAAATATACAATTATGACTATTTAAATATTTATTTATTTATATCTAGAGTTAAGGGGTAAAAATTATTGTATCTGCATCTGTATTTTAAAGGCATCCATAAGTAGAGAATGTGGTGCTGTTGTAAGGATTTTTGTCCTTTACAGAATAACATGTTTTAGTATTACACAGACTCTTGTGATGAATTACTGAAAACAATTTGATGTTTGCATGAAAACAAGGTTATGTCATTCTTTAGGCATATCTGCTTATGTGGCATATTTAATCTTTATCCTTTTCTGCTTGGGTTGAAAGGATAATCAAGGGTTCATGAGATAGCTACTGACAATATTGGTTTATCCTATACAAGAATATTTTGTAATCTCTAGATTGAGTACTATTTAAAAGTAATGGATGTATTCAATTGGATATATCCCTTTTATCTATGAAGCACTTTTGGTTATTTCATCACTTCTTATGCATTGTCAAAATGTTCAATGTCTTTGCAGGTTTTGACCGAGTACATTGTGCAAGATTTGAATGTCAACCCTAAACTTCCATTTGAGGACAATACTTTTGACGTCGTAACCAATGTGGTTAGCAGCCATGCTCTTCTTGGACTCTCCTAAATTCTCATATGAAAAGCTTATACTCTATATTTTTCATTAAGTTCACATTCTTCTGAACAATTGTGCTTTGTGCCTTCAATAACTTACCGATCCAACTTTAATTCTGCTAGGACCATTTGAATGCAGACCTATGTCTTCAGTTATACCCTTCGATTTTATATTTCCAAAACCAGATCTAGCATCTTGATTAATACCTTCCATTTTGTATCTGTACTATGTCATCACTTATATTCCTTCAGGGAAAATGAACTCCTTTATGAAATATTGCATTTACTAGTGGGCATGTGATCTGGGGCAAGCGGATGCCTTTTGCCCCTTCTTCTCCACTAGACTAGTCATTTGTGGGTTGGATTAATAATTTTATAAACTTCACTATAGATGTCTTGCATTCTATGCTTTATGGAAAGACATGTATCCTCTATTTTGTACATGCATTCTTGGTTGCAGTTTGTCTAAATTTTCCGCTAAAAAATTATCCATTTTTTTCATGTGCATCAATAGGACTCCACATGTCAATATCCTTCCATTACTCATCTATTTAGCATCAAAATTATTTCATTTTTTTGATAAGTGCTCTATTATAGGTTAGTGTTGATTACTTGACAAAGCCACTTCACGTGTTCAAGGAGATGCATCGGATACTCAAACCCGGAGGCCTTGCTATAATGAGGTTAGTACTTACTGCTGATGTAGTTGAAGATCCCTGATTCAGTTATCAAAAATAAGTTTACAATGAAAGCATTAATGTCTTCACAGCTCATAGACACATTGGTACCTGTTTACTTTCTGTGTTGAATTTAAACTTGTGACTCCAAACCAACTACAAGAGTATCTATGAAGCATTCATAGTCTTGATTGTAGTTTCTACCAAAGTTGTCAAAAACACAAAACAAGCCATAGAATCAAACGATTCTATGAGTATAGATTGTGTTTTCGCGCTTGATCTTAACCAGAATCATTTTGGCCAGCACACTGGGATGCATGCTGGCCCATAGGCTTGTGTCCACCGAGCCCAAACTTCTTTTTTTGATCGATTAGTTGCCCATAGTCATTGTTTTGTCTGCCGCTTCTCACACTGCTGCTCCCTGTAGCCGTTCATCCGCCATTTGCCCTGCAGCTGCTGATCACGTCATGGAGCTGTCATTCATCCCCTACTGCTTCCTATCGTGTTATGAAGGTGCCACTTGCGTCCTGCTGGTACCCTCCCTCCCTATATCCCTATCTCTCTATATGGGGCTGCTCGTGACCCTTCTCTCTCTCTCTCTCTCTGCTGCTCGCTCATGACCTTTCTCTCTAGCTGCTTCCGATGTCTGCTTCTAGCAATCTCTCTAGCTGGCTGCTTGCTCTTTGCGAGCAGGCAACCTTGCCATCAGGGGCCCAACGGCTGAGCAGTGAAGGCTACGATTGATCCTTTTTCTCACACACATGCCTGTTATATCTTTTTAAAACTTTTTTGTTTGTTTTTATGGACTTCTACATCTGTCAATTGAGAAATTTTATCATTTGAGTCTTTGATTTATGCTTCACAATGCATGTTTCCTTATTTTGATTGGTGAATTTTTGTTTCTATGCCAATGAAATTTCCATGTAATGTGATAATTTTAATATCCTACCACGATTCTTGTTGTTCCTTAGTTTAAGGTTTTTAATTTTTATTTTAACATCTGAATTTTGCCAGTAGAATGTAGGAATATAGTCAATGTTTGATTATATTGTTATAGTATGAAGGAGTTAAGTTTTTCAGTATTAGATTGTATGAATTATTTTTAGGCTACTTGTTATGAGTTATGAGGGGCTGTGGCGGTAATCTTGTTCTTAATGTTTTATATGGCCAATTTCTCTTAGTGTTTTTATTTGAAAAAAAAATGCAATCACGGTTATAGATTTTAATATATAAATATACTTCTGGTAGAATTGTCCTTGTTGTATTATGTGTACACAATTTTGTGTTTTCCACCCTCCATCTTTAGTCTGATTTATGTGTTTGACAACATTGGTTTCTACCTTTTTCTTGATCATGCCTTTGAGGTTATTTTAGTTAGTTGTTATTGTTATTGTATCTGTTATATAAATTTGACATTGTGTTTTCTAATGGGTAACCCTGTTAATGTCTCACAAGGTAGTTCCTTTGTTCGGTTATTTTTCTTTATCTGTATAACAAATTAAGAAACTCTGGATTATGAGAATAAAATTATATGTATATGTTATGTTTTTCCCCTTGATGTTTACTCAAGCCTTGAACTTCTACATATTCTCTTTTCCTTTTACCCTGTCCTTTATGCTTAAATATTACTTAAAACTTTGGAGTTTTAAGAAATATTACAGACAGAGTTTGCTATTCCACACTAAGACCATTCTTCGCAACACACTACATGGTTACTTATTGGCATCTATAAATTTTGGAATGAAAACCTTTTCCCCATTAATTGTTCTTGACACAGATGCATTGGCTGTAATGCCTGTCCATATGCTCATTTTATGGTTGTAGAATGATCTATCACCATTGTCTTGGGTCTTGTGACTTGGACAATCAAGTATAAGAATCCATGTAACTTGGCGTGGTCTCATGATTGTGTACACTAGTAGTTCTGTCTATTATTCTCAAAATTGTACATATGATGGAAGGTATCTCTATGGACAAAGCTAATTGGAGCCTCACTAAGTGACTAAGGGATCCTTACGTTACAGTAATGTGAAGATAGTTTCAGTGAATACTAACTTTTAGTCGATATGTTCATTACACAGATGCATTGGCTGTAATGCCTGTCCATATGTTCGTTTTGTGGTTGTAGAATGATCTATCACCATTTTCTTGGGTCTTGTAACTTGGACAATCAAGTCTAAGAATCCATGTAACTTGGTGTGGTCTCATGATTGTGTACACTAGTAGTTCTGTCGATTATTCTCAAAATTGTACGGTTCTCCAAATTGTACATATGATGGAAGGTATCTCTATGGACAAAGCTAATTGGAGCCTCACGGAGTCACTAAGAGATCCTTACATTACAGTAGTGTGAAGATAGTTTCAGTGAATACTAACTTTTAGTCAATGGTTAAACTATATTTCTTTATTGTACTCTTTTCTTTTTGTTTTTTTTTCTAGTGTATTGACCTTTATGATTTTTCACATTGCTAATTCGATTTTCTCCATTTTGTAATAGTTTCTCAAATCGTCTCTTTTGGACAAAAGCCATCTCTATTTGGACTTCAACTGGTGATGTTGATCATGCTTGGATAGTAGGCGCTTATTTCCACTATGCTGGAGGTTTTGAACCACCTGCGGTATGGAAACAGTGAGGTTTTTAGTTTTTAAAATTCGTTTAACTGATAAATCCTGTGGCATACTTAAATTCTCTTCTGTTATATATATGTTTTTTTGAAAGTGTTATATCTATGTATTAGTGATGAAAGTCGTATATATTGAATTCCACTGGCCATAATGAAATGAAAGTGAGATATTTTTTTAGGGGTACAGTTACTTGGACTGATTTACCTTGCATTTAACTTCATTCACTAATGAACTGAAAGTGACAAAATTACTTGGATGTATTTACCTTGTTTTCTATTTTAATAGATACTCAATTACATTGTCAAAATAATGAATATATTCTATTGTTTTACTATCCCTGGCTTAAGGAATTTAATTCTGCTTATGGTCATTATTAAATTTGATCCTCAAATTACTAAAGTTAACACCCTCTATTATTATTAAATAACAGACCGCTGCTAATGCATTTAGTAATGGTCAGTGGCTTGGAAATATATATTGGTAATTATTTTTATTGTTTATCTTCTAAGTGTACCCCGTGATATGGAGTTTATACTTGGTGGAAATTTGGAAGTAACGGGGAAGCTCCATGATTAAATGATTGTGATCTTTTGCCAGTGGGCCATCGTGATGATGGCACTCCTTGCCTTCATGATAACATACTTGTTTCAGTGCAATGTGTTGTCCGAATGTGAAATCTGCTGAATGCAAATTTTTTTTGGTCGGATATTGATTATTGATATTTATTCTTTTAATGAAGTTATCAAATGATAGTAGGACTACTTTGTATTAAGTCGTTCTAGCAAGGCATCATCACAATTCAATATGTATATACCTGCAATGAGTTATCCATGTTTAATGCTGCAGGCTGTCGATATTTCTCCCAACCCCGGGCGTTCAGATCCTATGTATGTTGTATACTCTAGAAAGAAGCTTACTGCATAGATGCCTGTACTCCCTAATTCATTTCTCTTAAGGTACCACCAGAGTGAAAGGTGAAGTCTTCAAATTTCTCTTTCATGCCATTTTTTTTCTGTGCTTTAACATCCATTCTCACAAGATTTTTTTTCCGATGTTAACTTTCCACATTGTGCAACCAATTAAGGTGCCGTTACATCCACGTTATGAGGTCTTTTCTTACTCTTGTTGTCAAATCAGACCGGAGCTTTCATGGTGGCAGCAGCGTGCTGAAGGTCTGAAGAGCCGATTAGGACTTGGAACCTGACTCCTAATAGCCACAACTTGTCCCTCAAGTTACTAGCCGCATGTTCGGAGATTTTGGTGTCACCTCTGGACCTCAATCATGCAGTTTAATCACTGATATTTTCCAATAGTTTGTTCTGTTAAGAAGTTGGCTGCTGCTGTATAAAAGTCTGACAGCAGTAATGCAATTTTTGAGTTATTTCGCTCCAACTTAAGAAACTTTATGCTCTACGCCTTCCAAGGGAGAAACTTATTTTGTCATTCAAATTAGATTTGTTGCCCTTCGTGAGAAGATCTTGTTGTTCCTGACAAAAGAATAACATTATCCATTGTTTTCTTCGGTTCGATCAGTCCCTCAGTTTCACGAGTGAGATGAGTACAAAAGTGCATATAAAGTTGATTTTTTGAACAGTGTTCATTCGTGGCTTATTTCAGCTACAATTTCTTCATAATTATCCAGTAGTCTCTCTCTCTCTCTCTCTCGACATTCTTGTTGGTTTTGTTTTGTATTGTAGGGAATAAAAGATGGTTGCATTGTCTGCTGTAATGGTTCCAACTTGGACAGCCAGTAAAAAGATGCATCGATTGAACTCAAGTTGGTACTTGCGAACAGGAGCCCCAGGGAGAAAAAGCTGGACGTCACCTCGATTCACAATTAAACAAACGCAAAAACGCCATGATGATCCTCTTCTTTTGCCTGGGGGGTGCCTGATGGAGAATGGAAGAGCTGACACAGCTCAGCCTTCCCTGGATTCTTATCCCCAACACAACAAAGGATCCACCCTCCCACCAATGGCCATGGTTGCCTGATACCTTTCTAGCTGGCCCCGGTATATCCATCCCTTTCACGTCTCCTTAAAAGTCCCATCATTTCTAGTACTATTGGATTTGGCATCGAGGAGATCGAACACATGTGAACAAAAAAGGGAATAGAATGAAAGAAGGATTGAGTTGTAAAGCTAAAAAGAGATCAGCTATGCATGATTCCTCGAGATCTAGTTCCAAAAATCTGACTGCAACAAGAGAAAAAAAGAAAGAAACATTGAAGGCCAAGCTTGAATTCTAAGAAGATCTTGGTGTCGGAGGGAGGCACGTGATGCTGTTTGGGAGGGTTCTGATCACTAGAAAGATTTCAGAGTATCTTCATGCTGGCAGCCAGTCTCTTTCCTGGGCACTCAAAATCTAATGGAACCTGCCAACATGTCAGAAACTTCGAGCCAAGTGCATGCGGAGCAAACAATCCGCACCTGCACGCGCTTGGATTGCATCCATGCACGTAGAATCCTACACAAAACACAGGTTCTCCCCCTCTCTCTACCCTGCTGTCTCTCTGTCATCTACGAATGTGGGCACAAAGCAATGAGCAGTTCCCTACTGTGATCTGAAACTTTTCGCGGCATGTTGTTTTCCTGCAACTTCTTGTCATTCAGATTTTAATGCAATGGTAATCAAGACTAGACAGTCACCAATTTGTTGCCAATTGTCATTCAGTTTAACCATGTCTGAAACCATCTGCTCCAATCATTTCTCAGCTAACCAGAGTCTACCAACTTGAACAGTGTGTCCATGGACATCAGCACGACAGCATCTGCATCATACATTCAACTCGATAAGACAAGCACTGTGAAAGATGTAAACAGTTTGATTAGTTGGGATTGTCTCAGGCTTAAAGCTGAAACGCTGGGAGATTAAATATTCTAAGACCGATTAGTACAGTGCAGATAGATTCTATTTTATCCACTTCATATAGCTAAAAACACATGGAGCCACTTCTAAATTCCATCTGTAGATCTTATGTGTCATCAAATCGACATCTATGGATTACTTTTTCTTCTTAATTTCTCACAAGGATGACTTGATCTGTTTACCCTCAATGATTGTTGCTCTGGTATTGAATGGGAATTAAAGGGGTTTCATTTTCTGTCACTGACAACAATTTGCCTCCTAGAGTTTGCATCACCTTGTCCTACTGCACAGTGGCCTGCTGCCTCATGGCCACAAAGCTCCATCTTTCAGTTATATCAATGAGATCTTATCCTCTTAATGGCAAATCCTAGTGGATAGTAACAGGCACCACAATATGCTTTTATTTTGACATCAAAGGAACTGAACTTCTAGCTTTTTCTGTGCATCATTCGGCTGACTGAATTCTTTGAATCCGATGCATTTTCGGGAACTTACAACTTATAAATGTTTTGCTGCAATATATAACAAGAGGAGGAAATTAAAAATAAACTCCAAATAAATTCCATTAGTTGAACTGCCCATGAGTTTTCACTGTAATATGAGATCTTGCCGTTGGTGCAGTACAAGCCCCTCATGGCCAGGATTAGGTCCAGCAAGATCACGTGCAACTCCAGCCATATTGTGCATCTTGAGCTGAACTTGATAAGTTAAACATGGCTAAACATTTGGCCTTGGCGCATACATTCATGGCATGTGCCTCTCTAAAAAGCCACACACCAAAATCTGATTACCCCACATAAACGCCAGATACAGTCTGATAACACAAGTATCAGTCTGATGCTGACCAATTCCTGCTGTAGGAGCCACCGTTCAGCATCGACAGAGGGATTGAAACATATATTTAGTCCCTCCATTATTATGGTTGATTTTTTTTAACCATTTATTTTCTTACGAAGATGTCATCTGATCAATCACTTGACCATGATACATGCTGTACTGACTACGGGCAATAATTATGCATAATCGTATCTCCTTCACGGAGTCAATTAAACCAAAATAGTCCTCAGAGCAGTTGCCAGAACAATGCTTGCAGAAAAATTTTGTTGCGCTGAGGAATGTTTATTAGCCTACACAACTCTGAATTCTGGGTGTTTGCTAAATATGGAAAAATATACATTTATCAGTATCCACCCGTTGGAAGACAGACAATTATATTTGCATAGTCGACTGTCTGAAAAAAAAAAGGAGGGGAAGATGCATGTTCCACTGAGCATGGGAAATAGGAGGAGCAAGATGGCGTTCTCTGCTGGACTGCTTCTTGAGGCATTGGGCAAGCCCTTTTCCAGCACAGCAGGGCTTGTTCCATTAGCTGAATAAGCTGAATAAAAATTCATCAATGGGCAAGAAGAAAGATTGAGCATGGCGTAAAGTAATGGTAATCAAGATTATATTTGCATCGTTTCTGATGGGTGGAAGGATCAGTTGTAAATGGAGAGGGAACCTATCAGACTTTGACAGGCTTTCGTCCTCCTGTGGCCGAGTCAGAAAACTATGTATGCATGGGGGACTGGGGAGGGCAACAGGAGCGACGTGTCGGCCTCTCCCCCTCCGAAGAGATCCCAGTTAAATCTCCCTAAGATCTTTCCATGGACAAATTAGTACGTTTAACAGATCTTGTGTCCACGGGTCCCAACAGATCCATCCTATGAGTGTTGGATTTAGTACAAATCTGAACGTGCTGCATGCTTTTCAGAAAAAGAAAGAAAGAGATTAATCTCTCCCTTGTATTTGGACCACAACCTCTCTCTCTCTCCTCTCTGGAGCAGTGGAGACTGGAGATGTTCAACATCATCAAGAATCACATGAACCATATCATGATTCAAAGACTGTAAAGAAATTGAATGCCGCCCGTCAGTTGCTAGTTGCTACTTCACCATGATCTTGTTTGGCTTCCACTTTTGCACCATTGCCAGGCTAATTAATCGCAGTGCACAGTCGATCCATTTTGTTTTGGAAGGGGAACTGAGATCCATAATTCCTGGACAGCCTAAGACCCATACATACATATTTGTGTACACAGGGAGTCATGAAGATGATGCCAACCAATTTAGTTAAGCGACTATGTGAGCAATTGCATCCATCAATCAGCGCATGACTTGACTAATTTGTGAGAGGCTGAGAGGCCTCACCACCATATTTCCCAACTTGCCTGCAACAAAACAAATGAAGATGGAACACAACGGCCCTACTTTCTAGTTTCTTCCTTATTATTAATCTTCTAACGTTGGAGTAGAGGAAGACTCTTTCACATTAATCAATTGCCCTTGTTCTCTCTCTCTCTCTCTCTCTCTCTCTCTCTCTCTCTCTCTCTCTCTCTCTCTCTCTCTCTCTCTCTCTCTCTCCTATGTCCCCTCTTCCTTTCTTTCACTCTCACACTCACCCTCACTCTCTCTCATGCACGAGTCTCTTTTTATTTTCGATGGTGACTCGTTTTGTTTTAGCATAACACACGTAAAATACTTTTGTACCGAAAAAAAAGAACACACATTTCAGCACAACTCTCCCTCCCTCTCTTTCTAATATAATAATAATATAATACATATATATATCTTGCTCTGTTCCTACTGCTACTTCATCTGGTGCTACAATAACATAGATATAGAACATGGTCATGCCGAGGACGACTAATGCTACATCGTCCTTTCTCATAGTCATGTTCCTTGTAAGTAGCATGGTGTCCATAACCGGCCACGACCACCGGCCACGGCCTCTACTTCTCCGAGAATTGCATGGCTCGGAGCTGGCCGAAATGTTCCGCCTTGACGCCGACGCCACAGAGCGAGCCTCCACCGACTTCGGCCGCCTGGTGCGCGCCGTCCCCGCTGCCGTGTTCTACCCTTCGTCTGTCCGGGACGTGGCTGCACTGGTGCAGCTCTCATACGCGTCCAGAGCCGCCGGGGGTTTCACGATAGCGCCCAGGGGCAGCGGTCACTCCGTGCGGGGGCAGGCGCTGGCTCCCGGCGGGGTGGTCGTGGAGATGGGCGCCATGAGGGCGGCGGGCGAGGCGCGCGTCCGAGTGTTCCAGTGGCCTTCACTTAGCTATGTGGACGCCGGCGGGGAGCAGTTGTGGATCGACGTGCTGCGGGAGACGCTGAAGCGTGGGCTCGCGCCGCGCTCGTGGACGGACTACTTGTACCTCACTGTCGGCGGCACGCTGTCGAACGCCGGGATCAGCGGACAGGCTTTCCGGTGTGGCCCGCAGATCTCCAATGTCTATGAACTTGATATCATCAATGGTAATGAACCTTCAAACTCTTCAACATTTCCACTCGCTTTTTCCTCTTTCTCAAATAACGCTCAAATGTCTTCGATCAGTAATCCACTTGCATCACAATAATTAGTGAAGAAACAGATGGTATATTATTTGATCATTCAAATTGTCAAAACATTGTGCTATATATAATTATATATACACTAGTTTATTCAAGTTTGGTCATATATATGCCTCAAATAACTCAACGTTGAAGCGTGACCACCATATATATATGAATAGGTACATTAATGCAATACTGCTTCCAACAAGCATCGCGCGAACTCTGTTTAACCGTGATGGTTTTAGTTAAAGCTATATATCATTTAATTAATTGAACAGGAAAGGGAGAGATGGTGACGTGCTCAGAGCGCCATGAACCAGATCTGTTCTTTGCAGCTTTAGGAGGCCTTGGCCAGTTTGGTATCATCACGAGAGCTCGCATCGCTCTTGAACCAGCTCCTAAGATGGTATCCTAAATCCTCCATTAACGACTTTATCTATAGAAGCACCAAGCAGTATAAAGATGCATGCATGTATCAACTTGCAGGTCAGATGGATCCGGCTAATCTACACAGACTTCGGAGGTTTCACGGGCGACCAGGAGAGGTTGATATCACATGATCAGAACGACAAGGGATCCTTCAACTATGTAGAGGGCTCTCTTCTGATGGAGCACAGCCTCACTAACAGCTGGAGGTCTTCTTTCTACTCCGAGGAGGACATTGCGAGAATACGTGCCCTCGCAGCTCGTCATGGCGCAGTCTACTGCCTTGAAGCGGCCAAGTACGTCTACGACCATGCGTCCAAATCCTCAGTCGATCAGGTAAATCAGCTAACTTTGTTACTCTCCATAGTTAAATTACTTGGAACGTGGATCGCCAGAAAGAACTCGGAATTGCCATGGTAACGAAAGATATATAGCAGTAAGCTTAGTATAATATGAAACGTGGTCCTCTTGTGCCATCGCATGCCCATCCTGTGTGGAACCATTTTTGTTTGTCCCGAATAGCTCTGTCTGTGGAAATGTACAGTTTGTCCATACGACCTTTTAGTGGTGCAAGACTGGCATTGTGACCTTAGATCGCTTTTGAGCGTAATCTTGGCCATTTCTCCTGCAACAATATGTATGATGATTAAAAGTTACTCGAGGTAAAAAAAAAAGAAAAGAACTCGTACGAAAATTAATTACTAGCTGCAGTTTAGTTAGAACGATTGCCTACATGGATGCAAAAAAACTCCCCGGATGATGCGTGTTCGATGTTGAGTGTTTAATGTGGCAAACAGGAGATGAAGGCGCTGCTCAAAGATCTGCGCTTCGTGGAGGGCTTCCTGTTCAGGAACGACGTCACCTTCGTCAACTTTCTGAACAGGGTTCGCGACGGGGAGCTGAAGCTTCGGTCCAGGGGCCTCTGGGACGTGCCCCATCCATGGCTCAACATTTTCGTGCCCAGGTCGAGAATCCACGACTTCGATCGCGGCGTCTTCAAGCGCATCCTCCGGCAGAACAGATCCGTCGGTCCGATCCTCATCTACCCATTGAACAGAAACAAGTACAGTACCATGCAGACAAAGTCGTTTCTGTTCGACATGGATTAACTAGTGGCGCAGTATCTGAAATCCGAACACGAACTGGTTGCTTGCCATGCAGGTGGGACGACAGGACGTCGGCCGTGGTCCCCGACGAGGAGGTGTTCTACACGATCGGGCTTCTGCGGTGCGGCGCCATGGACGAGTGGGAGCACCTGGAGGCGCAGAACATGGAGATCCTACGTTTCTGCGACGACTCCGGCATCAGCTGCAAGCAGTACCTGCCGCACTACAGAACGCGCGCCGAGTGGGTGAAACATTTTGGCCGGAAATGGCACAAATTTGCTGAGAGGAAGATGACGTATGATCCGAGCGCGATCTTGTCTCCGGGGCAGATGATTTTCAGTGCCTCTGTGGATCATCATTCCTCCATGTAAATTTTACTTAGCCCTGGTAGAAGAAGAAATATCTGGACAGAGACCACAAAAAAATTGATGCAGATTTGTTTTTACAGCTCATGAGAAAAGGTCAAAGAAATTAATGGTTAATTTATGGATATTTTGTTTATGCAATATTTTATTTTTGTTATGAGAGAGGCCATGCATCATGTACCTACTAAGTAGAAAATTACATTGGGATTTAATTAACTATCTGGTGTCAACAATTTTGCATCAAAGTAATTTAGTGTTGAAGCAAGTCTTTCCTGAAATCTTTATTTATAATAGGGTTTTTTTCCTCTACTTACCCGGAGTTCCTTTAAACTGTGTCGTCTTTTCTACTTAGATGCATCCATTAACTTTTATTAACTTTTTCATTAATTTTTATTATTTTGATTTATAAAATGATCAAATTGACCTCTGCGAGTTTAGATAAGTGAGCTCCTCTTTTCCTCTTTTCTTGCGGCGATCAAGCAGTCAATCGAGATCATACGCGATGCTCATCCTCAAGGATTTGTTCGGGGTCATGGCACTGACGAGGTTGGTCGGCCTCGACGAAGGGACCCTCGAGGAGGTTGTCCGTACATTGCACGGCCACTGCATATGGCGCAGGCCACGAAGGCCGTGTTGAAGTCCCTCGTGACAGTGTCCCCGTGGGGGAGGAACCGGATCAAGGCAGTGGTCGTGGGGGCCGTGCACGCCCTAGTGGTGCTGCTGCTCGAGGAGCTCGTGAGGAAAGCCTTTGAGTTGGCCATCGCGACGATGGACGTCCTCTGCAGGTGCGCGGAATGGCAGGCAGCGTTGGTAGAGCACGTGGCGACATCGTCGTTGGCGAGCGGCGTACGGGTGCTGCACGCCTTGGCCAAGCACTCATCGGCGCTGTTGCAGGAGATGGCGCAGGTGGGGGCAGCGAACAAGCTATGCCTGGTGGTTCAAATGCTGTGTGGAGTTTTCTCTCAATTGCACAGGGCAATTTGATCATTTCATAAATCAAAATAATAAAAATTAGAAAAATTTAACAGAAATTGAAAAGATGCACAATTTAGGGGAGATCTGCAAAAAAAATTCGAAATTGTGATTGGATAAGCTCCGTGTCCTATTGGATGATATTTTTTTTCTCAATTATATGGCGAAATTTCACTCTGTTGTAATCTCTTACTGGAAGAGTTATATTTTGAATGGATTCAATCATGAAGTTAAGCTCGATCATCCATGGAATTTTCATTTATATAATTTATCTGCCGGGGAAGATAAAGATTATTGACCAATCATTTTTAAAAGATAAGATTAAGAAAATAAAGGTGGAATTTCATGATTTCTAAAAAAACGCATTTGAATTATTATATCTTAAATTGAAGTTAAACATAGTATTTTTTTTTTAGAAAACGCTCTGCATCAATTATAATAGCATAACGCCATAATTAATAAGCTTTTAATGATCTAAATTGTCAGTGTTTCAAATTTTGTTATTTTTTTTATCTTTTTACATTATTCAATTCAACCATTAAATTTGTGCACGATTATTTGAGATTGGGTTCAATCGGATATCTATATATATAAACGCCGACTCAAACCAAACGGTGTTGGTTTGGTTTAGCCGAACGGTGTTTTGCTTCGTCCCCTTCGCCGCGGCCGCTCGACGACGATGCCCCAAACGCTGTCGTCCGACCAAGAGACCGCCGGCGGTAAGGAACATCCTCCTCCCTCCCGGTCATCTCCGTCTTCGTTCTTTCAATTCGATTGCCATGTTCCAAAGGCGCGCTTTTTCTTTCGCACGGCGAAAACGATGCGGCGAATCGGCGAACAGTTGGTTGATGCATGCGAATTTTGGATTTTGAGCATTGTACTTTCCCTTGAATGGACCTTAATGGCTTGGTTTCTGTTCGATTACTTTGCGTTTCCTTCTCTCAGCTTTGAGTTTAGCAGAGATTTTGTTCCTGTTCTTGAGTTTTGACGTGTGTGCTTGTCTCAGCTACGTCCCAGCGGAGGGTTTTAGTACCGAACAGCCACGGGGAAAAGCTCGTCGGATTGCTGCATGAAACTGGTTCGAAGAAGGTCGTGGTCTTGTGCCATGGATTCCGATCGTCCAAGGTATTTCCCGCCATGGAGTTGGTTTGCTGTGCTGTTCTTTCTCGACTACAAGTTTTTGCTGAGAGCTCTAGAACTCTCACGTAGCAAATTCTGGACTATTGCATTAAAAGTTGTCACATGCTCACATATTGGATTATTTTCTCTCCGTACTGTCGCCATAAATTTTCAGATTAGCACATACTCATTCAGTAGAAAGAACAAAGCATACGATTTATCACCAAAAGAATGAACGAAATATTTATTCTTTGGATAAATTTCCATCTGAGGCTACTCTGTAACATTACGGATTGTCTATTTGCAGGATGAAAAGGTTTTTCTTGATCTAACTGCTGCCTTAACAAGTGAAGAATACAGCGTCTTCCTCTTTGATTTTGCTGGGAATGGGTAAATTCTTGCTAGAACCCTCTTGCCTGACAAGCAACTTTGTTAGAAGCTCTGATTTAATTTTATAACCAATTTGACACAATTCCATGATGATAAAGTCCGCTAAGCTTCATTATCGCTTGGCACAGTGTCATTTTTATATTAAGGGTATTGGCTTCTTCTTCTGTCCTACTGCATCAATTTTCTTCATTGAGTGATATTCCTCATGAAATGGTTTTGTACCTGATGACATGATTGTTGCATTTTAATTGACATGGCTCTGGTTGGATAAAACATGCCATAACAATCAAATTTCCAATCTTGCTAGGAATAAGACAAACATTTTCTTTTAGAAACATATTTCCCAAGCAAGAGTAGCATTAATCTCTTCAACATTTGTAAGTGCTCTGATACTTGCTATGCAAATTTATTAATATGTATGTTTTTCTTGTATAGGTTGTGATAACATTTTTGTTTATTCAAGGATTTTAAATGACTATACCAGAAAGTACGCAAGGAGCTAATTGTCTACATTTGTATTTAATATGAGTTGATTATGGAAATGTTATTTCCAGGGAAAGCGAAGGTATCTTCCGATATGGCAATTACTGGAGGGAAGCTGAAGATCTACGTGCTGTCATTTTGTACTTGTCCGAGCAAAAATATGAAATAAGTGCCATTCTTGGGCATAGCAAAGGTAAAAGCCTTTGATCCATTGCAAAAAGAAAAAGCCTTTGAACATTTTGTTATCCTCAACACTTATATGTTCTCTCACTCTTAAAATATTAACTTACAAGCATGCTAGTATCTCGTGGACTGATGAGTCATTCAATTGCTGCTTTTAAATCAACCATGTCACTTAGTTTCTGGAACTTTATGAGCGCATATTGACAGAATCTGCTGCAAATGTACCAAACATTCCTTATACATATTGCTCCTTTCGGATGAAAAGTTCGTAAGGAGATTTTTGGTTGACATTTCCATTGTTCACCAACTAAGCTACAATCTTTTCATACAGGGGGGAACGTGGTGATCTTATATGCTTCTAGGTATCATGATGTGAATGCAGTCATCAATCTTTCTGGCCGCTTTGCCTTGGACAGAGGTATTCAAGGTCGGCTAGGTAAGGACTTTTTGCAGAGAATCAAGAAAGATGGCTTCATTGACGTCAAAGACAAAACCGGTGAGCGGATGTGAAATAAGTACATTGCTGGTTGCTTTATTATTTATCCATTCAAACCACCATCATGACAAGTTTCTTTAGTTCTGTGGGTTCAAATTTTGATACGAAATGTTATCCATCCAGGCTTGTTCTTCGTATGGATGTTAGAGATAGAACTAGCATTCCCTCATGCATTGCTGCAGTTATATTTGATTTCTGATCACTCAACATCCTATTTAATGCAATGCATTAAGTATTAAATCATTCATTAAGCTATTTATCCCTTCGACTAGGTTGCATACTTTCTGTAATATTCCTGTACTATGTGCATTGACAAGTTTCATGGAAATTTACAATTCATTAAATCTTTGTAATCATTAAATTCGAGTTTCTAACTAAGTCTTTTTGGATCTATAATACAGTCCTGTGGAGTCCGTGGGTTACTTGTTCTGTGTGATGGGTCCTTGAGAATTTATATTAGGATGGACTTTGACTTGGGCCAGATGTCTGGTAGATTGTGATATCATGGTTTCCCAAATAACAGAGGTTCATGAGACTCCCCGGCCTAGAATCCTATTGAGTAGGAGATACATTCAGTTTACATGGACTAAATCCTCACCATATACAGATGCTATGTACACAAGAATTATCTCACTGAAGTTAACAGAATCGTTTGTGGTAGTCTGCTCAAATTGACCATAACTTGGCTCTTTTGCATGACTACAGGAAAAGTTGAGTATCAGGTGACTGAAGAAAGCCTGATGGATAGGCTGAACACAGATATGCGTTCAGCATGCCATGACATTGATCATAAATGCAGGTTTAATTCATTCGATTTATTGGTCCCACTTATTCTGTGTGGCTACTTCATTTAGAACAGTTTTTTTCTTGGATTCTTCTCGTAAGTTATCCATGCCTTAATATGTTGGTTTTAAGTTTAACTGCACTCTGTTTCTTCCAGAGTCCTCATTGTTCATGGTTCAGATGATGACATCGTGCCTGCAGAAGATTCCTTAGAATTTGCCAAGATCATACCCAATCACAGACTACACATTATCGAAGGCGCCAATCATTGTTATACTTTGCAGCAGGAGGAACTAGCTAAAATCGTACTGGACTTTCTAAAATCCAGTCAGGTACTAATACGTTCAGGGCATGCATTAGGTTCACGAGAAGGTAGAATTACCTTTTCAAGACTATGAATTGCATAAGGAGAGAAAAATACGTGAATGCGTAACTGACAATATACAGCACTTCTAAGTATTTATTAGAAACTTTCAAACTGCATAAGGGAAACAAATTGCACCAATTGTGCACTTACATTTCTCTGTGGAGCTAAATTTTATGGTGTGCTTCATTGACATGTTCTGACTACAAAATTGGAGATGGCGGCAGGTGGAAAGTGGCAGTGGAATATAGACGCCTAAGACGGGCATTTGGATGGTTTCTTTTAAGCCATGGCTTCTTTTGAGCAGTATGCGACCCATTGACGCATGTTGTTCGAATTGTGTAAAGGCATAAAAAAAGCCCATTTTGTTTGACGATCCGGGTCCTAAAAAGCCCCTATCTCTCTTGGTGTAATTGTATGTAACCATGAATTGACAAGGATACAAATAGCATCTACTAGGAAAATCACTTTTCCATGTGTTCAGTAGTTTAATGTTACATAATAGGCTCCCTCTAATGCCACTCTCACCACTCCTCAAAAAACAAGTATTTGACCATTTTATCCTTTTCCATTGCGTGACATGCAAAATGTCGGGGTAAATTATACGAATGGTCTTTCAATTTTGCGTCGATTTTTAATTGGTCTCCTAACTTTATTTTATAATCAAAACGTCCTCTTGTTAACAAATTAAAATGAACATAAAATTACTAATTTATGCTCAAGCAGTGATAATACAGGTGTAGAATTGATATAAACAGATTCGTCGAAGAAATCGTCAAATTTAAAGTTGGAAGAAAAGTTTTCAGCATGACCGGTCGACCCATCGGTCGACCGACTAGAAGCACCGGTCGACTGATATTTGGTAGAAGAAAAGACGAGAAGATGTCGGTCGACGTCGAGACTTCACCGGTCGATAGATCGGTCGACAACAATATAGATCGATCGACGTCGAGACATTATCGATCGTTGTATCGGTCGAAGGACCGATCGACCGGACAGAGTCAAAGTGAAGAAATAAGACAACGGTCACATAGACCGGTTGATCGGCCCATCCCAGTGGTCGACCGGCCCATCCTAGTGGTCGACCGGCCCATCTCAGTGGTCGACCGACCCTTTAATCAAATGTACAGTAACGGCTAGAATTTGAAGGAGAAAATTGGGGGAAACCTTTTGAACGAATTCTCACCCCTAGGAGCCTATAAAAGGAGTGTCAAAGCCTGAAAAAAATTCATCAAAGCAAGAAGGAACATCTTAGAGTTCCTCTCAAGTTTTTGAGTATAGAATTGCAATTTCTTCTCTTTTTCTTTTCTTAGCTTTGAGTGGTGAAAAAAAGTTTTGTAAAAGAAAAAAGTTAGAGGAAAACATTCACTTTCTGAAATATAGTGAGATTGAGAGCTCCTTGTAAGAGAGGTATGTCTTGCCTCTTGAGCGGAGAAGAAGACGTGGTTGTATTAAGAGGGTTATTCTCTTCCTAAAAGAAAAGAGAAAGATAGTGAATCTCCGGCGGTCTCGAGGTCGAGAAGTCGGAGCGGGGACGTAGGCCAAAACGTTGGACCGAACCTCGTCAACATATCGTGCGTTCTTGTGTTTGTTCTTTATTCTTCATCTACGCATTATCTTTATTTGCTTGTGATAGGTTTTATCATTTTTCTCCGAAGGTGAATTTTTGAAAATTTAATTTCACCAATTCACCCCCTCTTGGTGCTTTCGATCCTACAATTGGTATCATAGCCAAGTTGCTATAGCTTTAAGATTTGAAATATCTTTAGAGCTATGGCATCAAGTGGTTTCGGTTTTTCCGAAGGTCAATTTATTAATCGTCCCCCACTTTTCAATGCCTCAAATTTTGCTTATTGGAAAATTAGGATGCAAGCATGCGTTTGTTCTATTGATATTGATATGTGGAATATTATTCAAAATGGTTTTGATTTAAGTAAGAAAAAGCCTTCAGAATATACCGAAGGAGAAAAAACTTTTAGTAAAACTAGATTGGAAAGCCAAAAATATTTTTTATTGTGCTTTGGATCAAACGGAGTTTAATCGTATTTCTAGTTGTGAAAGTGCTAATAATATTTGGAAAAAACTCATTATTACTCATGAAGGAACGGATAAAGTTAAGGAGTCTAGATTAAATATTTTAAATCATCAATATGATTCTTTTAAAATGCTTGAAAATGAATATATTAATGAGATGGTTGTTCGTTTTAATGATATTATAAATGGCTTAGCCTCTTTGGACGAGCCAAGGACTAATACTCAAAAAGTGAAAAAGTTTCTCAGGTCTCTTTCCTCCAAGTGGCATACAAAGAGGACGGTGATTGAAGAGAAAGACTTAAACAAGTTGGACTTTGATGATCTTATAGGTTCATTCTTGACCTACGAGATCGGGATCAAGGAGGATGAAGAAGCAAACACTCCAAAAAGAAAAACACTTGTATTGAAAGCAAATAAAGATGAGAAAGATACAAGTGAAGGGGATGAGGATCTTGATGAAAAGAATCTTTCTCTTTATGCAAAGAAACTTGACAAATATCTCAGGTTCGTTAAGAAGAAGAAAAACTATTCCAAGAGAAGATCATTAAGCAAAAGCCAAGTAACTTGCTTTGAATGCAAAAAGATTGGACATTACAAAAATGAATGTCCAAATTTGGTGAAAAAGAAGAAAGGTGGAGAAAGCTCAAGAAGGAAGAAAAAGGCTCTCCAAGCCACTTGGGACGAAAGTGAAGATGAAGAGAATGACTCCAACACCTCTTCCAGTGATGATGAGGAAGCCTACATATGTCTAATGGCTAATAGCCACGAGGTATCATCTAACTCCTCTAACTATAGTGATAGTGAATCTTTCATTGTGCATAAGGAGTTTAGAGGTCTAATTAATAAATATGGATGCCTAAAAAAATACGATGAGATAAAAATAGAGTTTGAAAATTTGCAAAAGAAAAATAAGAATGTTAAAGCATGTGAAAAGTGTGATATATTGAATAAAGAAAACTCTAGCTTAGAACTCTCAATTGAAGAATTGAAATCGGAAAATATTGCACTAAAATTAATATGTAAAAGGCAAATTGTAGAAAGTGCATGTTTGAACAAAGAAATTAATCAATTGAAATTTGAACTTGAAAAATTCTCAAATGGAAGTAAAATGTTAGACGCAATGCTTAGTGGATCTAGAATATCTTCAAACAAAAAGGGATTTAGTTTCACCTCTTTTGAAAAGAAGAATGACAAAAGAATTATATTTGTTAAAGCATCGCATGATTACACAAGATCACAAATTGTTTGTTTTCATTGTGGATATGAAGGGCATTATTCTTATGATTGCAGAATTAGGAAATGAATAAGTAAAGGAATGAAGAAAATTTGGGTTCCGAAAATGACCATGATTAACCAAGATGGACCCAAACAAGTTTGGGTACCAAAAACATGAAACTCCTAACTTCTTTCTTGTAGGAAGCTTCTATGTACAATGAAGGTAAATGGTATTTGAATAGTGGATGCTCAAGACATATGACCGACGATGCCTCAAATTTCATTAATTTGGAAAAAAAAAATGGAGGTAAAGTCACTTTTGGAGACAACAGCAAAGGAAGAGTAATTGGTATAGGTAATATTGGTAAGAATAACAAAGTGTATTTAGAAAATGTTTGGCTTGTTGAAAATCTAAAACATAATCTAATTAGCATAAGTCAACTTTGTGATAAAAATTATTTAGTTAAATTTGAGAAGGACAAATGTTTGATATTAGATGAAAATGACAAAGTTTTACACATGGGATTTAGATACAATAATGTATACAAAATTGATTTTGATAACTTGAAAAATGAAAAATGTCTTAGTGTCATGCATGATGACATAAACTTGTGGCATAGGAGATTAGGACATACAAATTACAAATTGCTAAATAAACTCTCAAATCATGAATTGGTTAGAGGCTTACCTAAGATCAAATTTGAGAAAAATAATGTTTGTGATGCATGTTTAAAAGGTAAACAAACCAAAAGTTCTTTTAAATTAAAAGGAGTTATTAGTACGCATAGGGCCTTGGAACTTTTACATCTTGATTTGTTTGGGCCTATTGATGTGACTAGTTTAGGAGGAAAAAGATATATATTTGTAATTGTTGATGATTTCTCTCGTTTCACTTGGACAATTTTTCTCGCTAGTAAAGACGAGACGCTAAACATGTTTTTCAAATTTGCAAAAAGAGTTCAAAACGAATTTGAACAAAAGATTTCAAAAATTAGAAATGACTATGGAGGAGAATTTGAAAATCATAAATTTGAATTATTTTGCGAAGAAAATGAAATTACTCATAATTTTTCCACTCCTAGAACACCTTAACAAAATGGAGTAGTAGAAAAAAAAATAGAACTATACAATAAATGGCTAGAACAAACTTAAATGAAAGCAAATTACCAAAATATTTTTGGGCGGAAGTCGTAAACACATTTTGCTATGTTCTCAAAAGAATTCTACTTAGACCTCTTGAAAAGAAAACATGTTTTGAAATGTTATTTGGTAAGAAACTAAACATCTTCTATTTTAAAGTTTTTGGATGTAAATGTTATATCTTGAACATTAAAGATAAACTAAATAAATTTGACGATAAATGTGATGATGGTATTTTTCTTGGTTATTCTAATACAAGTAAAGCCTATAGAGTATACAACAAAAGAACATTAGTTGTTGAAGAGTCTATTAATATTAAATTCAATGAAACTAATAACTTTTTGAGCAAACAAGCACATGATGATGATGAAAAAATAGTTGAAGTACAAAGAAAACTCGAAGTTGTGGACATAGAGGAAGCAAAAATTTACACCCAAAATGTGGAAGAAATGGAAGTACCCCAAAGGGAAGAGAATTAAATCATCCCAAGAAATTGGAGACATACCTCATCACACCCACTTGATCAAGTTATATGTAATTTAAATGAAGGCATAAAAACTAAAATTTCTTTAAAAAATCTATGTGCTTTTTCGGCTTTTTTTGTAAATTATGAGCCCAATAATATAGATGAAGCACTTGAAGATCCAAATTGGATAAACGCAATGCATGGGGAATTAAAAATTTTGAAAGAAATCAAGTGTGGAAACTTGTAGAAAGATCCAAGGACCATCCTATCGTTGGAACCAATTGGGTCTTTCGAAACAAGTTAGATGAAAATGGTGTCATTGTGAGGAACAAGGCTAGATTAGTGGCCAAGGGTTACTCACAAATTGAAGGGATTGATTTTGATGAAACTTTTGCACCTGTTGCTAGACTTGAGGCAATTCGAATGCTTTTGACTTTTGCATGCTATAAATGTTTTAAACTTTTTCAAATGGATTTAAATCGGCTTTCTTGAATGGTTTTATAAATGAGGAAGTTTATGTCGAACAACCTCAAGGTTTTGAAAATTCAGATTTTCCCCGTTATGTTTTCAAACTCTCAAAAGCTCTTTATGAATTGAAACAAGCCCCTCGAGGTTGGTATGAAAGATTGAGTTCATTTTTAATTGAAAATGATTTTAAAAAAGGGAAAGTTGACACCATATTATTTTTAAAGCATTTTAAAAATGATATTTTAATAGTTCACTTTTATGTTGATGATATTGTTTATGGTACTACTAATGAATACCTATGCAAAGAGTTTGAAACTCTTATGCAACAAGAATTTGAAATGAGTCTTGTAGGAGAACTCACCTTCTTTCTAGGCCTACAAGTAAAACAATCAAAGGAAAATATTTTTCTTAATCAAGAAAAATATACAAGGAAACTATTCAAAAGATTCGGAATGAACAAATGCAAGCCAAACACAACTCCCATGAGCACTACTACAAAATTAGATAAAGATGAAAAATGCAAGTCCATTGATAAAAAAAGATACAGATGTATGATTGGTAGTTTGCTCTACTTGACGGTATCTAGGCCAGACATAATGTTTAGTGTGTGTTTGTGTGCTAGGTTTCAATCCGCCGCCAAAGAATCGCACTTAACTGCTGTAAAAAGAATATTGCGTTACTTAAAACATACAAGTGACTTAGGCATTTAGTATGATAGAAATTCCTCATTTGAATTGCATGCCTACACCGATGCGGATTTTGTCGAGTGTAAAGTTGATAGAAAAAGCACTAGTGTGATGTGTTATTTTCTTGGTAGTTCTTTCATTTCATGGGCTAGCAAGAAACAAAACTCCATCGCACTTTCTACCGCCGAGGCCGAATATATAGCCGCCGGTAGTTGTTGTGCACAAATACTATGGGTGAAACAACAATTGCTTGATTATGGAGTAAATTGTTCAAATGTACTCATGAAGTGCGATAACACAAGTGCTATAGAAATGACCAAAAATTCAATTCAACACACTAGGACTAAACACATTGATTTACGATATCATTTCATTAGAGAACATATGTCCCTTAAGAACATTGCCATTGAACATGTGTCCACTGAAGTTCAACTTGCAGACATATTTACAAAACTCTTAAGTGAAGAACGATTTTGCATGCTTAGAATGGAATTAGGAATGATTAACTCTTGATTGCATATCAATTCAAACTAAAAGTGACACTTTTGATCTGAATTGAACATTAAAAGTGTTGCACAACACTTACATTTGTATGATCTTTTTTTGGAATGTGATTTTTATGATTTTTAATGAGTTTAAATGGTTCAAAATTTGAAAAATACAGGGATCGATCGATCTACAGAATAGACAGGTCGATCGACTGGAAGGATCGGTCGAACGCTATATGCTGACAAACGATCGGTCGACCGATATGATACAACCGGTCGATCGGTATATTACTGCGACCGGCTACGCCATATGAAATGAAGTGTCCGGTCGACCGCGGGGCTTGACCGGTTGACCGGTATATGCCAAAATCGCGCATTATAAGTAATCGACCGCTCGAACCGGTCGACCAAAAATAAAAAAACCTCTCTCTTCGCACGACCGCCGCTCCTGCCCTCCTTTGACAGTCGCCCTCCGGCAACTCTAGCGACTGGCCGCATCCGCCGGCCGCCGCCTCTTCCTTTCCTTTCCTTCTTCGCCCGTTCTTTCTTTCCCTCTCTCGACCTCCCTAACTTTGACCGTCGTCTCTTCCTCTATTTTCCGGCCACTCTCTCTCTCACTCTCCGGCGCCCTGCCACCGTCGACCTTCTCTCTCCCTCGCCAGTCTCTCTCTCCGGCCAATCGCACTGCCACCACCGACCGACCTTCCCGCCGGCCTTTCTTTATATCTCACGATCGATCTCTCTCTCTGTCAGCCATCTTTCTCTCACCGTTCGTCGGAAACACAAATTCCGGTGACCCGCTGGCCTTCTGCTCTTTCTCGATTTCCGACCCTCTTCAAACTCTGACACTCTCCTTCCGACATTCGCCTCAGTTCTGTTCCAACCTTTCGTTCGGACCACCACCATTGTTGAATCCCATGGCCGGCGACGATGGACATTCCCATATTCGGATGGTCTTTCAGCGTCGTCGTCGCTTCCCCGGTTCCGGTGGTA
This sequence comes from Pontederia crassipes, assembly GCA_030549335.1. Taxonomy (NCBI): domain Eukaryota; kingdom Viridiplantae; phylum Streptophyta; class Magnoliopsida; order Commelinales; family Pontederiaceae; genus Pontederia; species Pontederia crassipes. Next base: position 1,325,001 of record CM060184.1, read on the forward strand.
CCATTCATATCCTCCCACCAGAATCTGAACCCGAACTCGAACCCGTCCAACGTGGACGAGGCCGTGGATGAGGACGATCCCGTGGACGTACTCGTCAACCATCCTCTTCTCAATCCCCTGAGTTTGATAGTCATTTGTTTGTCACTCGGGACGTCTCTGTTAGGTTCGAAACCTTATACGCCTCTCGTGAAGTCCGGTGCGTCTATACCATTGATTGTGACGCTCTGAACATTTCAGATGTTCAAGAGATATTCACAACCATCGGTTGGCTGCCACTTCTCTCCCTCACGAAGCGTGTGTACCCTCGTCCTGTTCGTCATTTTTATGTGAACATGACAATCACTCGAGAGGCCATTATTACCTATGTCCTTGGCCTGCACATTCATTTTGATCCAGATCATCTTTGTCACATCTTTGGGGTTGCGTGCCCATTACCTGGTCTTTATTCATTTGTCATTCATGGTTGGCCTTCCGACTATCTTCCCATATCAGATGGCATTCAGGCCGTCTTTTCTGGACAGGACATCCAATATACTGTCGAAACGGCCTATCGACATCTTCATCCACTGATGAAAATGACCCATCATCTCCTTAGCCGAATGATCACTCCTCAAGCCGGGCACTATACAAAGATCACTCGCTTTGATCTCTTCTTTCTTCATTGTCTCTGTATACGTGATGCCTCCTTTCTACATTTCGGTCATTATGTGTTCTATCACATGGACTACACTTTTCAGAAGATCTCTTCTGCTGCTCGTGGACGGCACCACTTATATTTTGGTGCTTGGATCACGAAGATCTTACTCCACTTTGGTGTCAACATCCCTGCTGACAAGGAGTACATTCGACCTCGTCCCACCGACGTCATTGGTTCCGGGACTTTACACCGGATGGTACTTCGGTTTAGTGAGCAGGCAGCGCCAGATTCTGACGATAGAGATGACGCCACAGATGGTGAGCCAGCACCGATGGACACTCAGGAGGCTGGCCCTAGCTTCCCGCCACCATTGGCACCCGCTGAGCATTTTGGTCCTTCTCAGCACAGTCCTTCAGACTTCCACGGCACCTATGACTTCACAGCCCTTTCATAGTAGGTGGTTGCCATAGATCAGCGTGTGACTCAGATGGATCGACGTGTTCGACGGATGGAGCGTGATTCTCGTTACCTTGTCGGTTCACTGTAGGCATACTACGCATCACATGGCTTTATTCCGCCTGTAGCTCATGAGGATGATAGTCCCGATGATGAGTAGTTGGGTTGTCTCCCTCTTTGATGATGTCAAAAGGGGGAGAAGTCTAGGACGATATTATATGTGTCTTAGTATGTTACATATGTTACACTTGTATCGTGCATATCGTGCACCATTTTGTAGTGACTTCAGTCACATTTGTTAGTGCATGATGTATTATTAATTATGTAATGGAATGATTTTTATTATGTGATTTGACTTTTTCTTATGTGATGACTTGTTAATTTCACCTTTGATATCATATTTAAATTTTGCCATATGTTCATATCAATTATGAAAATATAAATGCCACTTATTTAGGGAGAGAAAAAGTAAAATATGCATAAATACAGGGGGAGCTTGTTTATTATTTTCTATGTAAAACTTATATTTCATTTCATTTCTTTCTTCTCTTTATCGTCTAAATTAATTTGCCATCATAAAAAAGGAGAAGATTATTGAATCCTATATTTTGATGATAATAAATTAAAATGGACAAAAAGTTACTAATCTATGCTCAAGCAGTAATAATACAGGTGTAGAATTGATATGAACAGATTCGTCGAAGAAATCGCCAAATTTAAAGTTAGAAGAATAATTTTCAGCACGACCGGTCGACCCATCAGTCGACCGACCAGAAGCACCGGTCGACTGATATTTGGTAGAAGAAAAGACGAGAAGATGCCGGTCGACATCGAGACTACACCGGTCGATAGATCGGTCAACATCAATATAGATCGGTCGACGTCGAGACATTATCGATCATTGTATCGGTCGAAGGACCGATCGATCGGACAGAGTCAAAGTGAAGAAATAAGACAACGGTCACATAGACCGATCGATCGGCCCATCCCAGCGGTCGACCGACCCTTCAGTCAAATGAATAGTAACGGTTAAAATTTGAAGGAGAAAATTGGGGGAGACCTTTTGAACGAATTCTCACCCCTGGGAGCCTATAAAAGGAGTGTCAAAGTCTGAAGAAAATTCATCCAAACAAGAAGGAACATCCTAGAGCTCCTCTCAAGTTTTTGAGCATAGAATTGTAATTTCTTCCCTTTTTCTTTTCTTAGCTTTGAGTGTGAAAAAAGGTTTTGTAAAAGAAAAGAGTTAGAGGGAAACATTCATTTTCTGAAATATAGTGAGATTGAGAGCTCATTGTAAGAGAGGTGTGCCTTACCTCTTGAGCGGAGAAGAAGGCGTGGTTGTATTAAGAGGGTTGTTCTCTTCCTAAAAGAAAAGAGAAAGTGAATCTCCAGCAGTCTCAAGGTCGAGAAGTCGGAGCGGAGACGTAGGCCAAAACGTTGGGCCGAACCTCGTCTTGTGTTTGTTCTTTATTCTTCGTCTACGCATTATCTTTATTTGCTTGTGATCGGTTTTATCATTTTTCTCCGAAAGTGAATTTTTGGAAATTTAATTTCACCAATTCACCTCCCCTCTTGGTGCTTTCGATCCTACACTTCCATCTTTCATTTTCTTGCACGCTTAGTTCTCTTGACCGGTGATAGTGAATTTTCTGGTTGCCTTATTTACGTGGCGGATTTTCTCTCTCCTCCACATCATTTTACGTCTGTCACGTTATTATAAAAATTAAAAAAATAATAATAATAGATGAAGTTTTCACGTCATTAAAAAAAATTTAAAAATAAAAAAAATAAGAGAGAGGGAGCTTCGACGAGCTAGAGCTCGTCGGAGCTCGAGCAGAGGGGGGCGACCGCCCCCATCCTTCTCTCTCCTGCAGCGCGGGAGAGAGCTCGTGCTGGAGAGAGAGAGAGAGCTCGAGCTCGAGCTCGTGTGCTGGAGAGAGAGGGGCGACCACCCCCCTTCCTCTCTCTCCCGCAGCGCGCGGGAGAGAGAGGGAGGGGGGTGGTCGCCCCCCTCTCTCCAGCTCTCTCCAGCAGCGCGCGGGAGAGAGAGGGAGGGGGGTGGTCGCCCCCCTCTCTCCAGCTCTCTCCAGCACGGCTGGTCGCCTCCTCCTCTCTTCCGCACTCTCTCCAGCACGGCTGGAGAGAGGAGGGGGGCGACCGCCCCCCTGCTCGAGCTCCGGCGAGCTCGAGCTCGCCGAAGCTCGAGCTCTCTCTCTCCAGCCGTGCTGGAGAGAGAGGGGGCGACCGCCCCCCTCTGCTCGAGCTCCGACGAGCTCGAGCTCGTCGGAGCTCGAGCTCGCGTGCTGGAGAGAGAGAGGGGGGCGACCACCCCTTCCCTCTCTCTCCTAATTTTTTTTATTTTTAATTTTTTTTAATGATATGGAAACTTCATCTATTTTTATTATTTTTATAATAACGTGGCGGACATAAAATGATGTGGAGGAGAGAGAAAATCCACCACGTAAGCAAGACAACCGAAAAATCCACTATCACCGGTCAAGAGGACTAAGCGTGCAAGAAAATAAAAGATGGATGACGTTCTGGTTATAAAATGAAGTTGGGAGGGACCGATTGGAAATCGATGCAAAGTTGTGGGACCATTCGTGTAATTTATCCAAAATGTCGTATGGTTGTTAATATTGAGAGTCTACGTAAAATTTTAGATTCTATGTTCCATAGATATAATGTCCATTCTATGTTCCACATATATCTTATTACGTAATAATTAGTACCATTGCAATAACATTATTTCACATGCACTATTTAGTAGTTGGTACATCATACATTTATTTGTCAAAAATCTTATATCATATGGAATGGTTCAATTATGTGATAGTAAAAATATAGGAGTCAAGAAGTTTTAACAATTTTAACTATAATAAAATTATGTTATATCACAAAATATATTATTTTTGTGAAATAAACGATAATAATTACATCATTTAAAAATAAAAGAGATTTGAACTAATATTATGAAGCTTAGATTATTGAAAAAAAACTCATCAAAATTAAATTCTAGTTGTTTATTTTTTTATTAATATGCTTAATTTTGTAGGACAATTCTAAAGGAAAGAGTCCATGAATGGAAAATAAAAATATAAGAAATATAGTTAGTAAACAATTTAAGTGAGGAATGAGAATCTCATGAAAATAAAGTGAAATACAGAAAAAAGAGTGAGACTATAAAGTTGTCGTTGATGAGAAGCTAATGACAATAAATTAGTGATGATCATAGGAGTACCAATTACTAACAAAGAATGAAATGATGCATTGACTATAAGGATTGGGAGTTGAATTAGATGTCACGAAGCGAATTTCTTGGGATAAGATGTGTTTTTTGCGGTAGGAGGAATGAAGAGATTAAGCGGCTAGGTTAGAAATATTTCGGATAAATATGAATGATCTTCCAACCTTAAGTCAATATCTCAATGGTCTCCTAACTTTAATTTGTAACTTAATTGTCTCCTAACTTTATTTTTTTTGCACGCATCATGCTCTTGACCAGTAATAGTCGATTTTTCGATTATCTTAATGACATTGCACAGTAAAAAATGATAAAATATTATACAACAGGGCATTGACCCTCTTGTTTTTCTTCCTCACGTGCGGCGAGGAAGAAAAGGAGGGGGCGTCCCATTATGCGAGCTCGCCGATAGGTGAGCTCTCACGAGAGGGGGGATGCCCCCTCGCGAGCTTGTCGGCGTGCAAGTTAGGCATTGACCATAGTTTTTTTACTAATTTTTTATTTTGCCACATCAACAATCTAATCGGGAACCTGTTATTACTGATCAAGTGGACGGAGTGTGCAAGAAAATCAAAGTTGAATGGCAATTTAATTACAAATTGAATATTGGAGACCGAGTAATTACAACACCCAAAGTTGGAGGACGATTGGTGTAATTTATCTGAAATATTTCCTAGGAATGATGCAACCATAATCAAATTTATCAATTGATATGGTGAAATACAAGCTTATACCATCAATCCCTCAACCGAAACATAAGCTCTTAAGATTTTACAAGTAGGTTCGAATGAATTTACGAGTTTAACAAGTTAACTCACGAGTTCAGTTTCATTTCCGATTTTGCGAGTTTACAAGTAGGATATTAACAACCTTCGTACAAATGTCCATCCAGACTCTAAAATAGTATTTTTTTCCACTTCAAAACTTATATATGCCAATGTCACGTCTTTTTGTTAGAATATAATTTGTTGAAGTATATTTACATTTTATTCTTTTATTTTCATTTTATTTTGAGCTTCCTTCATCAAATATATTAATAGTTAACAATTTTCTCTCTCTCTCTTTCTCTTTTTTTTATCTCACTAGTAAGCTACATCTTTCATTGTAATACTATATCGATAAAAATATGGATAAAATGTACGTCCTACTATCCCGACCGTCCTGCCTCTATCATCATTCAGCGGATCGGGGCGCGACGGTGGATTTCCAAATCCAACAGTTCAGTGCTATTTCCATGAAAAAATCGGCCGGTTTTCCCCCATATTTTTCCAATCCCTACCCTCGCGGCCGCAATTTCTGTCCGATTCCGCTCGACGGCGCTCCAATATCGGTCGACAACGACGCTCGGCGACGCTCTGCGACGCCCGACAATGCTCCCGCTCGACAAGGCTGCTGCGCGAGCCCCGATCTCGCTCGACGCTCGCCCCTCCGACGCCCGAAAATCGGTTCAATTTAGTTTTTTTAATAATAAAAAGGAGATGTGTAGATGGAAAAGAAAAGAAAAGAAGGAAAGTGTTATAATAATAGAGAAGGTGGAATAATAGAAGAATAAATGTGGATAATGAGTTTAACAATTTAGTTTTTTATTCTTCTATTATTCCACCTTCTTTATTATTATAACACTTTCTTTTTTTCTTTTCTTTTCCATCTATACATCTCCTTTTTATTATTTTTGAAAAAAAACTAAATTGAATCGATTTTCGAGCGTCGGAGGGACGAGCGTCGGGTGGGATCGGGGCTCGCGCAACAGCCTTGTCGGGGAGCGTCGTCGGGCGTCGCCGAGCGTCGTTATCGACCGGTATTAGAGTGCCGTCGAGCGGGATCGAGCGGAAGTTGCGGCCGCGAGGGCAGGGATTGGAAAAATATGGAGGAAAATCGGCCGATTTTTTCATAGAAATGGCACTGAACCGTTGGGTTTGGGAATCCACCGTCGCGCCCCGATCCGCCGAATGATGATAGAGGCAGGACGGTCGGGACAGCAGGACGTACATTTTATCCAAGTTATTTGAATTTGAAAAGAAAATTATTTGAATTATGGAGAACAGAATATTAGTTATTTAAGGAAACTAATATTAAAGAAAGTGATTTGATTGTGCAGAATGTTAGGGCAATACACAAATAAATCTAGGGGGCAATACACAAATGTTAGGGCACGTGACATACCCCCCTTCATGTGCTTTATAAATAGGAAGGCGTTGCGAATAAACAGCCCATCGGAAATAAATAGAGCCGCCTAAGTCCTAACGCCGATATAAACCCTCATTTTTGGTTTCTGCGATTTCTTTTTTTTTTCGACATATTTTTCTTGTTTTCGTAGACATTTCTCTGATATCTTTTGATCGTATTAGAATTTAGTAGCAGCACTGCAGCAGAAAAATCCCGACATATCAGCCTCTGACATCATATATCTCCCGTTTATTTTTTTCGTTCTTTAAAAAAATTCTAGAGGAGAAAAAAAAAATAGTGCAAAGTAAAAGGGGAACGAGGACAAAACATGGCGACGAGGACGCTGACGACGACGACGTCGACGTCGACGTCGCGACCAGCAGCCGCCGGGACGATGCCTACGCCGATCGACGCAGAAGGGGTCGGCTGTGGGAGTTCCAGCGGGGCGGTGATGGGCGGGGTAGTGCACACCGTGGTGGCGCCGATTGAGCGGGCCAAGCTGCTGCTCCAGACTCAGGAAAGCAACGCCGCGCTCCTCGCCCACGGACACGACGGAGACGGCGGGAGCCAGCGGCGCCGGTTCCGGGGGATGTTCGACTCATCACCCGCACCGTGCGGGACGAGGGCGTGCGCTCCCTGTGGCGCGGCAACGGCACAGGCGTCATCCGCTATTACCCGTCCGTCGCCCTCAACTTCTCCCTCAAGGTTTCTTCTTCTCCTCCTACCCCCTCCAATTCCGATCGCGGTGCTTGACTCGATGACGGTCTACGGTTTGGATTATTCGGAAGGGTACATGTTGCATGATTCCCATGGTGTTTCATATTTGAGAGGAAAAGTAAAATAAAAAAGAAAGAGAGAATGTAATGAACCTTTGATTAGGCTACGGTGGAACGCACAATCAGGTCGATTGTTCTTTGTCATACCGCACTAGCAGTTGGTTTGGTTTCAAACTAGGAAGTTGAATGAGATATGTGCGTGATCTGTTGCATAATGTTGAATTATGGTTCACTGGTTGACGTTAAGTAGAGCTGAATTATTGTGGGCATATATGCTGAATTTTAAGCCTTCAATCTGCACTTAATTGTTTCCCTAAGAAGCCAAAATCAGTATGATTCCTTTCCTGGAATCAATGTGTTTGTATCTATAAGTGACAGGGCAATCTTGATGTATTTGATGCCCTGTTCCAATTCCTATGATCGGTTACGAATCAACTTGCTCTTTATATATTTCCAGGTTAATAAGATGACCCCTTTTGATTTTTGCAGAATTTTTCTCCAACTTTGATGATATGCCTTTTTTAGTTCAATTCACACCTTTGATGCTCATTGGTTCTGTACTCATTATTGTCTGCTTCTTGGTTCATTCCTTGATTTGTTTGCATGTGGATAATGAGTCAGTGATAATTGGTTGCTTTTTTACGATCTCTAACACTCTTTGTCACCTACGCTTAGATAGAAAGCCACCACTTCCCCATCGAAAAATTTTGTTTTGTTACTTCATGTCTACATATTACTCGGATGCAAATACTTTTCAGATGGATAGAAATATCTTGCAAATGCATGCTCCTCATTTCTGAACATTTTTTTTTTAGAAGGAAAATGATGACTACCAGTTAAGTTACCATCCATATATATATATATATGGGATTAATGTACCTACAAAGCACCTTCCGCTTTATTATATATATCACTGAAATGAAACGTCATGTACATATATAGAACGCTCTCTAGTGGAGAGTGGCAAAAAAGGAGAGAAAGATGGCTAAACAAAACCCCACTCCCGAAGAAGACAAAAAATATGATGTACAATATTATCCATCTGACTATCTCCCCACAAAAAATGATGTAGTTGCGTTGGAGCCAGATGCAGAGGCACTGGCCAAAAAAGTCGCAAAATTTACTCTCGAGCCCTGTCTCTCTCTACCAAGACTCATAGCCTGCCAGTAGACTCCTCAGACCTAGGCCCTGTTTCTGAACATTTTTTTACTGGATTTTGTGGATATGGGATCTTTGATTCATTTTTCATTCTTTCTAAAAGAAAAAAAACCTAACCTTTCATCTTGCAAATGCATGTTTATCATTTCTGAACATTTTCTCACTGGCTTTTCTGGATGTCAGACCTTTGATTCAATTTTCACTTAAAATACTATAATGAATTTATTTCTACAAGCAGAGAAGAAAAATACTGTGGCAGCTAAATTAGTGTTATAATCATGTGGTTGCAAATGTAACTCATTTAATAATTTTAGCCCCAAAAACACCACTAAACTCCGCCTATGTTTTATAGCCGGTCCCAAGCCCGGATAAAGGAGGATGGTTGTGTTAGGTCCCGACAGCCAGCGTAAAATCCTGTCGAATTTTATGAACATGGATCAACGAAGAGCGGAATGGCGTCGTATGATCTATGTAGCCGACCCCACCTAGTGGGATAAGGCTTTGTTGTTGTTGTTGTTGTTGTTGATTTCATTGTTATACTTGTAATTCCTCTAAGTTGTTGTTTAGAGTGATTTAAGAATTCATCTTTGACTGATGAACCATAATCTGCTTGTGATTCATCTATTTTGTAAGCTGTAATTCTTTTAATAATAGGCAGTACAGAGACACTGACAAAATAATTCCATTTTGGATGGATATTAAAAGTAATAGACTTACATGAATGTTGCTATGGATTTGTCTGATGTTGTCAGTAATCATAATAAAGTTATTCAGTTTTTTTCTCTTATTCATATTATATTATATATAACATTTCCAAGCCTTATGATGTTGTCTATATCCTGTACTATTTTTATAGTACATTTAGAAATTAGAACAAATAACTTCTACTATCTGAATGATTCTTTCATTATGAAAGTTCAATCACCATGATTCTTTTTTATCCATCAAATATTTATATATTTCCAATGACTAGTATACATCATTTGTAATAGAGGCCTGTCATTCATCTTGTTTATTATTATCCTGATTATGCAACGAGAGATTTGAAACAGGATATTAAATATGCATTAGGAATATCACAACAGTAAATTGTGGTCTTTTGTTTGTTGTTTTTTCTTTTTATTTGCAAGGAATTCACTAACTTTTCCATCACTGGAACATGAAACCAACAACCAAAGGTTGTGTTTTGATGGCAGAGCAAAACCCTTAGTAGGTTAATTGGTAGGTTCATGAACCAAAACTGAATAAGGGACACATACCACACAGGGCACCCTAGGCTTAAAATGAAAAGTGAATACTTGTTATGGATTTCAAAACCTTGGTTGTTTAAGTCAGGATCTGGTGTTTTATACTTGTGTTATGCATTCTCGACAGAAGAGAGACAACCGCATGCATGTGTCATCTTTTTTAAAATTTTGCTGCAGAAAATCTGACATTTGTAGACTTTGAGCAAAACTCTTTTTGCTAGTTGTTCATCTGAAAAACCCTTGATAATTAACTGCATTTGATGGCATATCCTTTAGCATTGCAGTCTTTGTATTTTGATCAATACAGATGGTTTGACACTAATGTTACTAATTCAGGATCTTTACAAGGCCCTATTGAATGAGGGAGAGACATCACATAATAATCGTTTCATGCCTGTTGCAGCTGCCAACTTCATTGCAGGTGCTGCAGCAGGCTGCACAACATTAGTCATCATCTACCCATTAGATATAGCACATACTCGCATTGCAGCTGACATCGGCAGAACCGACTCACGGCAGTTCAGAGGCATCTGTCACTTCCTCCGCACCATTTATGCGAAAGATGGAATTCAGGGTATCTATCGAGGTTTACCTGCCTCAGTTCATGGAATGATTGTTCATCGGGGCCTATACTTTGGAGGGTTTGACACAGCCAAGGAATTTCTGATGTCAGAAGAATCTGTATTGTGGAAACGTTGGGTGGCAGCCCAGACTGTAACTACTATGGCAGGGCTGGTATCCTATCCACTGGATACTGTGAGGAGGATGATGATGATGCAGTCCGGACTGGATAAGCCAATGTATCATAGCACTTTAGATTGTTGGAGGAAGATCTACAGAAAAGAGGGTCTAACATCATTTTACCGTGGAGCTGTTTCTAACATGTTTAGAAGCACCGGAGCAGCTGCCATACTGGTTTTGTATGATGAAGTAAAGAAATTCATGAAGTTGGGGGGTTGGTAACCATGGGAAGACGCAGAGAGTTACCTTGGAGGGCTGAGCTTTTAGCCCTTAGGTGCTTTTTTACTCAGGATCTTTTGATAAAACCGATGATGGTGAAAGAGAAGCTGGTCATTCACATCCCATTATTTACATCAACAGGAAAACTTCCAATTCTTCTTCTTGGCTGTGAGTTGCAATATTTGTACATAGGGATTTTGTTGGCCATGGTATTCATATTGTGCGTAGCACCCATTTGGGTTCCACACCCTTTGTGAAATGAAACGATTCAGATGCACTATACGTCCTATCATTTTAACTTGTTTCACTTATAGCTGTCTATCTAATCCTGCAACATCAACCACCAGGCCACAGAAGACCTTGGGATGTTATAGTTCAACAAACAGGTCGTGAAGCAAATGCCACAGCAGACTGGCCCGGCATGGGACATGAATGCCGGGAGCTGCACCGAGGTCGTTACCTATTCGGCGACACAATTGGGGTTTGTGTACAGGCACTTTTATTTTTGTAGTGTAACTTTTAGGGCTCACACCCTAATTCCTTTTTTAACGAAAAAAAAACCTTGTTTCTTTCGCAGATACGAAACAGAAGGAAAAATATAAACTTCAGATACGAAACAGAAGGCAAAAGTGTGGGTAAAAGAATGAAGGAAAACATGCTGACCTAATTAATGCGTTACTAGCCACACACACTGATCTCTTTATTAAGATTTCTCAGAATATGACAATCAATGAAAGCAGGTGCAATTCCCTCCCTTCATGGAATTGAGAAAAAGTTGATTCCTGAGCTGACCATTTCACAGGTGGTAATCGAGATTAGTGTTCCGACTTCGGTTCATATCTGAGAATGTCATCTCCATTCCTCACAGCTTCTTAAATCTGTTCCTTGGTAACAGGGTCGAGCTTCTGAGTTTAGAAACCTCAGAACCCCGCAGGGGATAAGAAATAGAAGCTCGCCACAATGTCGCATAATAGTGATGGATGTTTGAGTTTTATTTTTTCTTTTTCCCTTCCTGGTTGCATGATATAAATTTATCACCTTGCATAGTTAAATCTGCTCAAATATATGGCACCTGTGGGATCAGATTCTTCAGTAAGCTACCTTTGGATATTCAACTTCGGAATGCAAGCAAAAGTTGCAGGTGGATTTGAAAGTAACAACACTAGAGCAACAATTTTTTATATCATTCATCTATTCATAGTGGAAATTCGGCAGACAGTCATAGCCAATTGCATGGAACTAACTCAGGAAACAACAACAGTGTCCAAACAGTTGCTGATCTTCTCCGTGATATTAGTAAGAACTGAGAACAAAAAAATCATTCTATCAAGTTTTTTGCACAATATATCCCAAAAGAGTACCACCCAACTAGAAGAAGTGAAAATGCCGCCATCCCGATGACGAAGGACCAACCGGCCATGAAAATTCCGACCGACATCACTGCGATGAATGGAAAGAAGGACCGGAGGATCGACATGCCATCGACCCACTTGCCTCTCCAGACCACGAGGGCAATCAGGTGCAACATGTTCCACGCCATGGATTCATCGTATGCCAGTCTATTTAAGCAACTGGCCACAAAGGAGTAACAGTTGCAGGTGAACAAGTTGTAGTACTTGTGCTGGAAGTGGTGCATGCTCGAGTTCAGTGCATCGTCCCAGGAAATTGCTGTCCCTCTCTCTGCATGTCTGTAGGACTGGTGGCACGTATGCCCTGATAAATTTGGAGGAAAACAGCACTGCCAGATAAAGTTAAGTTAGAAATCAGAAATGGTGCCTCTGTATCACATACCACGAGGTATTGTTCTTACCAAAATAGATCAGATACAAGACCACAAATCTGAAATGCAGTAATGACAGGAAATATTAAGGGAGATCTTCATTGTATCATTGCGTATTAACACTTGGATACATCCTGGAACCAGCCACAGATGAACTTCAGCAGTTTTCTGACTGACTTTGTTCTACTAATTGCAGCATAATCAAGAAAATGCATTACTTGATTAATACCTACAGGTAACAAATATTTCCCCAAGTATTGTACCCAAGAACAAAAACCTCATTCAACATTAAAACAAAACATAACCTTAGCAATATATTTCCTTCCTGTAACCTCAGTCGGCTTTGCTTCCACATGATTTGAATTGCCATTGATTTCCACTAATAATACTCTCGAGTCAACTCCACAAGCAACGACCAATAGGTAATAGCTATAACACAATTAAAAGTTCAGTCTGACAGAGATACATGAGCTTTTAAAGAAAAAAAAAAGGTTTTTTTAGCAACCTTGTGATGTTGTACATGTGATCAGAATTAAAGCATGCACATCTAGGCATCCTAATTACAGATGGGAGGGAGGATATTACCACAGATATTGGTAGAGGGTGCGAATCAGAAGATGAGGAGTTATCTTTTAAAAGACAGAACAGAATGAAATCCTTATTTCTTCTAGGATTCTACTAGTGCCCACAACAAAAGAATGTGTAGCTGTGCAATAGCAGAGCACTAATCATGACATAAATAACAAAGGAAAGAGCACGCTAAGCATCAAGTATGCATCACAACAAAACGCTGGCAAGTTCTTTAGCCATTGTCGTACCTTTTCTCTGTCTAGCTGAAGATATCTGGCAACAGAACCGTAGGAGAAACTGTTGACAGAGACGAAGTTGGAGCCCGCAAAGTCGAGAATGGATCCATCCTCTTGGCAAATTCCGAGATGCCCCATGTAAGGAGCCAACCAAGACACCACTGGAAGTGGAGACCAGACGATGCAACAAGGAAACCTCGCCTTCCTAGGATCCACTTTGCCAAGTGGCCACAGTCCATTCTTGTTCTGACCAGCACCAGCAGCTGCTTCATCATCAGGAAGAGCTTCCAGTTGATCCATAAGTGTAACTTGCTTTGGGGACATCATCTTCTGTGAATTTCTGAAATTACATACAGGTGAAGACCTCTGGCACTTTCCTGAGCAACACAAACAGTGAAACCAATTCAAAAGAGACGCTATATATTTCCTCAAAAGCACCCCGACACTGCTGCACACACGTAAATCAGAAGCTGCGTGCCTGCTTAGTTTTGCGGTGTATAATCCAAGAATATAAACAAGTAAGCAGCTTGCCAAACATATAAGCACACAACATAGATGACAACAGCAAGCATAAATTTTGATCAGTTTGGAGGAAGAACTTCAAAAGATGGAATCAACAATCTTCAAAGAGAAGGCGAAGAAGAGGCTGCATGGTCTCCCGTGATCATTGCAGCCAACTAAGAGGGACTCAAATGAAACCAGAAGAAGGATACAATTAACCGAATGGCAAGGACAGGAGAGTGGAAGGAAGAAGAGGCAGGTCAAGAACATATATTGGCAATGGGAGAAGAAGAGTGCACTATCAAAAAGGGAGGTGGGATGGAGACAGAGAGAACGAGGAATGAATGAGCCAGGAGGAGGAGGAGGAGGAGGAGGAGGAGAGAGAGAGAGAGAGAGAGAGAGAGAGAGAGAGAGAGAGAGAGAGAGAGAGAGAGAGAGAGAGAGAGAGAGAGAGGTGCATGCATCTGCCACCGACCCACAACTCCCAACAACATTTTTCTTTTTTTTTTTCCCCTGCAATTCTTTATTGGTCATAAATATATACAGAGGAGTCAGCTGCTTGTTCACTTTTTTTTCTCAATACAATAATATTTATTTATAAGTCGAACTCAAATTTAACGAATTTACCAATCATTAATAATTTCATTTTACATTTGTGATAAAAGTATATAATAAAATTTGATGGCTTTCGATCATAGTCAAATTCGAAGGTTTCATTAATTCAATAATAATAATAATAATAATAATAATAATAATAATAATAATAATAATAATAATAATAATAATAATAATAATAATAATAATAATAATAATAATAATAATAATAATAATATATCTCCACTTCTCATTGCATATTAATCGGTGCTCGTGTAACACGTCAAATAATCGAGAGAACCAGTTAATAAATCTGATTGTGATTTGAGTTCGACATCTAGCTGATCAAATATAAAATTATCATTTAACTCATCAATTAAATGAAAGTAAATTACTCATGAAAAAAATTCTATGCTTTGAAGCTTGAAAGTAAATACGTTAACGATACCTATTTAAAGTATTACACCCTTGTATTATTATTATTATTATTAAATGCACGTCATATCCACGTGGGCCTCGAGTTGGCGCTAAACAAATATTTTGCAAGTCCGCGTAGGAACAAATAATAAATTGAAAGCCCACCGGGGATAAATAAGGCATCTTATTTCTGTTTGTTGTTTCCTTTTTCCTTTTTTGGTTGGGAAAATAGTGACGAAGAAAACACAAAGTAAAAAATTAATTACAAACCAAGTATTAAAAGTCTGTTAAAAGATTGCGAGACTTGGAATTCGAGACTTGAGAATTTAACTAATTAATTAACGTCTCAAAATTTATAGTGGATATAAAGAAGGTTTCTTTTTACACACGCACAAAAAAAAAAAAAATTGCCCCTCCCAAAAGTCTAAATATTAAGATTAGTATATGTATTAATAGAAACATATTTTTTAAGGAACACTGAATATACTACATTGACCTCAACCTATCATTATATATGTATATAAGTATGGCTTAAACTCAACATATAATAAGTATATAAGTATGGCTTAAACTCATTTTTTTCCATTTTCTTATTAGCATGAAACGTTGATCGACTATTAAACATTTAATTTTTTTTACATGAAAAAAGATGAAACTTTTTTAATGGATGAGAAGTCGTCAATTTCACTTAATATGCCCATAGAAAAAGGAGAGAGAGAGAGAGAGAGAGAGAGAGAGAGAGAGAGAGAGAGAGAGAGAGAGAGAGAGAGAGCGGCGCCGATGAAGTTGGACTTCAATGAAGTGTACGCCGAACAGTTTCGATATGAATGACCGGATTCCATTAATCTGTTTTTTCGCACAATAAACAAATAAATATGATAGGTAGATCTTAGGATCAATAATTCATGTTTTTTTTGTTTATTTTTTTTCTAAAAACTGTTACACATTATATATCAAAATGGAAGTTTTTAGAGTTTTAAAAAGAAATGATTAAATGTCATAAAGGGTTATTAAAATTTCCAAATGTTAGGTACTTAAAAACATTAGATATTATGCAAAAGTTTAGAAGATAATAAAGGATCATATTACAAAAAGTTTAGAAGACATTTTGAAAGGTGAAGATGATTTTGGGAGTTATTTAATTAGGATAAGTGTAAGGTTTGAAGCATTTTATATTTTGTTAAATTGTGAAATTTGAAAATTTATTTTTGGACTACGTGTATATTGGTGAATTTTTTATATTATTTAATTGTTTTTTAGATTATTTCTATAAACTTCCTCTAAACTATTATGATTTTTCACATCTAACCTCAAGTTACGAACTTATTTTTTTAATCTTTAAACTATCGTAACTTTTTCACTTTAGTCCTTTTGTTACTTCTGTTACGTCTTTCGTTAGTTTTATTTTTTTTTCATTTATGAAAAAACTGAATTACCCCTCCCTCCAGAAAAATATGAAATAAAAAATAAAAAAATTATTGAAAGGATTAAAGTGGTAAACAAAAAAATATTATTTATGAAAAAGATTAAATTACTTTTCTCTGATTCTTTTCATTTTTTCCTTTTTTTTATTATTTGATATGTCATGGGGGAGGGGTAATTTATTCTTTTCATAAAGTAATGGAAAACATAACAAAAGTAGACGAAAAGAATAAAGTAAAAAAATCATGATAGTTTATGGATTAAAAAAATAAGTTTGTAGTTTGAGGTTAGATGCGAAAAATCGTGATAGTTTAGAGGAGATTTATGAAAATAACTCTTATTTTTTTTATCATTTTTAAAAGTTCCATTCTCTTCTCAAAATTCACCCCGCCATCATCTTAATTAGGGGTGTTCACCGGGTCGGATCGACCCGGTGAACTCGAAAAACCGACCCGTTTTGGGTCGGGTCGGGTTCGGGTTGGAATTTTCTAACCCGAGTTGACCCGACCCGATGACCCGGTCTTTTTTTTATTTTTTAATTATTTTTTAGTTAAATGTATAGTTTATATCATTTAAAATTTTAAAAAATATGAAATAAATTATTTTAAATGTAGAAAAGTATATAAATATTTAAAATAATATTTTTGGTATTAACAAAATACTTTATTTTGTATTAAAAATAAAATAATAAATACTTTTTATATTAAAAAATAAACGAAAAATTTTAAAAAAAAAGAAAAAGGGTGGTCGGGTACCCGACCCGAAGCGACCCGGGTCGGGTCGGGTCGGTTCGGATCGCAGCCAAAAAAAGCTACGACTCGACCCGACTCGGCCAACCTTAGCCGGGTCGAGTCGGATTTGTTCATGGGTCAGATCAAACCCGACCCGAGAACACCCCTAATCTTAATGGTCAACATGGGCAACATTAAAATGAATCCCTCTTTAATTTTGTTCTCAATGAAAAAAGAAGAAAAATGATAACTATATATCACATCCATTTGGATAGCGTCGTCTATCTCCCCACTGCGCATTGTATTTAAAATAGGAGGCAAGGCTCCACAGCACCCAATCCAATCATATATTATTCTTCTATGCATCAAATATAATATTATATGTATTGTCATTGTTGCATAGTGCTGGTACTAACTGTATTTGGCACTGTGCTTATACAGCTGCATGCACGGTGCGATTGATTGCTCCTTGTCCTCAGATACGATATATTATATTATATTATATTATAATTACTTTTATATATGTCTAACATGCATGCAATGCATGCAGACCGAGAAGGTGCTAAGATTGATCATGATTAACATCAATTTGCCTTCGTACTGCATTGCCTGCATTTTGATGGTCCACCTAATTTTCATTTTTTTATTTGAAATCAGGTTTGGCCAAACGAACGGATGATCTTGTTTTTGAAGTTGTCCTTGTATATATAAAAATCAAACAGCAGATGCTCCATTTCTAACCTTCTGAATGAAGACATCTAAAAAGAAAAGAAAACAGCACTTTGCTGAAAGAACAGAAGGAGTCAAATATTAACATTATTCTTTTAAAAACTAAACTAGTTCTTATAGTATAAGACCTTTGTCTTCTCCTTAATATGCAATGATAGGAAATAATTGCAACTACTACTTTCTTAACCTTTTGATTTGTAGCGGATAACATTTGGTGAGAGCACATATATATTATTCCAAAAGCATTATTGTACCATAACATCGGACATTAGTCTAAATGAAAGGCTGTAATATAATTCATATTGTAATAAATGTATCTATCAACAGATTGGATGCATGCGGTGAAAGATAATATGAAATCAAAATTATAATAATATTAGTAAGGATCCGAAAGTTTACCAAGACAATCAAGGATCGCAATGACAATTCCTCTAAATCCACGTCAAGACATCGTAACTATTATGAAGAAGAAGATGAAGTGGAGAAGAATAATGAGAGAGAGTCACGGTCATATAATGATTAATATATTATTATATAATGAATGAGAAGAAAAAATATGTAATTTATTTTCATTCATAATTTTCTCACTCACGAAAGAGGAGAGCATATTACAAATAGGAGATAAAATAATTATACTTCATAATTAAATTTATTATCATATAATAATCTGAATATATAATCTAGATTCGATCAAGACCATTCTATTAAGTTTAGGGCATGTCTATTGTCTAATGGATAATACAAAAATGGGACATTATTTCTACCTATAGTGCTTGCTGCTTCCTGTCTTGCAACGGAAAGAAGGGCAAAATTGCAGACTCTTGTTCTGGTCACCTGCATGATTACAAAGTGGTAAACATTACATAGACACACACGTCCTTCGTTATATATGTGTCCAGTTTTTACTAATTGACCAACTAGGTAGTTATTGGGGAAAATTTATGCAAAACTTCGGAAGTTTTCAGTATATACGTAAAGAACTGCAAGATGGCATGCATGCAGGAAGAATAAAGTTGAATGCTGACTTTGATCCATGACCTCGTGAGGCATTCATTCGTTGCTGACTGATTTGGCTCCACTCGATCTGAACTCTCGTGAGATGAATTATCACAAAAGGAATCTGTACTCGATTAAAAGCCTTCAGTACTGTCAAAGCTGCCTGAATGCGTATTTATTTTGATTATCTTCTTTTCACTGACTTCTTCTGGATGCATTCAGTCACAAGACTGCAGGAAATGCATGGTGTGCCCCCACCGATTACATGCGTCGGTACACCCCCCATAACTTGGAGAACAGTAAAAATTTCTTATGTTACTGCAGGCTTACGGCTGAGAGTTAAGTAGATGTTGGTGATCGTATTGTTGGATCAAAGTTTTTAATTTCTATATAATTATATTTTGATGATACAAACTTCAAAAGATTAAGAGTTATATTTAAAATATCGAAAAAGTTTAAATAGAAATGAATGACTTCATGCACTAAACTTTCAATTAATATTTGTCTATGTTTGCATGAGATTTATATTAAGAGGTGAATATAAAAGTTATAGATAACTTTCTTGTCTTTCTAGAAGATTAAGAATCACCTCATTAGGACAACAACATAAACGTTATGTTTAAATGAAACTTGAAAAGTTCAAATTGCATTTGATATTTTTATCTACTAAACTTGTACTTAATATTTGAGTATTTCATCATGAGATTTGGATAAAGAGATTAATATAAAAGTTATATACAATCCTCTTATATTTTTATAGAATTAATAATCACATCATTTGGACAACCATATCAAAAGTTATGCCAAAAATAGTGAAGATCGATAAGTTCTATTCGAAGTTGATAATTTTATGTGCTGAATTTTCATTAAATATTTGATTGCTTTATCAACTAATTTGATATAAGAGTGAGCATGAAAATTGTAAATAAAAGTGTTAGCTTTTCATAGAATCAAATATCATCTCATTTGCATACTAGTATGAAAAGTTATGTATAAAAGGGTAAATATATAAAATGTTTCATTTGAAATGGACAACTTTATGCACTGAACTTTGATTGAATATTTGACTATGATCTCATTGGATTTTGAATGAATGATGAATACAATGTAGAGCATTTTGTTATCTTTCCATAGAATTAAATATCATCTTATTTGGATAACTGTGCGAAAAGTTATGTATAAAAGAGTGCAGGTTTATCAGGTAATGATAAAACGGTCGACCGATACATTAACGGTCGATCGTTATGGATAAAAAAGGACGAACGGTTTAAAACGGACGACCGAAGGTGTTGTCGAAACGACCGCTAATCATAGAGACCAAAGATATTTCTAAAATGGACGACCGAAACATTAACAGTCGACCGCTATGGGAGCAAAGGTAACAACAACGGCTAAAATTCTTCTACGGACTACCATCAACAGATAACTATGCAGAAAAGACAAGCACAACGGCTAGTTACTATTCATAACGGTCGACCATTATCTAAAACGGTCGACCGTTATAGAGCTGACAGCACAATCTTTTTGAATTACTTTACAACGGCCAAATTTTCAAGAGAAGCTTATAAAAGGGATCCAAAAGATTGAAGGAACACCAACTAAGCAAGGCAAATCATTCTAGAGATCCTTTCAAATCCAAAGCATTTTTCTTGAGCCAAAGTTGCAAATCATCCCTTCCCTCTTCTAGTTTCTTAGTGAGAACATTATTTGTAAGAAGAGAGCATTAGAGATAATTCTTGTTTAGATAGTTTTTGACAGCTCCTTGTAAGAAGAGGTGTGCCTTACCTCTTGAGTAAAGAAGAATGCATTGTGATGTAAAAAGGGTTATTCTCTCCCTAGAAGAAAAGAGAAAGCTAGTGAATCTCCGACGATCTCGAGGTCGAGAAGTCGGAGCGGGGACGTAGGCCATGGTGTGGCTGAACCTCATCAACAAATCACCGTGCATCTCGAGTTTATCTTTCTATATCCTTCCTACTCTATTATGCATGTGATTTGATTGCTATTGTGTTGGTTTAAATATTAACGAATCGATTTTAAACTTCTGCGATGATTTTCGTAAAATCGGTATTTTTTATTTAAACACCAATTCATCCCCCCTCTTGGCGCCTTGTGATCCTACAATTGGTATCAAAGTAAGGTTGCTCTTATTTTAAAGATTTAACCATCTTTTAGAGCATGGCACTATTTTTGAAAGAAGGTTATTCCATTTTCGACCCACCGAGTTTTAAAGACCATTCTTTTTCTTCTTGAAAAATTAGAATGAAAGCTTATATTTGTTCTATTGATTTTGATATGTGGGAAGTTTTGGAAAATAATTTTGAAAAGCCAAAGAAAATTATAAATGGTGTTTCTATTGATATTCCATTTTTTGAATATGACGATTTTTAAATGTCGATTGAAAAACTTGACTACAATGTCAAAAATGTCTTTTATTCCTCTTTAGATTCTTATAGTATGAATCTTATTTTTAAATGCTCCACTTCTAATGAGATTTGGCAAGTTTTGTTAAATAGTTATGAAGGGAGTGACTTTGGCAAAAAGGACACATCGTATGTGGACAATGAAGAAAATAATAGTTTTACATCCACGACATTCAAAGATGAAGTGTTATGCTTAATGGCCAAAAGTGAGGATAATAAAGTAACGTCAACTTCATCTTCTTCTAGTGATAGTGATAGTGATAGTGATGATATTATTGATATTGCTCTTGATGTTCATAAAAAATTTTTATCTCTTATTCAAAAACATCTTTCTCTTAAAAAGAAAAATGAAACATTAATGAATGAGTATATTGCTTTCAAAAATGATTTTGAAAATTTAAAAAATGAAAAGGATGCATGCTTAATTGAAAATGAAACTTTGATAAAGAAAATTGATTCACTCTTTTTGGAAATTAAAAATTATGAAGTTTTGAAGGTAGAAAACTCAAAGTTGATTATATTACAAAATGAATCACAAAAGAAAATAACTTATTTACAAAATGCTTCACATAATAAAAGTGCTATGCCTTTGAAACATATTAGGAATGTTCAAAAGCCTATTAAAATGTTTGCAAACTCTAATAATTATAGAAAGGAAATGAACTTGAAGAAAAATGTTAAAAATACAAAAGGATATTATTTGAAATATTCTTATTTTTCAAAATCAAAGCATGCCAATGATTATTATTTGAAGAATAAACATTATTATGATCGCTCTTTTAATGTTAAACATTTTCATGCTTCTAATTATGATTATTTAAAGTTGAAATATGATCAAAATAATTGTGTTATACCATATACTATTTGTCATTATTGTAATGCTCATGGTCATTATTCATTTGAATGTCAAATTAAAAAATTTACTAATATGGGCATGAAATTGATGTGGATTCTTATAGGAACCAAAATTAATCATGTTGGACCCAAACAAATACAAATAATTTTTATTTGTAAGTGTGCTTCACAAGGAATGAGAAGAATGATTCAAGCAAAGTGAAGGTACACATTTTTTTGGTAAAGTATCATTGAAGTAAAATTTTTTCTTCACAGATATATCATATCTAAAACTGAGCATTTAATGTGTCCATTCTTGATCATGATTATACACAAGCTCAAATGCATAAAAGCTTTAAAATCTCCATGTTAACAAAAAATTATGATACTTTTTATGATTAAGTGTGAATGTGTATTTTGATTTGATATACAAAACTTTTGATGATTTTGTGACTTGAACTAAATATCTATTTTATGAAAGTTGTATTTTATTTTGATGATAAATACTTGTATATAAAATTAAGATGATCTTACTTTTACTCATAAAGATCTAAGACATTTGAGTTTATCTTGATATTTTTAAATATTTGTGAGGAGTGCATAATGAAGATATTTTGAATTTAATTTTCTGCAACAATTATTTGAGATTTAAATTTATTTACTAGTTATCATATTTTTTACACAAGACTATGATTATTTTTTTTAAAAAGGTAAATTCTTGTGCATAATTGGACTATTCTATTTTGAAAATGATTATGTCTACATATGCTTAACCCTTAAAAATGTGAGCAAGTATAATTGATTAGGCTATTATTAGCTTTTTATTTAGACATTTGATGCATTATAATTTTGAAATTAAAAAGGACTTATAAATTTGGAATTTAAACATAAGAACAACTTTTTGAAAACAAAGTTTGAGAGAGTTTTAAATTTTGATATCATAATTTCTTTTGACTTGTGATAATGTACTTGAAAAATATCCTTCCTCACATGTTAAATAAAGTAACTATATGCATATCTTAATCCATTGCCACATCTATTCTAATTGTCATTATGATTTGACAAAAGAAAATGATATATGTGATAATCTTTATAAATATTTTATCTATTAACATTTGAGAATCATTTATGCAAAATTAAGTTGAATACAAATTTAAGAGATATTTTGGACATCATTATGCTTACTTTTATGAATCTATACATGTTAATGATAATGTTTGAAATATAATTTATTTCAATATCACCATTTTGTTTTATGTGTAGTTGAACAAACTAATCATGGTGAAATAAAATTATTTCTAAAAAGATATGTGACTAACAACCTTGGATCTAAACAAATTTTTGTACCAAAATTGATCTTTTATTTGTAGATTTGCATCACATGAAAAGAAAAATGAAAATAAAGTTGAAATGAGATGGACACATAAAGTTTTCGATAAAAATATTTTATGTATGAAAATGAAAATTTGAACTCATTTTAATATGATGCATTTTTATGCTTTGGATTTGTCTATTTATTATCATAAAGATAAACATTGGCAAAATATTATGATTTTTATGCATACTAAAATTATCTTGTTATCTAATATTGTAAATTCCTATATTACTCATTTTGATCAAATATGCTTAAAGATTATGATCATTGCTAAGTTGACATTTTTGGACTATCATGTTAATTCAATGTGAAAATCATATTTTATGAAATAAGAGCATTTATATCAATACTAAAATTTGCATGCATGATTCTTCACACTCAAAATATGTTGATTATGGTATTAAGCATGTATAATTGATTTATATGAACCTTGTGTATTATTTTGCATCTTGATATTTGTGATCCTACAATGATTTAATATAGTTAAAAGATGCCTATAATTTTGAAGTATAAAAGAATTATATTTTTATGAGTAAAAATTATTAAATGGTTTTGTTGAGTTGAAATTTGATTATCACATTTTTTTTGTTGATGACACTTGATGTTTTAATATATTGAATTAAAAATTGAATATCTTTTGAATATTTAGAAATGCAAACTTATGAAAAATTTCTAAATTAATATATAATATCTTCTTATTGACTTGTGATAATATATGCTTGCAAAATTTATGTTGTTCACATGTCAAAGGAAAGATGATTATATGCCTATTTTTCCTCTCGCCATATTTATTATTATGACTATTTTTTTGGCAAAAGGAAAAGACATAAAAATATGAATGCTAAGTCTTCTAAACTTGAATAACTTTTTTTTATCTATAAATAAGACTTCATATTTATAATAAACATATTTGACACTATATTTATAGGGCTCTTATGTTATGAGCTTTATGTGCATGAACATATTATGAATTTTGACATATCATTTATACATGCACATTATGATGTGGAATAAGATGATTGATCATATTGGTGTTCCATTTGAAAATTATTGCATAAGACATCTAATTGATAAACTCTATGCTTACGCACATATTTGAAATGAATCATATCACTAAAGAATTCATATACATCTTCTATTAAAGTTAATTTGTATACTCATCTTTGTGAAATACTTTGACATGTATTTTATTTTTTCATATTTGAAATTATCATGTCATAAAATGAAAGTTATTTCTCTCATTCATAATTTGAAATAACTACTTTAAGAAAGAAGGAACATATAAAAGACTAAATTTTGAATATCTTTTAGTTTCATTTCTTGTCACCAATTTTGATAATTATTTTGTGACAAAGAAAGAAAAAGAAAAATGGATTTGAGTGAGTGCAAACACAAATTTTATGGTAAAGGTATTGTTTTAAACTTGGATATACTTTTGTGTCATAATTATTTGTGCTTTTCTATTAGTAATCATAATTTGTGCACAAACCTATGCTTATTGGAAAAACAATTTTTGGGTGTATGTTTGACTTTGAAAATGCTTATACTATTTATCATGATTAGTCATTAAAATTTGTGAGTATATATATTTATTTGGTCATATACTAGTTTTTTATGCTTTGTAAAATTGAAATTGAAAGAAGTTTTAGTTAAAATTTGGGAAACTTTTAAAATATCATATACCTCACTTATATTTTTTCTTGGTAAATAAACTCTTGTTCTATAAGATTAATGTACATTAATTTATATGATCATGATTTGTTATCATTTGAGTAGCCATATATCATATGATACATGACTATCTATGAAATTTGAAATGATATGGTATCATATTATAAGGCATTTTGACTTGTGTATTAATGTATTTACATTTGAGATATTTATGTTATATCATGAAAAATATCAAGTATATGAGTTATATGAGCATGGATTTACATTTTCATGATTTGAAAAATTATTTTACTATCATATCTTAGTACAAATCCTTTAATTTTCAAATCTTTATATTATGAAAATTAAATTTTGACTCGTTATTCACAATGTTATATTGTTATTGATTCTTTCAAAGAAAAGATAAACATATAAAGGATTAAAGTAACATAAAAAAGAGAGAAATTTGATCATGATAGGGAGAGCTTGTTCAAAAGTTTGAAAGATTATTTTCTCCTTTCACTTTGAATATTATTTTGTTATCATCTATCTTTATTGTCAAATCCTTGATTATTTGATATAATTCAGTTTAGATTTGACATATTATTGTTGTCTCAAAATTTTATGCAATATTTTAATTCCTTATATGATATTTTGAGATATGTTATTCATAACTCCTAATTAAATTTGATTTCATTTTTACCTCTATGAACCGGTCATAAACTTAGGGGGAGCTATTTTTGCCTATTGCATATATTGTTACTTATATGGCAAAAGGGGGAGAAATATATTGTAAGGAGGATGACATGATTATGAGAAATTTATATATTGTTTCTTATATACTTCATGTGCAAATTATTTTTTGATGAAACAAAAAGGGGAGAAATATAGGAGAAATATGATAAAAATATATAAGAAATTTATATAGATTTGAACCTCCTAAATATAACTTTATAAGAAAAGTACCTTACAATTAAGACAAGAGGAAGAAATATAAGAGATATGATAAAAAGTTTATATAGGAGAAATATATATAAATCCCTGATTTATTATGTGGACCTTTTGAATATAACTTTATATGAAAGTACCTTACAATTAATACTTATGTGCATATCTACTATTGTAAGGAAAGCTTAATTTTAGGGGGAGTGAAATTTCGACTTTGATATATTTTCCTTCCCAATTTATATACTTTTCATATTTCTTGGTTTGTCTTCATCAAAAAGGAGGAGATTGTTGGATCAAAGTTTTTAATCCCTATATAGTTATATTTTGATGATACAAACCTCAAAAGATTAAGAGTTATATTTAAAATGTCAAAAAAGTTTAAATAGAAATGAATGACTTCATGCACTAAACTTTCAATTAATATTTGTCTATGTTTGTATGAGATTTATATTAAGAGGTGAATATAAAAGTTATAGATAACTTTCTTGTCTTTCTAGAAGATTAAGAATCACCTCATTAGGACAACAACATAAAACGTTATGTTTAAATGAAGCTTGAAAAGTTCAAATTGCATTTGATATTTTTATCTACTAAACTTGTACTTAATATTTGAGTATTCCATCATGAGATTTGGATAAAGAGATTAATATAAAAGTTATATATAATCCTATTATATTTTCATAGAATTAAGAATCACCTCATTTAGACAACCATATCAAAAGTTATGCCAAAAATAATGAAGATCGACAAGTTCTATTCGAAGTTAATAATTTTATGTGCTGAACTTTCATTAAATATTTGATTGCTTTATAAACTAATTTGAGATAAGAGGTGAGCATGAAAATTGTAAATAAAAGTGTTAGCTTTTCATAGAATTAAATATCATCTCATTTGCATACTAGTATGAAAAGTTATGTATAAAAGAGTAAATATATAAAATGTTTCATTTGAAATGGACAACTTTATGCACTGAACTTTGATTGAATATTTGACTATGATCTCATGAGTACAAAAGTTGTAGAGCATTTTGTTATCTTTCCATAGAATTAAATATCATCTTATTTGGATAACTGTGCAAAAAGTTATGTATAAAAGAGTGCAGGTCTCTCAGGCTATCAATGACAAAATGGTCGACCGATACATTAACGGTCGACCGAGTAAAAAAGGATGAACGATTTAAAACGGATGACCGAAGGTGCTATCGAATGACCGCTAATCACAGAGACCAAAGACATTTCTAAAACGGACGACCAAAACATTAACGGTCGACCGTTATGGGAGCAAAGGCAACAACAACGGCTAAAATCCTTTTACGGACTACCATCAACGGATAACTATGCAGAAAAGACAAGCACAACGGCTAGTTACTATTCATAACGGTCGACCATTATCTGTTATAGAGCTGACATCACAATCTTTTTGAATTACTTTACAACGGTCAAATTTTCAAAAGAAGCCTATAAAAGGGATCCAAAAGATTGAAGGAACACCAACTAAGCAAGGCAAATCATTCTAGAGATCCTTTCAAATCCAAAGCATTTTTCTTGAGCCAAAATTACAAATCATCCCTTCCCTCTTCTAATTTCTTAATGAGAACATTATTTATAAGAAGAGAGCATTAGAGGGAATTCTTGTTTAGATAGTTTTTTAGAGTTCCTTGTAAGAAGAGGTGTGCCTTACCTCTTGAGCAAAGAAGAAGACATTGTGGTGTAAAAATGATTATTCTCTCCCTAGAAGAAAAGAGAAAGCTAGTGAATCTCCGGCGGTCTCAAGGTCGAGAAGTCGGAGCGGGAATGTAGGCCAAGATGTGGCTGAACCTCGTCAACAAATCACCGTGCATCTCGAGTTTATCTTTATATCTCCTTCCTACTATATTATGCATGTAATTTGATTGCTATTGTGTTGGTTTAAATATTAACGAATCGATTTTAAACTTTCACGACGATTTTCGTAAAATCGATATTTTTGATTTAAATATCAATTCACCCCGTCTTGATGCCTTGTGATCCTACACGTATATATGGATATATGCATTATATCATGATTTTGAGGTTTTTTCTTCATCTGATTGGTAGCTTCTTACAAATGTTCCATTTACTCATCACAACAGTTGCATCAATGGGCTATCATGATTGATAGCTTTTTCTTTTCCTCTTTTTACCTTGCCGGGACTGCCTTTTCTACTTCTAGGGACTAGGGGATTTGTGCATGTCTAATCACGTCACGACGTAATAGTTCATGATCAACACCTCACTGTGATAATCATGGTAATTTGCAGCATGTACAGATATCAGACGGTGCAGTAGAAGGTGAAACCGTACACTTGAAAGTGTTGACAGCACAGACTGTACAGCTGATTAATTTGGAAGTCCAAGATTGTCTGATCAAACAATGTGAAACAGGCCTATCAGTAGTCAACAGATCAACATGCACAAATCGAAGCTGCATGCATTGCTTCGATCAACTTGTTGATGCTGCATCACATTCAAAATGAAGCGTTTGGCCCCAAAGAATCACATGTTTATTATTATTTTTACTATTCGCACGTTACAATTAAAGCTCCATAGTCGTAGCTCAAAGATCGGCAGACGCTAAGCATCATATCATGGATGCATGGATAAAGGACTGCTGAAATTTGAACCAAAAGAAAAATGAAAGGAAAAGTAGAGAAAAAGCACCCGATCAACGATACATGATACCACAAGATAGGGCCATGAGAAGTATAGCTGCATCCCTCTCGTCCTGTGGAAGAACTCGGCGGACAGCTGAATCATTACTCAGGCTTATAATATCGTTGTCCTCGTTAAACTTGATCTTCTTCTGATCAGTCCCCTTGTTTGTGATCTTGCACCTCTTCTTGAAAGGAAGCAGGCAGCTTCCTAATTCTGACTTCTTCTCCTTTTGCACCTTACCAGGGATCTCAGCACCTTGGGGTTGTCCTCCACCTGCTGCTGCTGCAGCCGCTGCGGCCATGGCACGCCTTGCCTTCCTTTGCCTTATTCCACAGGCATTGCAGAGAGACTGCAACGTGAGGCGTAGAGGGACATTGAGAGCAGTAGTATATGAAAAGAGCACAACAGGAAAAGAACTGAACATAACAATTGATGGATCATGGATGTGCATGGAATTATGAACACACCTTCGGACCTCGAGGTCCACTTCTCCACAAAGGGGTTCTGGTAGTATTGCAGTCTGAGCATACTCTAATGACATCTGCTGGTGACGTGGTCGTGGTAGTGCTGTTACCGCTGCTGCTGTCTTGTCTCAGCAGTTGGCGAACCTGAGTAGCTTGGGAGATTCCTCTTGGTGCACTTGCAGCAACCTTATGATCTGGGGCCAACATCTTCTCCATCCATCTCATCTTCGAAGGTATCCATTTCAGCGATCCATCTGCACCCGATCTTCTGTGCTCATCGCTCGAGGCTTGACTGGTGATCTCGTTGTTGTTGGTTGAGGAATATAGTGTGATGTTATTTGGCCCAGAATCTATCAGGACTACGCCATTATGCTGCATGTTAGTAGTGCACCGATTGTTAGGGTTTAAAGTGGATTCAGAAGGAGGAAGAGAGGGAGAGGGGGAGAGAGAAAGAGAGAGAGGGAGGGAGGGAGAGGAAACCCCAAACATGTAGTTGAATTCTTCGTGATCACCATTACATATTGATGACTCTCTGCAAAATGATTCCTCGTACGTACCTCATATGGACGGCCATGACACAAAACTTGTCCTTGCACATCTCCGGAGCTAAAAACGAGAGGGCACGACAAGGAAGTCTGAGCTAAAGAGGAGAAATTTGGTGGGAGATTTTGATCTTGATCAATGTTCCCAGGGGGAAGGTGGAACTGGTTCAGATAAGCTGAAGTCATGGAGAGAGATCGTAGTATCTATGGGAATATATTAACTATATATGATCTGATCTGCCAAGATATGCAAACACTTTGGACTACTAGTCTTTTATTTAGCAAAAAAGATGGGGGGGGGGGGGGGGGGGGGGGGGGGGGGGGGGGCAGTACACATGAGATGATAACAGGAGGAACACAGAAAGCTTATTAATGGCCCAAATTATCAGGATGTACATAATGAACTTATGAGGGGTTGGATATTCTTTTATATGGAAAAATGAAAAAAAAGGAGTTATGGATATGATTGTGGAAGTAGTCACGCACCAGCAGAGAGTGGGACATGAGACAACACCGAAGGAGGGATCACCTGCATGGTGCCAAACATTAAATTCCAAGGCTTCCACAAAATACCCATTTCTAACACCAATGCAGTGTTGCCACAAAGCTTCAAGATGATAATGAAGAAAGTGAGGGTCTGATGCACTCTCATGCACAGATCTGAATGCAGGCATGTGTACTATGGAGACGTTAACACAAGGCTCTCATCGTTTTATTTTTTTTCTTCTTTCTGATAGTGATTCATCGTGTTGCAGTTTCACTAATAGATGCTGCCAATAGAGGTGGTTTTAAACGTTTAGCACATTAATAGGAGACTGTCTTTAGCTAAAAATTTCAGTATTAATGTGTACGACTAATAAAAGGCAGATTTTTACCTCCAAAATCAGAGGCGCTTCTTAAATTGATCCCGTCCTCTCTTGTATTATCTAGGAAGAGATTTGATAAAGAGAGGTGTCGTTTAGAGGGGCCACACGATGGCTCCAAAGCACAGAAGACCCAATTCATGGGTGGCGAGAGGCTGCTCGTGATTTCTGATGTGGCTTATTGAGATAACGTTGTAGGATTAATTTTTACTGTGGAAGCGATCCCTCAGCTTACTAGTCCTAGTTCTCAGAAGCAACTTTGTCTATGTTCTTTCTCTGCAAAGTAGACAATGCACAATGCATAGCATCATTTGCCTTCTTGATCCTATGTATGGCAACGAAGCTTATATGGCACTTCAGTAGCTTCAGAAAAAAAAAGATGTCTCAGCATGTATGGGAAAGTATTATGTGCCTCTTCCAAGCAGAACAGCCATTAGTGAAAGTTTTATACAGTGGTTACAGTACAGCCATACGTTATTTCATGCTGCTTCCACGATAGAAACTGTGAGACTAGTGCATGCAACCTGATACATAAACTACCCTAATAAAAAAAACATATGTTTTACTATTGTGCATGGTTAATTGGCAAACACACAGAACTAAAGAAATTTTGATTTCCATCATGTTACTTAGCTTGTGTGTGCTAGGTTGACGACAGACAAGAGAGCGACAAATCTCCGGGGCCTTGGCTACAGTTTAACAAGAGCTAATCAAGTTGTAGTCTTACGTACTAACAGCAATAAATGGATCCTGGTTTCTACTTAATTTTCTGAATGCAAATATCTGAACCCGCTTTAACAATTAGCACAACACAGTGCAGCAAATGGGTGCCCACATTTTCACGAACATACACACGGGGACAGAGCCTTAAGAATGAGATTGTCCATCAGACATTACATTAAAGGTTTGCAGGCCGCAAGTTTCTTATCCCCGTTGGATGGGAGTACAAATGAGAATACAAAATGGTTTTTATGATGGCGAGAGTAGATACGTTCCATGTATGCGAATCACTCCTAGTCCTGGGATTAGACACGGACCTTAAAGATAACTATTCTTCTTTTCTTCTTTTTTTTCCTTCTTTACGTTTCTTTTTCTTTTTTTTTCTTAAAAAAAAAGAGAAAAAAAGAAAGAAAAAAAAAGAGAAAAAAAGGAAAACACTGCAGGGTGCCCTGCAGTGCAGGCTCGTCTCAATTATTGACCACAACCAACAAAGTGCAGCTTTCAGAGGAGAGCCTGCAAGCGTTTCTTGGCCCTGCAATAGAGCTACAGGACACAGGGACCCCACCAAGCCCCCCCAACCCCTCACTCGCTCCTGTCTCTGGATGGCAAAATTGGACTCTACTTGGCGCCCGAGTGCCACATGCACTTCCAGATCTAACTCGGATCTGGATTTTGTACGTAGGCCATTCGTTTCCTGGACCTGTCCTGTTTTACCTTCAAACATTTGAACTAACAAAACACGTTCGGATCTGAATTAGTCATGACATAATTATCATAACAGGCAGAGCAGATGAGAGGAGAAATGAGCAAGTTACATTATTCAAACGTACAGGAGTAATTAAATGTCCGGGTGGACCATAAGTATATGTTGCAGAGATGCTACCGGCATATTTTTTAAGGGAAATTTTATGCATCGAGCATGCCCTGCAGATGTTGTGTACCTAACATATTGATCCCAACTTGGAGAGTTTTGTGAGTTGGCTACATCACTCTGATCAGATGTGCGAGAAAGAGCATAATTGAAATGGACAACAAAATGCAGTCGAGGAATTCAACATGTATCCTGCGATTTCCAATTTGCTCTTTGCCCAGCGAGAATCAGAGGTAGATGCCCATCAGTCCATACAGGAGAAAGTTTTACTTTGTCAGCACTGTTTGATCCGATGTTTTAAAAATCGGAACGAAAATTGAATCGACATACCAATTGATGTCAGTAAAAATAATAGCAAATGCTAGTAAATATATTGTTCACTCAAGTAATAAAGTGAATAAGAAGAATTAGCGTTCTCATGAAGATGGTTAATATTTGAATTTTATTTTAATCTTATTAAGTGAGAAATTAAGAAAAAAATGCTTTCAAGCGTGAATAAAATAAAATTATATAAATAAAGGAAATGATCATTTGGATAAATAACAATTTGATGATTAGAGCACATGATTATCACGATTAAAATGTAATGAATTTTATCAACTTACAATTAGTTGAATTAATAATAAAGTTGAATTCCCAAAATTAATTAACTAATATTTCAGACTTTAACTATTATCTTAAGAACTATTAGAATAAATTAGCCCTCTCATTTTTTAACTTATCTAATTAATCATAAGATGCATTAAATCGGAATTAAGATTAAGGGCTTTGTCAAGCCACCTTAATAACTATACAAATTAAGTCTCTTTCAATTTTTCTAATTGTGACATGCAATAAATAAGATCGATCTTAGTAACTAATGAAAATAATTACTTGTTCTCATATAACAGTTAACTCATAAATTATGGAATTAAAGAAAAGCATTAAACACAACTTGCAATGCTATTAAAGATTAAAAAATAATATCATGAAATATTTCAAAGCACAAATAAGGTTTAATTAGGATGACCCTAATGAATGAATAAATCTAAAAAGAATAACATCAAATCTATTATAAACAAGTATGAAAAGAAAATAAAGAACTCTTGTAGCTGCTGTTCATGTGCTCTGTCAAGTTTTCGGCATATTCATTATTGTTCTTGCACTTCTTCTCTTATTAAGCTTCAAATCTATTCTCAATGGATCCTTTTCCATGTATGTGGTTTCTCCCTTTTATAGATTTTTCGTTCTCCAAGGGAAAAAATCAAAATTCTATTTAAAAAGGGGGATAAAATCTACTCTATAACCACCCAACCGACCGTCATCGCTATCATGGCAGTCTCCATTATGGTTGTGACCGAGATAGTGTTACATTGCTGGCTTCCAACTTGTGCCAAGTGATATTGCCCCAATAATGAGTATATTAATAAGTATGCGTAAATTTTCGCAGAAATTTAAAATCGATTCGTTAAAATAAACTAGTACAATAGCAATCAAATCACCAGCATGATAATAACTAAAGAGAGAAAGAAAGGCAAACTCAAGATGCACAATAGTTATTGACGAGATTCGATCATAACTTTACATATATTCCACTTTGATTTCTCGACCTTGAGACCGACAATGATTATACTAACACTCTTCCTTTGTTCCAAATGAAGCAAGAAAGAAACTCTTTACAACTCTTCTCTTTTCTCCACTTTAAAAGGTAACACACCTCTTCTAATCAAAAGCTTTCACCCATCTTTTCTTCATTCAAGAAGTTTCACCCATCTTCTTCTTTTCTTCGTTCAAGAGGTATGGCATAATATTTTTTCACTTAGGAGCTAAACAACTATTACAATATTATAAGAATTCAATTTTTTTACAATTTGAAACTTCACACAAGAAAAAAAAATGAAAGATTTATAATTTTGAGCTCAATATAACTTCTTGGATAAATACAAGTATTTGCAACTTTTTCTTAGAAATCTTAGTATTCTTAATGTGTTTTAGACCTTTTTCATAGCCTCCAATGTTTTTCATAATCGTTGTATTCGAAATTAGCAATTTTGTACTTTTTTTGCATTGAAACGAACACCCATTTCTTCTGGTTAGCCATTGAAATATATATGTTATTAAGACAAAACGGGTGTCTCCGTTCTGTGGAGCGGTGCACTCTTTTATACATTTCTTTTTGCACAGATATTAAAACGGAGTGATTTTTTATTTTATAGAAAGCTAACAAAATTTTCTATACCTTTGATATTTATCTATTGTCCAAAATCTAATTAGATCATAATCTAATATTAAGTCAAAGTTCAGTATACAACATTGTCCACTCCAAATTAAACTTTTAGATAATTATTCTTTTATACATAATTTTTGTACAAATATTAATCTACTAAAGGTTAACAACATCATCTACAACTTTCATATTTATCTATTATCCCAAAACTATTGATAAAGCAATCAAATATTAGGTGAAAGTTCAATACATAAAAATATTAATTTTAAATTAAACTTTTCGAACTTCACTTTTTTATACATAACTTTTTATGTATTTGCTTAAATGAGATGATTCTTATTATATAAAAAAGATAAGAAAATTATTTAGAATTTTATATTAAGATCTTAATATAAGTCTCATAGGTACATATACAAATATTAATTGAAAGTTTAATATATGAAATAACTCATTTCTATTTATACTTTTTTGACATTTTAAATATAATTATAATCTTTTGATATTTATATTATAAGGTATAAAAATTTTATTCCTACAAAATCGCTGAATCGCAATAAAAAGTCAAAAGGATTCATATGTAAGAGATCACCAAGTGGAGTCGATAGTAGTTGCTCGCTGCTTAAGTAAATGTTTTGAGTTTGAATTTTTATTAGGGTAGAAAATTTTTGCTAAGAACTTCACCCATTATAGCCTAGGATGCTTGGGGACTCCACGGAATCGAAACTTCAACTTATGATCATTAGCACATGGATCGGACAACGCTTTCTGAACTGAACTCGGGGTGGAGCAATAAAAAAATATAGTTAGAGGACCATCATGAACATCATTTGATTAATGATAGAGTGCAGACTTGATGGAAAATAGAATACAACAAAAATCAACAAGGGCAACTCAAAAATACATGATTCCTGTGAAGAATTCAGAATTTTTATGCTACAAAACTCGGGATGGACTTGAGTCGAATAAACTCCTTTAGAAGAGCCTTCTCCTCGTCAAGTTTCTTTTTGTCTGCTCGATCAGAAGGCTTGACCTTTCTTTTCTCTTCCAAAATCCACTGGAAGATCTAGCGCTGCTCTTGCTCTGGGATTGGCGGGAGCACCTTGGCAGGCCGTGCAACATGCTCTGCAGCTTTATTCTCTGTAACCTGCGTTTCGGTGGTTGTTGCCAAAGCAGCAAGAATCTCATGTTTAGCTTCCTCTTCTTCATCTGTCTTCTTCAATGAAGTCCTCACAAGGACATATACTGCAAATTACATTATCGCTAAATTCAGAAGCAACAGCATGACAAAGTGCTTCAACTGAGACTCATGCCCAATTTCCTCACAACCTAAAGCAAAGTAGCAAACAAGTTCATCCATTCGCCAGGTTAGTGCCCAAATTAGGAAACATTTGCAATTTATATGAGACATTAGAAGATCAGCTCATAAACTCATTTGCAGGTAACTTCAAGTATACACCAAACAAGTTTCAGATTTAGCATTTCAATAGCAACAGCGTATTACTGTGAACGCAAAGGAGCATAATGGCAATTCTCAGGAAATTTATGTTATGTATACTGTTAAAACAAGCAGCACCCCTAGAAATATTTAGCTATAAGTTTTTGCCCACAAAATTAATTTCCATGTGGCTAAAAACAAATGGCTGTACTCCAAATCAATTGGCCAATAGTTAATGGTTTTTTTTGAAACTATGTGCTTTATTGCTTATAAATAAGCATGAATGCATGTTCTTGCATCCATCAAGCAAGAAGTAGTGTAGCTGTAGGTGTAGTGAGGTGAAGTGCATGAGTGAAATAGTGAAGTTAGTTGAGTGTGTGAAATAAAATAGTGCATGAGTGCATACTTAGTGTAGGTGAGAAAATAGTTTCCATAGTTAGTGTGTGTGTCCACCAATTAAAGTGTTGTACTCCAAATCATATTAATATAAGTTCCATTTGCTAGATGATTTTGGTTTAACCAAATCTTCTACAAGTGGTATCAGAGCAAGTTGGCCCGTGAGGTGATTCCGTCAGTTCGAGGTTTTGTCAAAGCAAGTTACGTGGAGACTCTGCCGGTTCGAGATGGTGCAAGAGAAGCCACGAGGAAGTTCTGCCGGAGCAAGTTGGTAAAAAGGATAATCAAGGAAAAATTCTGCCGGTGCACAATCCGGGATTGTGAAGATTGCTAGTCCGGGACTACGCTTACTTGAGTGATATAGAAGTGTTCACCATGTCATTATGGCAGATTTCGAATCCTCGGTAAGATCCTTAGAGAAACTCAACCATAACAATTATAATAATTGGAGTATTCGTATGCAGTATTATTTGAAAGGGCAAAATCTATGGAGTATTATTGGCGGAAATGAGATTACGTCGCCAACAAATCCAGAAGAGCTAAAGAAATGAGAGTGCAAAGTCGGAAAAGCTATGTACGTACTAGCGACTTCAGTGGAGGATGATTTTCTTCAGAAGATTAGAGACAAAGAGACACCCAAAGATGCTTGGGACACCTTGACT
Organism: Pontederia crassipes; assembly: GCA_030549335.1. NCBI lineage: Eukaryota > Viridiplantae > Streptophyta > Magnoliopsida > Commelinales > Pontederiaceae > Pontederia > Pontederia crassipes. The sequence goes on from CM060184.1 coordinate 1,361,679, forward strand.
ACACTCTTCACGAAGAAAAATGATGCAAAATTGCAGCGCTTGGAGAATGATATGATCTCCATGAAGCAAGATGACATGTCGGTGAGTCAATACTTCTCCAAGATGAAATTTATATGTGATGAGATTGCTAAGCTAGACCCACAAAATGCTTTTTACTGAAACAAGAATGCGTAGAATCATTATTCATGATTTGCATCCTAAATATAATAGTCTCATCACTGCTATTAGAGGTTGGGCACAAGAACCAACTCTCACAGAAATGGAGAGCATCTTGTCCAACCAAGAAGATCTGAATGTTCGGATATTCAAGATCTCGATAAAGGATGATGATAAGGCTTTATTCATCAAGAAAAAGTCTTCAAATCTTAAGAAAGTCGTAAAGAATTATGAAACAGAGAAAATAATAAGGCACGACAACAAAGTTGGCCAAGACGTGGACGAGGAAGAGGTCCACAACGTGGGGGAGCTTACCGAGGCGCACACAAAGAAGATCAAGGGGAGAAGAAATCTCATCGACAAGATGTTCGTTGCTATAATTGCGAAAAGAAAGGCCACTATGCACGCGACTGTTGGCACAAGCGTGAGGAAGGAAATGCAGCCACTTCTCATGATAATGAAAGTGAAGAAGAATGAGATCTCGAAGCTACACTTGTAATAGAAGAGATCACCTCCAGCTACAAAGGAGAACCTGAGGAAGCAATGGAGTTTGCGATGACCAGTATTGAGGAGCCTTTCAAAGAAGAAGCAGCTCTCATCGCATCGAACAATAGAGGTATTAACTATCATGATGATTGGATAGTTGATTCTGGTTGTTCGAATCATATGACAGGAGATGAAGAGAAGCTACGTAGCATGTCGGAGTATAGAGGTGATCGTATGGTGATGACGGCAAACAACACTCGATTGCCAATCACTCATATCGGCAAGGCAATAGTAGTTCCTCGATTTGGATCACATGAGGTGGAGTTGGATCATGTCTACCATGTGCCCGGTATGTCAAAGAACTTATTACCAGTTTCTCAGCTTACTTCTTCCGGCAATTATGTAGTATTTGGGCCAAAAGACGTCAAAGTTTATAAGAGTTTAAGACTCACTGCTCCACCAATAATGGAAGGAAAAATATTAGAGTCTGTCTATGTAATGTCTGCTCAAGAAGCATACATATACAAGACAAAAAAAATGAGACAGCTGATCTTTGGCATGCAAGGCTCGGACATGTTAGCTATAAAAGGCTGAATGCAATGATGAATAAGTCCATGGTGAAGAGACTTCCTTGCCTAGATGTTCGAGAAGATATTGTCTGTGCAAGTTGTCAATTCGGTAAAGCTCATCAACTACCTTACGAGGAGTCGAAGTTCAGAGCCAAGGCACAATTGGAGCTAGTGCATTCTGATGTATTTGGTCGCGTAAAGCAACCATCTGTCTGAGGATTTTGCTACATGATTATCTTCATTGACGACTTCTCAAGATACGTCTGGGTGGACTTCATGAAGGAGAAATATGAAGCACTGTCGAAGTTTAAAGAATTTAAAGAGAAGATCGAAAAGGAGCTCGATCGGAGGATTCAATGCTTGCGTACAGACAATGGAGGAGAGTATACATCTGAGGAATTCTCTGAATATCTACGAGCATGCCAGGTACGTCGTCAGCTCACCTGTCCTAACACACCACAACAAAATGGCGTGACCGAGAGGAAGAATCGTCATCTAACAGAGATATGCAGAAGCATGCTGCATGCAAAGAATGTACCTCCACGATTCTGGGTGGAGTGTATGAAGACAGCTGCGCATGTCATTAATAAGCTTCCTCAAGCAAAGCTTGAATTTATCTCATCATATGAGAAGTTGTGGAAGACCAAGCCCACGGTGAGTCATTTCCGTGTCTTTGGATGTGTTTGCTATGTTTTCATTACAGATAATCTTCGTACTAAGTTCGATAAGAAGGCAATACGTTGCATATTCATTGGATATGATAGCCAATGAAAAGGATGGAGATGTTGTGATCCAACAATCGGACGAATTCACATTTCTCGAACATCATCTTGGTGGCCTTCAAAGGATGCAATGTTGCCCAACACAAGTGATATTGAAGAAAATATTCAAGTTCAAGTCGACGAGTTAACAAGAGAAGCACTTCGTTCTACTGAGGAACAAGAAGAAAAGGAAGCCTCAAAGAAGAAGAAGAGTCTGTGGCAAACTGGAGAACACCAAAGATCTCCTGAAGAAGAAATGCCAAGTCAGATAGAAGATCCAGTGATCGAAGAAGACTCTCCAGCGCCAAGAAGATAAAGTAGACAACGAAGGCCTAATCCAAAATATGCAAATGCAGCACTAATTGAAGACGTCGGAGAAAAGGAGCCTAACACATTCGAAGAAGCATCCAAGTGTCAAAAATGGATGTCAGCAATGAAAGAAGAGATCCAAGCTCTACATCAGAATGAGACATGGGATCTAGTTCCAAAACCAAGCGACGTGCAACCTATATCTTGCAAATGGGTCTACAAGCTGAAGAGAAAGCCCGATGGATCTCTCGAAAGATACAAGGCTCGTCTAGTAGCCCGAGGATTCTCTCAAAAGTATGGTTTTGACTATGAAGAGACATTCAGTCCAGTAGCAAAGATCACCACGGTACGTGTCTTATTAGCTTTAGCCGCAAGCAAATTATGGAAGTTATGGCAAATGGATGTGAAGAATGCATTTTTGCATGGAGAGTTAGATCATGATATCTATATGGAGCAACCTCAAGGATTTGAATCTATTAATCATCCAAGTTATGTATGTAGATTGAAGAAGGCATTGTATGGGCTCAAGCAAGCACCAATGGCATGGTTCGGAAAGATCGCGGAGTTCTTGAAGCAATATGGCTACTCAATGGCGCCAGCTGACTCTAGCCTATTTGTGAAGGCGCAAGAAGGCAAGTTAGCAATCATGCTAGTCTATGTTGATGACTTAATTATTACAGGAGATGATGACAAGGAGATCCGTCAAATCCGAGAGAACCTCTCTACGCACTTCCAAATGAAAGATCTTGATGAGTTGAAACACTTTTTGGGTCTTGAAGTAGAAGCAACAAAAGAAGGATCATTCTTATGTCAACAGAAGTATGTTCAAGATCTACTCGAGAAATTCGGAATGTTTGATTGCAAGCCTATCTCAACACCGACGGAGGTAAACGCAAAGTTATGCTCTATTAAAGGAAAAGAATTAAGTAATGCAACCATGTATAGGCAATTGGTGGGAAGCCTAATATATCTTACACTCACACGTCCGAATATCACACACGCTGTTGGAGTTGTTAGCAGATTCATGCAGGAGCCAAGAAAGCCTCGTCTTGAAGCATCTCGACGAATATTACGATATATCAAAGGCACAATCGACTATGGAATATTTTACAAGAAGAATATAGCATGTACCCTAAGTGGCTTCTGTGATGCTGATTATGCTGGAGATCTTGATACACGACGTTCTACTACTGGTTATATATTCATCCTCGGATCAGGAGCTATTTCATGGTGCAGTAAGAGGCAACCTATTGTATCCTTATCAAGTACGGAGGCAGAATATAGAGCAGGTGCAATGGCAGCCCAAGAGTGCACATGGCTAGTACAACTACTAAAGAATTTACATCAGTCAATTAATTCAGCAGTGGAGTTATATTGTGATAATTAGTCAGCAATTCGCTTAGCTGAAAATCCGGTGTTCCACACACGCACAAAGCATATCGAAGTCCACTATCATTTTCTTCGAGAGAAGGTGTTACAAGGAGATATAAAGTTAACATACATACGTACACAAGAGCAAGTTGCAGATGCACTTACTAAAGGTCTAAATAGCATCAAGTTTGAAGAGTTTCGACAATAATTCGGCATGATATCAAGAGTATCTATAAAAAGGAATTAAATCGGTGCTGAGGGGGAGTGTTAAAACAAGCAGCACCCCTAGAAATATTTAGCTACAAGTTTTTGCCCACAAAATTAATTTCCATGTGGCTAAAAATAATTGGCTGCGCTCCAAATCAATTGGCCAATAGTTAATAGTTTATTTTTGAAACTAGGTGCTTTATTGCTTATAAATAAGCATGAATGCATGCTCTTGCATCCATCAAGCAAGAAGTAGTGTAGCTGTAGGTGTAGTGAGGTGAAGTGCATGAGTGAAATAGTGAAGTTAGTTGAGTGTGTGAGATAAAATAGTGCATACTTAGTGTAGGTGAGAAAATAGTTTCCATAGTTAGTGTGTGTGTTCACCAATCAAAGTGTTGTACTCCAAATCATATTAATATAAGTTTCATTTGCTAGATGATTTTGGTTTAACCAAATCTTCTACATATACATCTTCAAATAATTCATTAAGGAAAAGTCTGTATTTTTCTTAGCTCATTCCAATTAAAGAACAGGGTTCAGAATAGTCTGTATTTTTCTTTGCTCATTCCCATTAAAGAAAAATTTCTAGAGTAGTTGCCGTAAACAAGTTTCTAAATACACAGAAAATCAACCTTGCATAACAAACCGAGTGAAAGCCAGAATTGACAGGAATAACAAAAGACCAATGAGCAAGATATTTAGAAACTGGTCTAGGATGGGATTAGTTACCCCTCCTCAAACTTGGAATCATATTCAGCCATAGGAAGTTTGAAGTCTTATTCTGAGTTGGAGTCTTGGTTCCTATAGTTACAGAAGTTTTATCTTTACCTTTTCAGAACTTTGTCATGCTTAAAGTTGATCTAGAATCGGATCTTTTCAGCCTGTAAATGGACTAGTTCATTCATTAAAGATCATCTGCTTTTATCCATTCTTCTTTTTTCCAAGTTAATTATGATCCTAACTAAGATTGCAGAATTTCCAGTGAGTTGCGTGCGCAGACATGCCAACCACAACCCCATCATTTACCGTAAGATTACTTGTCTGAGGTTGATTCAGGTCAACCAGGGGCTAAATTGAAGATCCACAGCTGTCATATACTGAGCTGGGAGACCAAAATGAGGCAACCTAGGAAGACAAACACTAATAAGCAATAATCTTCCATGTTCAGGAAAGTTTTTAGTGTCAGATGATAATCAATTGTGCCATCAACAGAAAGGGAAAAAGTCCAAATGAAAAATATGCAAACAGCACAAATCCTCAATGGAAGTAAAAAAAAAGCACCAACCAGAATATTTTTGGTCTAGAATCGAAGCTCAAATAACAGGTGATTATAGTATGTTGCAATAAATGTTACATTGCAGTATCCTAATATAGGCAAGAATCTGGTTGCCTGCATATATCCTATTAAAGTAGACACCACATATGCTAAATGGTTGGATCTCCAATCAATCCATGTCCTTGCTTCAGTTGGTTCAGGAAGCTTTGGCATCAGGAGTGCCGGAGCCTCAAGGAACTTGATGTCCTCTTGTTGCTGAAAGTTATGAACTAGTGAATTGAAATGATGTGGGGGTGCAGAGAAGAATCAAGAACATAACAGCACATCCAAGATTTTGATTTCTAATTAATCAGCTGATAGTGAGGGAAAAAGAAATCGAAAAGAAAGCTTGTCTTTTTTTTTCTTTGGGAGAGGGAAAAAGAAAGCTTGTTGGCATCAATTACATCATCAACCACACTTTTTTTTTTGTAAGTCGTGCAGTGTGAACAATTTCTGAGCTTAAACTCCATAGCTAATATGACACAAATCATTATCTATGACATAACAATATTTTCATCACTCTTCTCAGAAAAAAAAAACAACATTGTTCATTACTGGAAGCATTCTCTGACTAAAATAGCAATTAATGCACATTTGGGATCAGGTCAAACTGCTTTCGAAAGAAAGACGGGTAGTAAGTTTGTGATGCGTATGTTAGGAGTACACAGACAATGGTATTATCAAGATGTTGCCTGGATCCAAAACTGTTAACTGAGAAATAAAATTGTGTGATCAATGGACACTCCAGAGGAGTACAGCTTCAACTATACGATCAAGATTGGCCTATCTGCTCCAGATCGCCCACCATTACTAGTCCAAAATAATCACTAATAGGATCAAAGAAGTAGGGAACATTTCTAAAGAAAAAAAATATCCCAATTCCACTTTGTTATACAAAATGGCAAAAAAAGGAAAAAAAGAAAAAAAAAACACTACCGAATCATCATGCATCTACTGCGAGCTACAGGAAAGAATTGGCTTTCTTCTTGGTGACATGGGGAACAAGAGCAGAGTCGGAGCTTGGAATCCATGAATTGTTTTCCATCCCTCCATGCATCCGATAGCTTTCGGCCCTCCTGCAGGGTGGGTTCCGTTCCAGACCAGACCAGTCCAGTCCAGTCCAGTCAGCTAAATTCTGTCATAAAAGGAAGCATGCATCATGCTTGTTGCTGCTGCTGCATGTGCCTCTTTCTTGATGTGCGCTATCGATAAAACAACAGTCACCAGGTAGGCAGGACAGAGAAAAAAGTTAACGGTAGCCTTGGAGTTGCTTTCTTTTGTTTAATCAATCCTCGACCTCATTGTTGAAGATGAAGCTAGGGAATGTAGTTGTGATATCCCTGAAACAAAACATCAGTTTGGGAGGAACCAGTTAATGATACTGAAGCATGCCATCCACGTTAACAGTGGGAATTGAAGGAAGTGAAAGCAGAATAAGTACACAATTCAGACCCCTCAGGAATGAGATACAAACAATGAAGTTTTGCTAATCTACCCAACGAGTTATGCAGAGAATAACATGTTATATAAATGGCTAAGTGAACTTATGGACCTAAGAATCACCAAACTGCTTACTGGGGACTGAAAATTTACTTGATGATATCCAATTGAAAGAATGAGCATTCTCAGGGGTTGCCATGAGAAAGTACATATAAAATTGGTAAACTTGTCCGGCAAAAAAGAAGGTTTAAGAATTATGGGGCATGAAGGAAATAGTAAATTAAAGAGAAAAAACATACTTCAGGTAAGGAAGGGTCATATTCTTCAGAAGAGTAGGGTGTCTCAACACAAAGTCCTTCCATTCATCCTTATTGATCTTACCGTCTCCGTCGGCATCAACATCGGCAAAAGTCTGCATGAAAACAGAAGAAAATAAGAAACCACAAAACAATTAAGACTGAATATAGGCAAAAGTCTACATGATGACGACGACAACAACAACAAAGCCTTATCCCACTAGATGGGGTCGGCTACATGGATGATACGACGTCATTCCGCTCTATTAATAACCAAACCTTTCGGTATATTATTCACCAATAGATCTTGCTCTAATAGTTCGTCAAGTGTCCGCATTGGCCTCCCTCTCCTTCTTTTAATCGGACTCCAGATTATTTGATCTACTCTTCTTACTGCCGCATCTAATGGTCTTCTATGGACACGATCAAACCATCTCAAACGATTCTCTATCATTTTCTCACTAATAGGAGCCACTCCGACTCGTTCACGTATATGGTCATTCCTAATCTTATCTAATCTTGTATGACCACACATCCATCTCAACATCCTCATTTCGACTACCCTCACTTTACGTTCATGTTGTCCCTTCATAGCCTAACATTCACTATCATATAATATTGTCGGTCTTATAGCAGTACGACAGAATTTCCCTTTAACTTTATTGGGTACTTTTCTATCACAAAGAACTCCAGTGACTTTCCTCCACTTAAACCAATCAACTTGAATTCTATGATTAACATCGTCATCAATCTCATCATCATGTCTTACAATTGATCCTAAATATTTAAACTTTGTCACTTGAGGAATTATATCCTCCCCTAGCTTAACTTTCAAATCGTCTTTAAGTTATTTATTTGTGAAATTGCTATACATATATTCTGTTTTATTCATACTTAAACGAAAACCCTTTGACTCCAACGTATTTTTTTATATTTCTAATTTTGTATTAATCTTTCCATATTTGTGAAAAGTCTGCATGACAAACAAGAAGAAAACGAGTAACTGGAAAACAAATTACGGCTGAATAAGAAGACAGAGTGAAGCTTGCCTTGTCTATTATTTCTTCAAGAAGCTCATCTGACAATATCGTGTCAGACTCCATCAAGATGGCAATCACCATTTGTTTGACCTATAAAAACGCTAAATTTCAGAAACTTGAATTCCAAGAACGAGAACATAATTAATTGATGGAATGGCCCTGTATGAATATTTCCAATCTCATACAAGTACATAAGGATAGCATACGTGAATTGACATGATAGATCAGGCAATGAATTGAGGTCATTTCATTAAACATGGATAAAAATGACAGAAATTTATATTCAAATATAAATCTTGAGCAGTCAGAATACCACCATGTCCAAGGGTAAATGTTATCTTATTATCTAGGAGACAAGGATCAATATTTTGTTGGGCATTCATTGGACTTATCTATAGGGTATCAGTGGTATGGATCCATCGAGGTCACAAAAATTGGCCATAAGAATGATCAAGAAAACAAAAATAACAATAAACTGGTTTAAGTATGCATGTTCAGATTATGAAACTCACTTCTTCTCGCTCAATAAATCCTGTTTGGCTAAGATCATATAATCTGAATGCAACTGCAGAAAATGGAAAAACAAATGGTAAATAAGCTCCTTTTTACCAAAACTTTCACATAGATAAGAGTTACGAAAGTCTGGGGTCTTACAATCAATTTTGTCCTCCAAAGGAGCACAAGGATGAAAGACACTAAGCGCATGGATAAATTCTTCAAACTCAATAACACCATTCTTCTTCTCATCAAAGAGATCAAAAAGCTAAAAAGAGAAGTCAGCAAAGTTGGCTAACATCATCCAATGGATGAGAGAAAAAGAAAACTTTGGTCTAAATACTTTTCGCGTTGACGCTCTTTCATAGGCATGACAAGATAATTAGGACTTCAAATGGAGTAACTTATCAGAATTTGTATCAACATCTTGCTAAACCTCATTTCATTAACATATCATATGCAAACGAAAGTATTAGATTATTCACATTTTAGAGACTGCAAATCTATAATATTTTCTAAAATAAAGTTTCCAATTACTATATCACCTATGATATATCAGATCAGAGCGGACTATAACTGAAGAATTAACTGTCGCACTTACTCTGTCAAGGAAAAGGTTCTCACCAGTTCTATTCCTGAACAGGGCTAGTTGGAGTTCTTCCTACAAAAATACTTCACACAGTGAATACGAGATGAGGAACAGAACAAGTAGAAGCATAGCATTTTATATTCCAGTTGACTTTTTCTTTTAGCTCAGTGTCCTGGTAAAAAAAAAGAAAAAATCATAGCACCATCACTTGGCTGAACTTTCTTAGGTCAGTTAGGGCATTCTATACATCTATGGATAATCTCATGTATTGGATTTCCACCAATGAAAATGGCTAGGACTTAGTATAGCAGAACTCTTCTTGAAACTTTTCACAATCTCGAGCAGTTCAGGGTCAAATCTTGAATGGTCCGACTTTGATGCTAGTGACATATGGGATGACGATAGAGTCGCATCGAAACGTCGTCTCGTATGAATGTTGCCAATAACTGAGAACATATATCAGAAAAGAAATATAGCAACATGTCATTGCATTTTGTAAGTTGACTGTTTCAACTGAATTATCTTCAAGAAAATGGCAGGGAGTCCTTTTTGAGTTTCTGGCTTTTAATCCTACAACAGCGAACAAATCATATTTCTGCACCTTGTGGATGAGCCCGTCGTCGATTATGGAGCTGCTCAACTTCTTATAGAGCTCGTATAGCGCCTCCACCTCGTTCACCGTGACTTTTCGGCAACAAAACCAGAAAGAACGCAGTAAGAATCCGATCGATGCAACAAAAAAAACACGAGACTGATTGATGAAAGGAGCACTATTGATTCAAAATGCAATAAAAAAAAATCAACCTTTTCTTAGAACTGAGCACTAAATATTAAATCGATCAAGTGAAAGGTGGGAAAAACATCCTTTTCAGCAAATGAAATGGAGTAACGCAGCAAAAGAGAAAGAAACAAATTTCGGATAGAGAGAGTTTTTTTTCCTTTTTAATCGCAGAAGAAAGGAAACCATGGAGATCATACAGCAGTGCGAGTCCTCTGCGAGCCTGCAGAGTTCATAGAAGGTGCTCCTGTGCTGGGGGCGGTGGCGCGGGCGGAGGAAGGAGGGGCAGTGCTCGAAGCAGTCGGCGGCGGCGCGGATGAGGGCCTCCATTATGGCGACGAAGGGGATCAACGCCATGCACAGCCTCTCCCCCATTGTTAAAGAGCTTGATCCCTGTACACTCCCCCAACTCAAACAATCAACACGAATCAGAGCAAAACAAAACACTTGTTCAAGGATTCAGACAGGCAGCAACAACACTAAACAGCAAGAGACGGAAAGCAGAGTGATTACGGGGGAACTGGATTCGGATGAAGCATGATCCTTCATCATCATGGGAAAGAAGGAGAAGAAGAAGACGACGACGACATTAATACGTATAAGTTTGTAAGCCATTGTTGCTGAATGAAACGTCTCCCTCCTCTCTCATATCGCATTGCTCTTTCATAGATCCCACGTTGCTTTCGCGTATTATTAAAATCATTTTGTTCGTACTATGTGTTTGACAATTGTCTTTTTCCACTTGAATGAATACGCTGTTGCCGCAGCTTTGCATGGACCAAGTTGGAGGAGGAGCGTCCAACTCAGTCGTCTCGTCTCCTCCTCCTCCTTCCTATACTATACATCCCCCGATCCATCTCAAAAGCATCCCAATTAGTTAAGTTGACCGCTCCATCATCTCCAAGAATCAATTGCCATATATCTTCTCTCAAGGAAAGGATTAAGGATGCCTGGCCTGGTAGTAGATCCAAACAATCAGTTTTGATTCTTGTGAATATTATCTGTGATTTATTTGTTTCCTCGTCCATCAAGTTGAAGGGAGTTTCTATCATATCCGATGTTGTTTCATCATATTTTGGAACAACTCCGAGATTGTGCATAACAACTTTTTCTACCCTCGTGAATGGGTTGAGTTTTTTTATATATGAATTAATGTATTTATAAAGTACCTTTCCTTTTATAAAAATGCTGAGCGCATCTCATTCACTCATCAATAAATTGATTAAATCTCATAATTTAAAAATATTAATTATCTCAATCATTACGATTAAGATGCACTTAGCATTTTTACAAAGTAAAAAGTACTTTATAAGTACATTAATCTCTTTCCCTCCAAAGCCCAAGGTGCATTCTATATGAGAATTCCACAATCTTTTTTTTTAACTCAATGTTGACGCACAAGGTTCCAAGTGTCACTGGCATGGATCATTTGCACAACTGGCATGGATCATTTGCACAAATGAAATAGAACATATATATATGTTTTATGCTGTCATATCAAAATAATACCGATTCAATAATTACACGGTGCGATTATAATTTGTGATCACATCATGCAATGACATAAATCTTTAAATCCGATGACTCAAAATACAGATAATATACATTGTTAGATCAAAATAATCTCATCAAGATTAGTCGTTTGTTGAGGCGTGATTGTAACCAATGATGGGATCCCATGAGGCATATGGATTAGAACACTTGATAAGAACGTGCTCATTGGTTTCTTTTCTCATGCATACAGCAGTCATCACAGTATTATTGGTGCCTAATTAGTTGCATCAAGTTTATAATTTGCATGATTCGCATCACACGAGTCTGACCGTCGACGTTGCCTCCCAGATTTGTCAATCCGAAAAAGAAGTTGTAATTTGTAACAAGTATATTCTAACAGATTCAATGGCGCTCCTACCCACTCAAGTGGATAGAGCATCCTACCTAGTCTGCGAGCCATCAGATTTCATCTGACGGTTGTAATTTTTGTGCACGGTTCAGATTGATTAATGAAAATAATCGATGACGGTTCAATCATTGGATCTCCGATTCAAATCTTCGTCTTCCTCGTTCATCCGCCCGCTTCCTCATCGATTGCAGTCACTGTCCCCCCCCCTCCCTCTGCCATTCGCAATTGTTGCCACGTCCCTCCGCCAATAGCAGTCACCGTTGCACTCTTCCCTTTTCTCACACGACATCTCCCTCATTCGATCCCAACCGCCATCGTGTCCCTTTTCCCACATGACTCATTCGATCTCAATCGCAAAAGACATCATCGCGGCCCTCTTCTCACGCGACATAGTAGTAGCTCTCCATCAACATTGTCATCCGCGGACCTTGTCGGGCGGCGGGCCTCGTCGCCACAGTCAGACCTTGCTTGCCATGAACCTTTGCTCGACATCATGCCCCTGTTCCTCACACGATATCGTCACAATTGTTGCTCGTTGCGCTGCTTGTTGTTGCTATCGCTACTTGCGATGCCGCTTCTCGTCATTGCTGCTATCGTTGCTTGCCCCAGCCGCTCCCGCTGTTCGCCTATGGTGCTCCAACTGTTGTAGTTCATGATTGCTGCTCCCGTTGCTCGTCGCTGCTCACCGTTGTCGCTGCCGCTGCTCGTCATTGTCAGGTGCCAATCCATCCGATTTGATCGCACAATTTGAGCACCAATTCAGAGCATTCTTGTGGATGTCGTCCAATTAGATCGGATGGCATCCAGTGTTGGTAGGATGCTCGTCGCCATTAAATCCTATTCTAACATGTCAATATCAAACTAACAAATCCCTTGTACTGATATTACAATGCTAAGATATTAATAAAGCTTTAATTAATCAATTATTATTTGACGATCGCTAATCATATGAACAATAATTCAATTGTCTGACACTACATTAATTATTTTTCCATAGACAATATAACTGATGGATTAAACTATTTTCACTTTTAAAAATATTATTGTCATTCAGAAATATCCTGAATTCACGTGAAAAGATAATAATTATAATTTTTAAAAGTGATAACAGTATTACCCTAATTGATTCACATGTGATATAAAAAAGATGGTATAGAAAATTTATTTTTTTTTAAAATACTATTTATTTTCAAACATATATTTTATTTTTAAAATTTATATATTTATAAATTTAGAATTTTATACTCTTCGATTCTATCTTATGTGATCAGAACATGAGTATCAGACTATAGTTTAACGGAGAATAATAACGATGACCAATTATATAATAGCTCCTAAAACCATAGTGTAGCAAAAAAAGAAAATAGCATATTAAAATGACTAAAATACAAAATTTGGACGATATTTTCTAAGAGAGGGGTATATTTAATTTATTATACGATTATAAGTTTAAATTCAAAAAAAATATTTTACTATTTTCACACAATATCAAATATTAGTAACAATTATCAACAACTGTATAATTGATAGCAATTGGGAAAAAATCCTTAAAGAACTGTGCAAAAATGAAAATGTTCCAGGTTAAATAAAAATATTAATTCAAAAATCAATTTGTCTAGATATTGATTCATCAATTAGACATTGACTCAAATATCTTAATTAATTAATTAAGATTAAATTTATCCATATTAAATTGCAATAAAAAATTTCTGTAAATTAATTTAATAATAAAATACTAATCTAAAACAGTTATTAATATTTAATTAAATTTACCCAGATTACATATCAATCAAAAGTTACTTTGTAGAAATTAATTTAGCAAATTTTTAAAAGCAAAAAATTCAATCAAATTTATCCGTATTTAATATCATTAAAAAAACGTTTACTGGAAATTAATTTAACAATTAAATTGAATGTCAATCCACAAGAGAACTGGATATTGAATTAACTAATTTTTTTTTAAAAATGTACGAATTAAAATAAGTTATCAGGACATTAAATAAATTAATCTTAGTCAAATTTATCCATATTTTATTTAAATATTAATCCATGAAATTAACTAAATGCTAAATAAATTAAATCAAAATAAAAAGAAAACCAATGTTGACTGAGTTGTGGATCAAATGGGCCTAAAGCCTTCTTAACAAATAGACCGACAGGATCAAATCAAGCCAGCATCCACGGCTAGAAAATAGCCAATAATCATGCGACACATTAATTAAGTATACAAGATGATTAATATTGTCTTTGTTAATTAATTATATACATTTTTTCGCCAATCTTAGTGAGTATAATTATTAGTTGGCATCATACTAACCCGACAATTAGACAAAGCTAAAAAATAAAGATAAGAAAAATAAAGAATTAAAATTTTTAACTCCAAAGATAACTCAAACTTTTATCCACTTAAGTAAACTAATTAAATTGGTTTGGCCTGATCAGAACAAGTCAACGCGGGCGACAAGCGAATTAAGAGCATGAAAAATTGGATTAAAGTTGGTCGAACTTATCATCTATCATCTTCGATGTCTGCTAATAAAGAGAAAATATATATTTTTTTAATAAGACGTTAATGAGGTTTAAAAATTTTAATGTGTTAAATAATTTTCTTAAAAGTTAAGTAAAAAAAACAACATCAATAATTCTATTTTCTTAACAAATAATAAAAAATATAGATCATTCTTAACTCATGAACAAATTATTATTAACAAAAATAAAATTTAAAAACTTGGTAATTATGATTACCATCTACGTTCAATCAATCCGTTCACGGTCACGTCTATCAACATGAGTTTTCTTTTGTTTTTGCTTTTTTTCTCTCAAAACAAATTAGTCAACAAATAATAATAATAGTAATGACAGTAATAACAAATAATAAAAGGGAAAATTAAAAACAATAAAAAAAACTTAAGAGCATAGGGAGAAAGTTCTATGTTTCTCATATTAAATTTTATAAGAAAATTAAAATATATATATATATACACAAGAGAAAAAGGAAAAAAAATTACGGTTCGATCCTCTTTTATTTTCTTTTAGTTTATTATTCTTCTATTGCTGAATAATTTTCGTAAAAACTTAAATCGTTAAGAAGAGCAAATCAATTATTTTATTTTTATGCGTGAATTATTGATAACTTTTGGTCTAGTCTAAATTTAACATGTGGATAATTAAGAAATAAAATTATTCTTTTTTAATAAGAACTTAACGAAATTGATATCATATTAAATTTTATATTCTTTTGATTTGAACTTTTGACCTCTGTTCGGATACCATACTAAAATTGATGATCTGATTAATTTTTTAAAAAAATTTAAATCATTAAGAAGAGCAACATCAATAATTTTATATTTTTTAAAAAAAGTACTAATTAGAAGGCACTGAACAATTTTATAACGATGGTTGATAATAAAATTATGAATCATCAAATAGAGAAAGAAAAATGCAGTCGGCAGTCATTTCTAAATATATTGATGATTAGTGTTCGGTCATGTGCTCTGCTGGAAACCTCATTTAAAGATAGGCCCCTCTTGATCGGTTCTTTTAACACACAAATTTCGTCCAATAATAATTGACCAGAAAGGGATATTAATAGTAATATGTTGAAACTTGAAACGCCATGAAAATAAAATATATCAAGTTAAAGTTTTAGCAGATCTACTACACTTTTTTTTTATAATTTCGATCATGAAATAGTAAGAACACGAGTCTTATTCCTTTTTGTAATTTCGATCATGAAATAATAAGAATATTTGTCTTCGAGTTACACTCCACATATTCCCAAAAATTCATAGCCTGCTTGGACCCTCATGGGCTCAAATCACAGAAGGCCTCAAAAGTAGGCCCAAAGAGCCTCTGCGAACCCTGTAAGAAGGCCGCGTGTTTATATCGGCCTTCTTTTATTTGATTGATGAGGGAATTAATTATGCATTTGTGTAGTAGTCACAAAATTGTGGCAGTGATAACAAAATATGGAATTCAATCAATTCCATGCGCATCTCCGACAATGGATTATCCGAACAGTGAGGGCTTGGAGGAGACCAACTTTTATGCGGAGTGATCCACGCCCTTCGTTCATGGATCGATGATGACTCATTGCACAACGGTCCAGATGCGCTCGAGGCAGGACGCAGGAACCCAATCCCTGAAAGCCGCATTCCTCTTTGCAATTCGATGGGACCGATGTTGGCACTGCCTCTCTTCGACGAAGAGGACGATGACGCCTCCTCTCTGCGTTAAAGAATCTCCTGGCTGCTTTTCGTGCGCAATCCTATCGACATCTGCCGCCGCTCTGCCCAACATCATCATTCCTAGGCACCTTACCCTCCACGAGTACTCCTTTCAAAACATCCACGCACATGGTGACCACTCTACATCATCAACTCCGCTACCGAAGCGACCCTCAACTACGCCGTGGTTGAGCTCTGTACCCGCCGCTTTGTCGCAGGCCTCCGCTGCGGGGACGTCCTTCTCATCCTCCTGCCCAAGTGCACCGCGTTCCCAATCACCTTCCTCGCAGCTTCCCGCCTTGGCGCTGCATCCACCATCAGAAACCCTTCCCACACCCCCGCCGAGATCGTCAAGCAGGCAAAGGCGTCTGGGGTATGCCTCGTCATCATCGAGTCTGAGCAGCTCCCCAAGTTGCTAGGGCTCGACTTTCCTGCAATCATCTTGGACAGTGGCACAAACGAGGAACTCTTTCCCGATGGCTACATCGCGTTCTCTGGGTCATGTCTGCAGACGAAAGGGACATGTCGGATGTTCATGCGCATCCGAAAGATGTGGTGGCGCTGCCATACTCATCGAGCGCATCCGGACCGTTGCCCAATGATCCAATGGGGAGATTCTATGTCGTCGTCGATCCGTGAATGAAGGGCGCAAATCGCTTCGCATATATGCGTTGACGGGCATGCGACGTAAGGGAATTCAATCATATATATATATATAATTTAATGAACACCTATACTGAGATCGGCCAAAATGAGGCGATATCCAAAAGGAATTACTAAAAAACTTAGTAGAATTGATATGACCGCGATAGACGGTCCAATACTAAACAAATGAATATCTCCTCTCGAGGGTAGAAGATCCTCCTTAAAAGGAAGTTTTGTCCCATCTGCTATAGCTTGAAGAATTCCTAAAGGACCCGCAAACTCAGGTTTGCCGATATTTCTGATTTCATCTTCTTTTTATTTGCCTGCACTGGATGGAATAAATCGCTATTTTTTCCGCTACATCTATACATATAGATAATATTTCGAAAATTTCTTTTTCAATATCTTTCCTTGATTCCAGAATAAAAAAATTCCATTGCGGAGCCGTATGCACAAAAGATGCCTGTACGGTTGTTCAATTTTATTTTATTTTATTTTCATTTAATTATTTTCCGCTTACTTTAGCCCAATTATGCGAGATAGAAGAACCGTTCATGATGTTATATCAATATCATCAAATCAGGGTTATGATTCACCAACTCGCAAGTTCTTTTTATGAAGCACAAGCAAGGAAATTTATCCTGGAAGCGGAAGAACTACTGAAACTTCGTGAAACCCTCACAAAGGTTTATGTACCCCTAGATGTCCAGTCAACTGCTGCGCCTCAACGCATTTCGGGGAGAACCAGCTAGCTCTGGGTTCGAGTGGCATTTCACCCCTAACCACAACTCATCCGCTGATTCTTCAACATCAGTCAGTTCGGACCTCCACTTAGTTTCACCCAAGCTTCATCCTGGTCTACCCATTTAGATCGGTAGGATGCTTCTACCAATTTTGGCAACCGTCATATAGCGGATGAGCAGTTGATGAAGATTGGCACACTTCAAAGGAGTTTTGAAAAAAATATACCCACGTTTCACTCCTCTAAACTAGATCCAATTTCTCCCCTGCATGTGATCTCCCAATTTCTCCGTGCCCTAGACACCAACTGAATCACTCGATCTCTCCTCTCCCTAACTGACCTCATCGTTGTCCAGTCGACCTCATTGCCGTCCATCCAATCTTGCCATCATGGTCGACGTCTTCCTCATTAGCGTGTTGTCTCCCTTATTAGCGAGGGAGGGAGGGCGACAATGATGATAGTGAACGAGGTTGATGATGCATTAGATTTGTAACAAATAAATTTGCTAGCAAGTGATTAGTCGTATCAAGTAATAAAGTGAAGAATAAAGTTGTCGATCTCATGAGGAATTAGTTAAATCTAATATATCTCAATAATCTACTAAGAGAAGGAAAAGATATTTGTGGTAAAAATATAAAATTAAATGTGTAGAAAATAGATAATTAATGCTTAAAGATAAAGTGGTGATGATCTCTGGGAATTATGGATGGTTAAAGTAAAGTTAGATATGTATGAACCACTGAATCAATCAAATTATGATAGAAACACTCAGGTCGGTTTCTGAGACCAATTAAGAGCACCTAAAATATTGACTTCTCTAGACGAGTAAATCAAACTATCATAATTCCTAATAAGATCAGTAATTGCATACGATGAGACAATTACTGATTTCATAGAGAACTAAAATGCAAGAAAATATAACTCTTAAATTATTATTCATCCATACTTTTGTACAGAATAATAAACCGTACAATAATCAGCATACACAATGAATTACTGAATATGTGTTATATATGCTTTAACTTAAAATTAAAATATCAATTATTAGAAGAACAATGACTTCTAAAATTAATTACTCCTTATACAAGTTTGTGATCTAATTTCAGAATTCATATCACTCATCAAAAAGTATTAAACTCAACATATATAATCAAAAGAAATCGAATGATTTAATTAACTTGAAGAATAACGAAGTTCAAACAATCTATCTTTCTGAAACAAATATGAAATCTCTATTACAGCAATAATAAACTATGAAAAACTAAGTAAAAGAGCATCCAAATAAAAGATAGAAGAAGAATTCTCAGCCTTCGGGACTTCTGGATCGTTGCACAACACGAACGACGAGTTGCTGCATAATCTTCTCCTTTGATTGATCTTCAAGTCTTGAAATTTGTCCTCTGCAAAATGTCACGGCTCCCAAGTCTCAAACACATATTTTTCTGTGTCCTAGGGCCTCTATTTATAGCATTCAGGGGTCTCAAGAGTTTTCATAGATTTTAGGTTTGATTCAAAGTCTTTTCATGTTAAAACAAATAAATTCGGAATAAACTTTGATAGGTCTTTAAAATCATTCAAAACTTCTTCAAATTTGAGTAAATATGTTTCCTAATCAACCCTGAGATTTATGATAAAGTTTGGGTTCGATCTGTACTTAAAATTTTCAAAAAAAAGTCGAAGAAATTTCGAAAATAACTTTCGTAACGGCTTGTAAATGCTTTATAACGGCTTGTAATATGAATTTAATAGTCCATAAAACTGATTTCATGGCCCGTACAAATAGGAGTAGAAGTGTGATTTTAACGGCCCCGTAACTTGATTTTCACGGCCCGTAACTCGGGCAAGTTGTTTGAGTGAAACTAGATATTTAACGGGCCGTTACAGACCTTTCACGGTCCGTTATATTCAACTTTCAGACTTTTGAGCGAAACTACATATTTAACGGGCCGTTACATATATATTCAACTTAGCACTGACAACCTTCATCAATTTTCACTTTCTGGATTCGTTTGAACTTCGATTTGAGCGTTGTTTGTTTATGTGGATTCCTGACTCGATTTTCTTCAATTTTCTACAATAAAACATATAATTTGGGTAGATTTCCATTTTTATAAAATTAAAGTAAATAAGGTCATAAATTGATGCATGCTATATGAAAAGAATTGAAATGTGATTAAATGCATGACTAAGTATATATTATATTTTGCATGCATCTATCGACGTACTCAGCTTCTGCATCGCCCAATTGAAGCCCACAAAGAACATCGACTAGTTTGCAGTGTAGAGTTGCACGATCAATCGCGTCTTGGTGTTTGTGACCGCAGGCGAGGTTGAGGGCGTTGCACTTGAAGTCCACGGCGGGCGATGAGGGCGACAGCAACGACAAGTGAGGAAGACGATGATGGCGACTAGTGAAGCCGAGGGTGGCGAGCAGGCGAGCGACAATGAGCCAGTCACAAATAGTGTTCTAGAACGATGAACACGTTGGCACTGCCTTGGACCGAAGGATGTTTTTGTTGGGCGAACTACTCCCATGCAGAGTCCAAATGGCTATAACCTTTGTTGGGTGATGGAAGATGCGGTGACCGGAGAAAATAGCGACGGTGGTGATGTTCGCAAGAAGGATGACATTGTGGTGTGCAGGCGTTCGAAGACCGATTCAAATTTGTTTCAGCGCAATGAACCCACGATTTAATTCAAGCGGACCATGCGCAAACACCACTGCCTTCGATTAAATCCGATGGCTCTCAGACTAGAGACACAATATATATGCATATATATATATATGTGTATGTATCGGCGTAGTTTTCTACCATAACTTAAGAAACATTACGCACGCTTTCTCTCATCACGATTTTTATATTCTTTTTAAAAGACAAAAGAGTAATTTCATAATATTTTAATTATTATTCTTTTTAATTATAATTCTTAATAAGATTAAAAATAAAAACCAATTTGATTAAGAAAAATTCGCCATCATCGTGCCCTCGCCTCTTTATCATCTGCTGTATCAAATAAAACAAGTAATTAAATAGGTACGCTAGATTAGTAAATTCAAAATGTATTTGAACATATTCAAATAAAACATATTAAAACATAACATTTATTGGTGGAAGACCTGATACTCCATTAATGCAACACTGCACGACAAACACAGAACACATTACAAATTAACGCCATTATTATAATTAAGCATAACACAACGTTGGATATATTGCTGCGTCCTCTGCATGCTGCATGCACAATTCGCTAAGGTCCGCTTCAATTCAAAAGTAAGGAGTTGGCGAAGGACGGCGTGCCGTTGTTGGGCGCGGCATTCAGGCCGAGGATGGTGGTCACCAAGTTGTAGATTTCCAGGTTCCGGAACGATGGCACCTCGCGGCCCTGCATGAACCGAGGTCCGCGGGCCACGAACATGGTGCGCATGGAGAAGAGCGAGTTGTCGTAGCCGTGGTTGCCGCCGCAACCGCACTCCTCACTCCGCTTCCACTCCACCAGGAATCCCTCGTCGACGATCCCCACGATGGGCGGAATTCGGGGGTTGTCCGAGTAGTGCAACCTCTCCGGCAGCTCCTCCCGTAGGTACACCTTGATGTACTCCCCGTTGGAGATCTCACCGGAGGCCAAAGCCTCCTTCATCTTGGCCGCCACGTCGGGAATTGACACGTTGGCCGGTGGTCGCAGGAAGAGCAGCGGACCGTCGTACTCCACCCATTCCTCCGGGATTTCGATCCAGGGCGCGAAGTCCTGGATGAAGATCCGCCTTTTGTCGCAGGTCCCGGCCATGCCGTGGTCGCCTAGAAAGATCAACGTCACGTCGTCAAGGATGCCCCTCTCCTCCAGTCCGGACATCAGGCGGCCGAGCGTCTGGTCGACCGCTGCGACGGCCTCGGTGATCCGGGGATCGTCGGGGCCGTACAGGTGCCCCTCAGTGTCCGGGCGGTCGAGGTACAGGGCCACGAAGGAGGGAACCTCGGCCTTGGGGAGGTCGAAGTAGCCGAGGATCGTGTCGACGCGGTCCTCGAACGGCACCGAGGCGTTGAACTCGGGGCAGAACAGCGGTGGGCACGTCCAAGCGCCCTTGGGAACCTCCCCCCCGGCCCAGAAGTAAACGGCGGCGCCGAGGCCCTGGTTGACGGCCGTCTCCCAGAGCGGCTCCCCGAGCCACCAGTAGGGCTCGTGGCGCTGCCTCGTGAAGGTCTCCCCGGAGACGGGGTCGAAGAATATGTTGTTGATGATGCCGTGGGCCTCCGGGTACAAGCCGGTGGCGATGGTGTAGTGGTTGGGGAAGGTTTGAGAGGGGTAGACCGGGATGAGGCCCTCAGCCGCCATGGTGCCTTCCGCGATGAGTCGGTGTATGCTTGGGGTCGGCGTCTTGAGGTGGTAACCGAAGCGGAACCCATCTGCCGACACGACGATGACGACCGGGTGCCCGAGCCGCTCGAGGGGCCTGGCCACGGCGGATGAGCCCTCAGCTGCACCGCCAACATTAGTGGCGGTTGATAACGGTGAGTAGAAGGAGAACATGAGCTGGGCGAAGGCGACGGTGGCGGCACCGGCGAGGAAGACGAAGCAGTAGAATAAGAAGGAGCGCCGGGCTCGCTTGGGAGGCGCCTCCAGCAGAGGAGACATCGCGGCGGAGATTGGAAGAACGTTGTAGGATTTGTGATCTCCCATGTTTTGGGAGTTGGGATAATATGTTAATACCCTGCGGTGCACCACGTACTTTAATTAAACGTGCATGCACATTATACAATCCATGCAAGAGCAAAAAATGAAGCACTAGTAATGTGTCAGAACAATCAAGTAATGAGATATGGAAGAATAGGGCGTGAAATGGCTGTGCACTTATAGGCACGAAATTAATGGAGAGTTTAATAATTTACTTTTCTTTTTCCGACAAGGTCGATGTGGCATTGATGCCGTGCGATTTTACGTACGTTTTACTTTTGAGCCTACTCATAATATTATCACGTGCGTATTTAAAGCGATACGATGTTACGATGGACCGAAACATTTATGATATGTGTTTGGGTTGTTAGAGAGCACAATTTAGACAAGGGTGGTTGACTCAACTGATAGAAAGATTGAGTTTCGAGTGCAGATTGAGTTTCGAGCACTCGCTGAGTATTAGTAGTTTAAAATTTGAATTTCAAAGTTGTCATCTTTACCTATTCTATCTTCATGGCTCCGGATTAGTCGAGTGTTAGTAGTCTCGAACATCGGAAGTCTTCCGTATATCCAGACCGACACCAAAAAAAAAGAGCACAATTTAATGTTTATAGTCGGCCGTCACGTTCACGTATTATGTAAAAACAATTACCTCCTTATTTCCATCTATCATTTCTTTTGTTAAAGGTAATTAGGAGCATCATTTTCAAACCTCGATAATAATAGTAATAATAATAATAATAATAACAAAATAATAGAGGACTTAACACGCGGGGGACGTAATCGTAAAACGAAAAGACAAATTACATCTATAAAGTGGATGCATAAAATGGCCTTGGCCAGTTCCGATGATTATCTGCATAATTAAAATTTGTTCAATAAACGTAATGCTTATGTAATTGTATGCATAAATCGTCGATAATAGTATTGCAACACATAATATAATTATGTCATTGACCTGAATTTATAAAATATAATACCACTTAGTATTATCAAACTCTTTTAGGAGTATATAATTTATATAAAATAGATTTCTAAAAAAATCATCGGAAAGACGGATAAGATTTTCTTAATTTTAAAAACCACCCAAAAACATAGGATGATTTCTTTTTAGAACAAAATTGGTGAGTGCGATTCTTTAATTTGCAAGCCAAAAACCAATCGGTACAAAATTAACTGTGTTTGTGTAGGAATCGTTGGGGAGCTAATTAATAACTTTGTGAATATATGTATGTATTTATTTATTTATTTATTTTTTTATTTATGTATGTATATTATGATTAATCATGGGAAACTTTGAGCGAGTGACCGCACGTACTTGAAGCATTTAAAAAATTGCACTACAAGCAAAGTGTAAAAGTGTAGAAAGATACCAACACAAATCCATGTGCACAAATACATTCGTATGTATGTATAATATATATGAGATTAATGGGGTGTAACATCCTTTATGTGTAACATTGGGTTATGTTCAGATGAAATCGCCTAGATCTAATCCAACGGTCGTGAGCATCCTCCTTCCCACTCCTCCTCCTATCCTTCCGATAGCCTGTGTGCCCACCCTTGACCTCCCCATCGGTGGTTGCTGATTGATTCCCTACGACCTCCCCATTTGATAACCACCAATGACGCTGCGACTTCCTCATTTGGCGGCCACGATCCCCTGCGAGCGCCGCCCTTTACCCTTTCTCTCCCTCATACTCTCTCTCTTCTCTCATCCGATCATTGCCTCCCATGCCCCGATCTATGTCGTCATCATCGATCTAGATCGACATCGAGTCCACGCGTCATCGAGTCTATCATCGTCGATCTGAGCTCACGCATGGGATCATGCACCTTGGGAGGCCGCCGACCAGGACTCGCGAGGGCGGGGAAGATGGGGGCTACTGATGGTGATGACGAGGGTTGTCGATCAACGCTCGCGGTGGGGGGGAAGATGGGGTTGTCAATCGGTGAGAGAAAGATGGGAGGGGAGAGGGGGGAGGCAGTCGTAGGGGAGAGGGGGCGCAGTCGCAGGGGAGAGGGAAGGAGAGAGAGTTTAGGTAAATCTAGACTGCTCATTAGATCGAATGCTCCATATTTATATGTTACACAAAGTTAACCCTAAAGTATGTTACGCATGATCGGATTTTTGGAAATGCTATTTCAGAGGATATTTAATTCTTCAAAATTTGATCATTCTCTTATTTCATATTTACCGTTTCTTTTTTATGATGATGAATGACAACGACTTTGGCTAGGGCGGAAGGTAGTTAATTATAAGACAAACTTTAAGGATAGCCAAGTTGTGGTACGTAGTTACACACGTGAAGAAAGTCCATGGCTATCAGTTGTCTACTTGTCTTCATCAATTTGACCATCGTATCTTTAGAATGCGATAATATTATATATATATTTTTTAAAAATGTATGACAGAATTAATTCAAGTTGTCTACGTCGTTTTTTCTTCTAACAGGTTAACTCATTGTTTCAGCTCAATCCTACATGAATGTAGCACTGTACAGTTCTGTTTATATACAATAAATATAAGTCCTCTAAATCCGGATAAGGATAAGGAAGCACTCCTCTATCTTCTCGACTGTATATGACCACTCGTTACTCCGAGTGGTGAAGACTCCGCTGCATTTAATTAGTAAGCTTAATTTGATGAAAGGTAGCACTGGATTTTCTCCTAGCTTTCTGCAAAAAAAAAAAAGGCTTCAAAATTACTTGTCACAAATTAAGTTTTCAATTCGGTCACGGCCACGGCTCTCAAAATCGGTTTTGTTTTTTTTTTTTCTTTTTCTCTCAACACAAATTAAAAAGCTTTTTTTTTCAATTCGGAGGCGATCCTGCGGTGCTCATTTATCAATCCTTTCTTCTTCTTCTTCTTTTTTTCTTTCTCGTCGTGGTCAATTCTAAGTATAAACTTAAATTGTGTTAACTAAATGCTCGATTGCATATTAAGAACATTATAATGAGACCATAGTTAATTAATTGATAACTTTCACGATTATTTTTTCTATCAGACATATATATAAACTAATGGACGACCTCTAGTTGCTAAATTTAGCATGGTCCTTCTTTATCCGGACCAATGTATTCTACCAAATAGTAATAATTATGTTAAAATTATAAAATTAGTGATGTGACTTAATTCTTTTTAAAAAATAGATAACACATTTAGCAATAATAATAATAATAATAATAATAAGTGCATAGAGAGAAAGTTCTATGTTTCTCATGTTTAATTTCAGAAGAGAATATATATATATATATATATATATATATATATATATATAGAGAGAGAGAGAGAGAGAGGAAAAGGATTTTTTTTAAGTCGTCGTCTGATAATTAACTCATCTTTTATATTTTATATTTTTATTGTTGTATTCAATTAATAATATAAGCATGTGAAGGTTTTACTCAAAAATGTAGATTAAAGTGTCGGACTACATACGTAATTTTTACCATGTTATTTATTTTTATCACGCAATTTTTTAATATACTATTATTTTATGAGCTAGTGCACAGTCGATTATCATCGTTGTTTCGTATTGATTAGTATTTCTTCTAATTTGATATTTGTGTTCTAGCATAAATATTATATAAGGTACAAATGTACACTATATTATTATTTAAGAAAACACTAGTTGGACTAACGAGGGTTAGGAATAAAATTTATACATGACCAATATATAATTAAATACTGTTGGCTGCACCTAGAAAAGAAATTATACATTTCAACAACTATCATTCAATTTAGGAGATAATTTTAATATAAATATCCAACTTTATTTTGTAACATTTATCAAAATTTTGAAACGTTTCAATTGCGATCATCGTGACTGCCTATCATCTATTTAGCGCTTGATCACATAAGCGGACTCTTAGGTGGCATGGTCAATATTTCATCTCGTTTCGACATTAGATTTAAAATAAAAAATATAAAAATATCATGTCAATATTTTTTCTCTCTTCCACTCAAACATAATTTCTTATTTATATGTTCATTCAACTTTTCAAATTTTCAAACATAATCATTCCGATTTTTAAAATTTTCAATCACGATCATTGTTAAAAAAAATAATAAACCTACAGATAACTTTCGGATCATGCCAATTAGTGCTTTGGTTAGTCAAAGAAGTTTGATTATGCCTCGGACCGTGTCGGACGAGCACGCTCTAAAACATGTCAAAGACACTTGGAATGACCCGACACGATTTGGACAAGATCCGATTAGTTGAGTCATGCTGAGTTGAGCCGCTTAATTATTTTTCTATGTGTCTTTGATATATAGTGTTATACTAATTAAAAATTATTAATAAAAAACGATGACATTTTTTCCATAAAATTGGATTAATAAGAATATATGATAATATAATTATTATATATAAAATAAAAAATAAACATGTTATATCGAGTTGGACCGGACCATGCCGAGCCTTGCCCAACACGGGTGGCCTCGGGCTCGACCTGGACAAAATTCCATGCAAACATTATTACGGATCACACGAAGTCCACGTACCGTTCCACATTTCCTTGCCCTCTTTATGGGATTTGCTGCTCCTTTTTTAACGTTTATTTATTTAGCATTTTAAATTTTAAATGAAGAGAGAGAATTATTAAAGAGATAGGATTTTAAAAAAAAATTGAATTGTTACAAAACTTAAATCTTTTTAGAATTTTTTTATATTTTATATTTTTCAATTTTGTTAATGATGATCATGAATGAAACTTTTGGAAAGTCAAGAGGTGGCAGCCCACATGAGTTACCGTCTCTTACTAATAATTAGATTTTTTATATATTTTTGTGTTATTCTTTCATTCTATCTCTTTTTACTTTATTTTTTTAATGATAATTATGACTGAAATTTTAAAAGTTGAATAAACATGCATAAAAATTTTAGAATGACCATACATATATAAAATTAAGTTTGAACGTGATGTTTTAGCTTTTTTTAAAATTTGACGTAAAAAAAAAGAAAATGATTAAAATTTTTCTAAAGTTGAAATTACAAAGTGTAATTGAATAATCATATTGAAAATATCCTTGTGACAGTTGTAGAAATTTATTGTTATTTTTTGTAGGATTAGTGTTCGATTATTTAATTCATGATGGAATTAATTGTTCGACTATTGTAACACTAATAACAAAATATGAAATTGAATTAATTCCACGCGGCAACTCCGACAGTGGATCCCTCGAATTCACCTTTTTGCGATTATAAAAGGAGATTCTTAACGTAAAAAAAAAACTTTAAAATAAAAGACACATAAGATAATCCCTTTTTCGATTATGATGACATTTGGTTGGGGTTTAGTTAGGAGGATATATGAATATTTTTTTGAATTATAATCAAACGAGTGTTTTATTTTAAAAAAGTATAAAAGGTAATCTTGTCATTTTTAAAAAATTAACCTTGTAAATAATATAAATTTATAAGTTATCAATTTTGTTTATAAAAGATGGAATATACTTAATTGGGTTCAAACTTAAAAAATTACTTAATCCCATGAAGCATATACCTTAACTCCACCTTATTTTAACCCTCAACTAAACGGCTAAGTGTAATTAGAACTCTTGACAGACATAGATCTTGAGATGACTTTATATTTAACACAATACACTTTTTGGATTGCGTCACAATTTTGGGAAAACATTGTGACTTCTAGGTCTTTTCCGCCTTAATTGAAGGCAGCGCAAATTTTAAAGTCTTTTAAGAAAGATAAAATAAGTAATTTTGTATTATTTTTTTATTTAATATTTTAATTATAGTTTGTTAATAAGATTAAAAATAACACTAGTTTCATTAAGAAAAAAAATGTTCCATTGTGCCCTCGCCTCCTTGAAAAAAAAAGTACATATCAAATAAAAAAAAAGTATATAAATGATCGATCTGGCTGATCACATTTCCCTCGTCAATGTTCTTGCAAATTGGGAAGTATTTGATTCTGCCAAAATTTTCTAGATTATGTAGTGGATCATATGATTATGACTTCCAAATTATAGTAAGGATAAGATAACAATTAACATATTAAATTGGGACTCAACGGCCCTGTCCCTCTTTTAAAAGAGAACGCCGTGTTCCATGCATATTATTCTGAATCAGATTAAAAATCTTTAAGTAAAAAGGAGTCAAGTATCATTCATACATTTCTAATCTAATGAATAAAAAGAGCAAGGATTAACACCATTATTATTATATACATAACTTAACAAATGTTGCTGCGTGCACTGCATGCTGCATGCTGCATGCACCCACATGTGGCATGAGGTCTGCTTCGGATTAATCCTTTGGCAAGAGCAAGGAGCTGGGGAAGGACGGCGTGCCGTTGTGGGGCGCGGCGTTCAGGCTGAGGATGGTGGTCATCAAGTTGTAGATCTCCAGGTTCTGGAACGACGGCACCACACGGCCATGCCTGAACCGTCATCGAAGATCCCGATGATGGGCGGAATCCGGACGTTGTCCGAGTAGTGCAGCTTATCCGGCAGCTCCGCCTTCAGGTACACCTTTATGTACTCCCCGTTAGGGACCTTGCCAGAGGCCAAGCCTTCATCTTGTTCGCCACGTCGCAGAGCGAGACGTTGGCCGGAGGACGCAGGGTGAGCATGGGGCCGGAGAACTCCACCCACTCCTTTGGGATTTGGAACCAGGGCGCGAAGTCTTGGACGAAGATCCGCCTTTTGTCGCAGGTCCCGGCCATGCTGTGGTCGCCTAGAAAGATCAACGTGACATTAAGGATGCGCCTCTCCTCCAGTCCGGAGATAAGGTGCCCGAGCGTCTGGTCGACCGCCGCAATGGCCTCAGTGATCTGCAGGTCGTCGGGGCCGTACATGTTATTAGCTAATGAAGATTAATAAAGATTACAGAGCTGTGGAGTGCCTGGTTGCAAAATTCAAGCAAAACAGAGAAGTTATCAAAAGTTGTCAAAAGTTATCATTTTTTTTCTAATAGCTGGTATGTATCAAGATGATATAATAAGATCATTTCATTTTTTGTCCTTACTTTCATCATTGTGTATATAAATAGCTGTGTAACTGTCGAACCATTTGCTTATTCCTTTTTGAACTTTTTTTAATCTAGAAATCAATCCTTAGACCTCTCTGGCGATTGAGCCATCTACTGTGTCATTGAATTTCAAATATCAATTTTCTTCTGATTTTTTGATCCAATAGAGAGGAGAGGAGGCAGCTTAAGAAGGAGATGGAGAGCTGATCGAAGAAACTAGTCAGATCTAAACTCTCTATGAGATCGATTATTTTTTTGAGAAATTTTTTGATGTCGAATCATTCGATGGCTTCTACTTCTAATCAAACTGCTTCTATTTCCATTGATATTAACAAACCCTCTAATTCATCGGGTCTAGTAGATACTCATTGTACATTAATTAATTCTACAAACTATATGAATTGGAGTAGTGCATTTTTTAATGCCATGCTCATTAAGGACAAACATATGTTTTGGATGGTTCTTTCCCCATTAAATCAGTAGATAGAACATTGCAATTTCAATGGAAGAGGTGTAATGCTTTGATTATCTCCTAGATGTTTGGATCTGTTTCTAAAGGTTTGATCAGCTGCATATGGACAAAATGCACGAGATGTATGGATAGATTTAAAAGAAAGATTCTAAAGGAAAGATGTGACTAAAATATACATGATTCAGAATGAGATATATAGTATTGTTCAAGGCCCGATGTCAATTGAAGAGTATTACAATAGATTAAAATTTTTGTGGGAAGAATTGTCCCTGATTTCTCCAGGTCTTCCTATTATAGAGGTGAATAAAGATTACTCAGAATTCATCATGCAGCAAAGGGTTTACAAGTTTCTAATGGGATAGAATGAGGTATATGCTCAGTCTAGATCACAAATTTTATTGATGTCTCATGTACCTTCTATAAATCAGGTTTACTCAATGTTGGTAGAAGAGGAACAAAGAAACAAGGGTGTCACAGTTGCAATTCAGAATCCAAACATTGCAGCATTTTATGGAAATAGAAATTTTAAACCAAATGTGCCATATCAGAAGGGTATCAGAAAGGAAAAAATGATTATTCAGTAATCTGTGATCATTACCATAAATCAGGACATAAGAAGGCACAGTGCTTCAAAATTATTGGTTATCCTCCAAATTAAAAGTTCAATAATAACAAAAATAGGACTGTTGATAATACAACAACTTGTGTTCAAACAGATTCTGAACAAGCCAATAATGATAAAGGAGGAATTCATATTTTTGAGGAGCAATATCAATTTATATTGAAGAAAATTGAAAAGGATTTTAAAGTTGGTCAAAACAGCAATGTACATATGGCAGGTATGGCTAGTAACATTCCTCATTTGTTTTCAAAGGAAGATCCTTGGGTATTAGATACTAGAGCCTCACATCATATGACCTCTAATGTACATGATCTTGATAATCTGGTGAAATTGTCTATGCACAAAATAGTAGTATTGCCTAATGGTAGTAGAGTATCAGTGACACATAAAGGAGTTCTCAAGATTGGCTTAGAAAAAATATTATCAGATGTCTTCTATATACCTAATTTTAGATACAATCTCATATCAGTTTCTCAACTTACTAAAGAATTAGATTATTCTGTCATATTCTCTTCAAATTATTGCATGATACAGGAGCAGCACAGTGGGAGATTGAACCTGATTGGTAGGCAATTCAATGGACTTTACTATTTGTCAAGGAATGCAGAAGCTACTTAGGAACAAGAACAAGATCGAGTCATGAATGTCAAGGAAGAAATCAAGAAAGTTCAAATCTGGCATCAAAGGCTTGGGCATCTCCCATCAGACAAATTAAAACTAGTTGTTGATTGTAATAATTCAGAACATATTGACTCAGTTCATCATTGTGAAGTTTGCCCTCTTGTAAAACAAACTAGATTTCCTTTTAAAATTTCAGATAGAGCAAATTGTATGAACAAACTTGATATATGTAACATTTGGGGGCCTTATAAAATTATTTCTCACAATGGTAATAAGTATTTTCTTACCATAGTAGATGACTTTAGTCGTATGACTTAAATTTTCTTACTCAAGTCAAAATCTGATTCTACTACTTGCCTAAAACAATTTGTCACAAATGGAAACACAATATACAGAAAAAATTTAAAAAATCAGATCAGATAATGGGGCTAAATTTTTCAATAAAGAGTGCATAGATTTTCTAAATAGTAGGGGCATTGTGCATGAAAGCTCTTGTCCATATAGTCCTTAACAAAATGGGTTAGTGGAAAGAAAACATAGGCCTATATTGGAAGTTTCTAGAGCATTGTTATTTCAGTCCTCTTTGCCAATTAAATTCTGGGATGAATGTGAACAGGATACCTCTGCAGATACTAGGTAGTATTTTAGCATATCAGAAATTTTTTGACAAAGAACCTAACATTACACATTTGAGAGTTTTTGGCTGTCTTTGTTTTGTTTCAAATCTTAATGTGACAGATAAGTTTGGACTCAAGGCAGTCAAGGGACTTCATGGGATATAGTACTACTAAAAAAGGATATAAATATATGGATCTCCAGACAAATAAATTTTCAGTAAGCAGAAATATGAGGTTTCAAGAAGACTCTTTTCCTTTTGCCAAACAAAAAATTATTTTAGATGACTGTGGGAGGAAGGCTCATTTATCAATTGTTTTTTGTCCAGAAAATGTTCAGGTTCTGCAAGTGCAACCTCAGAATCCAATTGACGCACAAATAGACAGTGCATGTGAAGAAGTCAGTAGTTCTTTACCCACACTTGACATTTAGGTTTCTTTACCAACATTATTTGATTGCAGTTCAAATCTGTTGCTAGTTCCAGAAGCTTGTGACCAGAGACCTAAGAGATCCACCAAGAGACCAGAATGGATGAAGGATTATGTTGTTAATATTCCTTATCCTATATCAAACTATGTCACTTTTGATAATATAAAGCCTTCTTACATGTCCTTTCTATCCACTTCAGCTATTGTTGTTGAACTTAGTTCTTATTCAGAGGCTGTTCAGGACCCTAAATGGATTGAAGCAATGAATCTTGAATTAGAAGCACTTGAGGCAAATCAAACTTGGGATATTGTTGATATGCCTAAAGATAAAAAAACCCATTAGTTGTAAATGGGTATTTAAAATCAAATTGAAGGCAGATGGTCAGGTGGAGAGGTTTAAGGCTAGGATTGTGGCAAAAGGATTTAATCAAAAGGAAGGAATTGATTATAAAAATACTTTTTCACTTGTGGCAAAAATAATTACTATTAGAGCCTTCTTGATTATGGCTATTCAAAAAAAATTGCCAATTCATCATTTAGATATTAATAATGCCTTTCTTAATGGAGATCTTTTTTAAGATCTCCATATGTTACCCTGTCTTGTCCTGGTTTATCTATTTCTAATAAAGTTTGTAAGCTTAACAAATCCCTTTATGAACTTAAACAGGCATCAAGGCAGTGGTACATTAAGTTTTCTGAAATTCTCCTAGCTGATAATTTTCTTCAAAACAGAAATGACTATACTCTTTATACTAAATGTGTTGAAGATGAATTTGTGACCATTCTTGTGTATGTTGATGATATCCTACTTGACTGGTGGTTGTTCTCATTTGGTTCAGCAAGTAAAAGACACTCAATTCGAGCTTCAAGTTGAAAGACTTGGGTGCTCTGAAGTACTTCCTAGGCATGGATATTATGAGATCCAATCAGTGTATCATATTAACTCAACAAAAATATATTCTATCTCTCACTCATGATACAGGTTTAAATGCTTCTAAGCCTGCTTTTACACCTATGGAAGAAAATGTAATGTTTACATCTCATGAGTATGACACTTATTTCCCAGCTGCTTCATCTTCTGAGGATCCATTATTATCAGACCTGAGTTCTTTCCAACACCTGATTGGTCGATTGATTCATATCACCCAAACTCGACTTGATATTACTTTCTCTGTACGACATTTAAGTCAGTTCATGCACAACCCCATGGAGTCTCACATGTCTGCTGCCCAATGTGTTGTTTGATATCTCAAGAGTGCTCTGGGTTATGGTTTGTTTTTCTCTGCTAAGCCAAGCTTAATTCTATCTGCTTATTCTGATTCTAATTGAGCGAGTTGTCCAATTTCTCGACGATATGTTTTTGCCTTTGTTATCATGCTTGGCTCTTCTTTAGTATCTTGAAAGTCCAAGAAACAGGAGGTTGTTGTTTGTTCTTCTGCTGAGGCTGAATACAGGAGTGTGGCAGTCACAATAGCTGAACTTATTTGGCTTCAGCGACTTTTTTAGAACTACATCTTCCAGTTATTCTTCCAATTCATCTTTATACAAACAGTGAAGCTGTAATTTAGATTGCAGAAAACCTAATTTTTCATGAACGAACTAAACATATTGATGTTGATTGTCTCTTTGTTTGTGAGAGAGCAGTTCAGCAGTTTAGTCAAGCTCAATCACATTCCCACTTCTGAACAACCTACTGACATTCTCACAAAGGCTCTATCCCGACATTCACATGAGTACCTGTTATCCAAGTTGGCGCTTCTTGATGTCTTCCGGCTGCCAACTTAAGGTGGGGGGAGGGGGTGGTGGTGTTAGCTAATGAAGATTACATAGCTGTGGAGTGTCTGATTGCAGAATTCAAGCAAAATAGAGAAGTTATCAGAAGTTGTGAGAAGTTATCATTTTTTTTCTAATAGCTGGTATTAGCTACTGATATATCAAGATGATATAATCAGAGCATTTCATTTTTTGTCCTTACTTTCATCATTGTGTACATAAATAGCTGTGTAACCGTCGAACCATTTGCTTGTTCATTTTTGAACATTTTTTATCTAGAAATCAATCCTCAGACCTCTCTGGCGATTGAGCTATCTACTGTGTCATTGGATTTCAAATATCAACACATGTGTCCCTCCTTGTTCGGGCGATTGAGGTACAGAGCCATGAAGGAGGGGATCTCGGCCTTGGGGAGGTCGAAATAGCCGAGGATCGTGTCGACACATTCCTCGAACGACACCGAGGAGTTGTACTTGGGGCAGAACCGCAGCGGACATGATCAAGTGCCCTTGGGAACCTCGGCACCAGCCCAGAATAAAGCGGCCGAGCCGAGACCCTGGTTGGCGGCCGTCACCCATGAGCGGTTCCCTGAGCCACCGGTAGGGCTCGCAGCGATGCGTCGTGAATGCATCCCCATAGACGGGGTCGACGAAACGGTTGCTGATGATGTCGTGGGATGCAGGGTACAGGCCGGTGACAATGGTGTAGTTGTTGGGGAAGATGAGGGAGGGATAGACCGGAATGAGACCCTCAGATGCCATGGTGCCCTTGGCGATGAGCCGGCATATGCTTGGGGTCGATGTTTTCAAGTGGCAGCCGAAGCAGAAGCCATCGCCCGACATGACGTTGATGACTTGGTGCTGGAGCCGCTCGAGAGGCCTGACGATGGTGGAAGTTGATGATGATGATGAGTAGGCAAACAGGAATTAGGCGAAGGCGACGGTGGTGGCTCCAGCGAGGAAGACGAAGCAATAGAATAAGGAGGAGCGCCGAGTTCAGGCGCCTCCAGCAGAGGAGACGTGGGGCAGAGGTTGGAAGAACATTGTCCATGTTGCACATAATTAATTAAACATGCATGCACGCATTAATGCAAGAAAAATAAAGTCGCAGCAATGTGGCAGAAGAAGAGATGAGATGGAACAACGGGTACAAAAGTAGCATGAAATGGAGTGCTTGCTTTATGTCTATTGTTTGATTAATTAATTTGATTTGTTAATTAACATCAAGAATTAGAAAAAAGGAAAATATTAAATTCAAATTTTAAGTTTAATGCTTAAAGTAATTTTATCCTTAATTAATTTTAATTCATCATACCTTACAAATCATTGGGGAGCTCACTAATAACTTTGTGAATGTACATGTGTATATATGATTAATCATCATAAGAAAAAAAATGAAACCAGAGACTGCATGTACTTGAAGCAATTAGAAAGAACTGCACTACAAGCAAAGTGTTGAAAGATGTCAACACAAACCCAATTGAAGAGTTCCATGCATGATCGATTTTTTTTTCTTTTTGTGTGTGTGTGTGTGGGTGGGGGGGGGGGGGGCATGCTAATTACTAATTCAGAGGATATTTAATTCTCTACCCTGGCTGGGGTGTATACTAATCGTATAAGCCGAGGACGGTGGTTAATTACAAGACAAATCTTATACGTGAAGAAGTCCATGCCGCAACAGTTGTGTACGTACTTTTCTTCGCCAACCGGTAGGTAAGTAGTAGAATGTTTTTGTCCTATCGTATCCTTTTGAATACACAATATACATAATTATATAGGTAAGTTTTTTTTAAAAAAAGGTATGACAATTATTTCAATGGAAACTTTTATTTCCAAACGCTTTTGTTTAAGTTGCTCCGTGTTTCCACTTACTACGTTTCAAGAATTCGTTAATGATTTTTTTCTCACATGTCCCTTTACATTTCTTTTTAAAAATTGCTCGTATACTTTTAATAGAAGTTTGAAATAGTTTTACTTAATTGTCAATTTATTTTTAAAACTATTTTGTATATGCTACTAGCTTCTTTCACCTGTTTCTTTATATTTTTTCAAACGCTTTTCCTGCCAAACCTCACAGCCTCTATTTCAACTTCCTCCTCTGGCGAGACAAATGTGGGTTGTGGGTGTTGAACATTGTATGAATTATATGAATGCAACTGATGTTTAGCAGAACAGAGTAGAATACAGAATTGTGGAGCTGGCAGTGTAGGTTATCAGTGCAGGAACACGAGTTATCAGTGCAGGAACAAGTTCAATATATCATTTCATTTTTTGTCCTTTTCCATTGTTATGTATATAAATAGACATCTAGAACCATCTGTAAGATTGCTTCTTCTCTTTGGAACCCTTTTCCATTTCTAAATACAGTTGGGCGATTGAGCATTCGATTGTTTTTCTATCTTTTGATTCCTTATTTCAACATGGTATCAGATACAAATTCCTTTTTATATTTGATTTAATAGAAAGATGAAGAAGCCATTGAAGAAGATTGAAGCAGGAAAAGGGATAAATCTAAAACTTTTTTTAGTCACAAATTTGTTTCGTATCTTTTGATAGTCCATCTGGATTGGTGATTTGAGGTTGATTGCTTTTGTTGTGAAATTTTTAATGTCTGATCAGGCTTCATCTTCTGGTCCAGCTTCT
The DNA here is from genome assembly GCA_030549335.1 of Pontederia crassipes. NCBI lineage: Eukaryota > Viridiplantae > Streptophyta > Magnoliopsida > Commelinales > Pontederiaceae > Pontederia > Pontederia crassipes. The sequence continues at coordinate 1,397,843 of CM060184.1, forward strand.
TCAACTACTATTGATATCAATAGTCCATTGTTTTTAAACCCTTCTGATTCTTCGGGTTTGGTTGTTACTCATTGCACATTGATAGATTCTGCAAACTATATGGATTGGAGTAGTGCCTTCTTTAATGCTTTGCTTACTAAGAACAAACAAGTATTCCTTGATTGGTCTTTTTCAATCGAATCAGTAGATAGAGCATTATATTTTCAATGGAAGAGATGTAATGCTTTAATCATTTCTTGGATGATTGGATCTGTTTCAAAAGAGTTAATTAGTTGCATATGGACAAAATGCAAGAGACATATGGATCGATTTGAAAGAAAGATTTCAGAGAAAGGATGGAACTAAAATTTATATGATTCAAAATGAAATATATGGTATTGTACAAGGCCCAATGTCGCTTGAGGAATATTACAACAAATTAAAATTTCTATGGGAGGAACTATCTCTTATTTCTCCAGGACTTCTGTTATAGAAGTAAATAGAGATTATTCAGATTTCATCATGCAGTAAAGATAAGTTTCTAATGGGATTGAATGATGTGTATGCTCAATCCAGATCTCAAATATTGTTAATGTCACATGTGCCATCTATCAATCAAGTCTATTCAATGATTGTAGATGAAGAACAAAGAAACAAAGGTCTGGCTACAACTCAGAATCAAAACATCACAGCATTTTATGGAAATGCAAACTTTAAATCAAATGTTCAATATCCAAGAGGGGAAGAAAGACTATTCGATAATCTGTGAATATTGTCACAAATCAGGGCATAAGAAGGCACAATGCTTTAAAATTGTTGGTTACCTTCAACTTGGAAATTCAATAACAATAGGAACAAGCCTAATGAAAATGTTGTAGCTTGTGTACAAACAGAGGCAGAACCAATCAAATCAAAGACTGAAACAGTAGATAACATGGATAAAGGAATTCAGATTCTGAAAAGCAATATCAATTCGTATTGAAGAAAATAGAAAAGTATATGAAAATTAAACAAGATAACAATTTACATATGATAGGTATGTCTACTTCTACTCCTTTCCTTTCAAAAAAAAGATTCTTAGATATTAGATACTGGAGCATCTCACCATATGACATCTAGTTTACATATTCTTGATAATGTGGTGAAACTGCCTATACAGAAATCAATCATCTTACCCAACGGCAATAGAGTATCAGTAACACACAAAGGGGTTCTAAAGATAGAATATTGCATAAGGTGTTATCATATGTTTTTTACATACCTGAATTTAGATATAACCTAATATCAGTTTCACAGCTTTCTAAAGACTTGGAGTGTTCTGTCACATTTTCTTCAAACTGTTGTATAATACAAGAATAGCACAGTGGAAGATTGCACCAGATTGGTAGGGAATTCAATGGCCTCCACTATCTGTCAAAGGCTGTAGGAGTTGAGAATGATCAAGACCTTCATCGAGTCATGAATGCTAAAGAAGAAATTACAGGAGCTCACCTATAGCATCAAAGACTTAGGCATCTTCCACTGGAAAAGTTAAAACTAGTTGAATGTAATGTTTCAGATAATAGTGATACAATTCATCATTGTGATATTTGTCCTCTTGCAAGGCAAACTAGATTTCCTTTTAAAATTATAGATAGAAAAAGTTATATGGTTAGGCTAGATATATTGCATATTGACATTTGGGATCCTTACAAAGTTGTTTCTCATGTTGGCAATAAATATTTCCTTACATAGTAGATGATTTCAATCGACTGACTTGGATTTTCCTTCTAAAAAAAATCTGATTCCACCCTTTGTCTAAAGCAATTCAACATTCAAATGGAAATACAGTGCAAGGATAAAATAAAAAAATCAGATCAGATAATGGTGCTGAGTTCTTTAGTAAAGATTGTACATATTTCTTAAATAGCAAGGGGATAATACATGAGATCTCATGCCCATACAGTCCACAACAAAATGGGTTAGTGGAAAGGAAACATAGACATATATTAGAAATTTATAGAGCTCTAATATTTCAAAATAGTTGTTCATATTATAAACAGAATTCCTTTACAAGTATTAGGCAATATTTCAGCATATCAAAAAATTTTTGATAAGAAGCTAGAAATTGGACATTTGAGAGACATTGGGTGCCTTTGTTATGTGTCAAAACTAAATATCACAGACAAGTTTGGACCAAGAGCAATCAAAGGTGTATTCATGGGCTATAGTAACATACAAAAAGGATATAAATATATGAACCTTCAAACAAACAAATTTTCGATAGTAGAAATGTCTGATTTCAAGAAGATTTGTTTCCTTTTGATACACAGAAAAGTGTTTTAATTGATCACAACAAAAGGAATCATATACCAACTCAGATTTCAATAGAAGATATATTTCCAAAACACACTCAAATCATAAGAACACAGCCTCAACCAGAAGAAAATGGATCAGAGATGCTATCTCAGAACATAGTAGATAATTCTCTTGGAATTAATGATTCTTTACCTACACTCGACATTCAGGTTTCTTTACCCTCTTTATCAGACTGCAGTTCAAGTCAATTAATGAGTCGAGATGTGTGTGATCAGAGACCTAAGAGATTCACAAAGAGACCATAATGGATGAAGGATTATGTTGTTCAGCTTCTATATCCAATGTCCAATTATGTTTCATTTGATAACTTAAAATCATATTACATGTCCTTTCTATCTACTTCTGCAGATTTAGTTGAGCCTAATTCTTATTCAGAAGTTCTTTAGTCTTCTCAATGGATTGAAGCCATGAAGCTTGAATTAGAGGCACATGAGGCAAATCAGACCTGGAAGATAATAGATTTGCCTAAAGATAAAAAACCCATAGGGTGCAAATGAATGTATAAAATCAAATTAAAGGTAGATGGTCAAGTGAAAAGATTTAAAGCTAGACTTGTGACAAAAAGTTTTAATCAAAAATAGGAAATTGACTACAAAGACACCTTCTCACATGTTGCTAAAATTGTTATCATTAGAGTTTTTCTGATTATGACTGTCCAAAAGAATCTCCCAATTCATCATTTGGATGTTAATAATGCATTTCTTAATTGAGATCTATTTGAAGATGTCTATATGCTACCTCCTCCTAGATTAGCAGTCTCTAATAGAGCTTGTAAACTCAAAAAATTTCTTTATGGTTTGAAACAAGCATCAAGGCAATGGTATATCAATTTCTCTGAAATTCTTTTAACTGACAATTTTTATCAAAGTCGAAATAATTATACTCTCTACACTAAGTGTGTCCAAAATGAGTTTGTGGCTATCCTTGTATATGTTGATGATATTCTCCTAACAGGTAGCTGCCCTCATCTAATTCAGCAAGTGAAAGATACTCTCAACAACAATTTGAGATTAAAAGACCTGGAGTCTTTGAAATACTTTCTTGGTATGGACATCTTGAGATCTAGCAAAGGTATTATATTGACACAAAGAAAACACATTCGAGCCCTTATTATTGATACACGGTTAAGTGCTTCTAAACCAATGTTGACACCTATGAAAGAAAATGCAAAGTTTACATCCCACGATTATGATGCTCATTTGCATTTATCAACCAATTCAGGTAATATTGACCCATTGTTATCAAATCCCAATTCATTCCAAAGGTTGATTGGTCGATTGATCCATATAACTCAAATAACATCACGTTCTCGGTAAGACATCTAAGTCAATTTATGCACAATCCCAAAGAGTCACACATGATAGCTGCTCTCTGCATTGTTAGATATCTAAAATCTGCACCAGGGAATGGATTATTTTTTCTTGCTGAACAAAATCCTGTCTTATCCGCATTCTTTGATTCTGATTGGGCAGCATGTCCCATTTCTAGTCGGTCTATTTTAGCTTTTGCTATTATTCTTGGTTCTTCTTTAGTCTCTTGGAAATCTAAGAAATGAGAAGTCATTGCATGTTCTTTTGCAGGGGCTGAATATCACAGTGTGGCAATCACAGTTGCAGAGATCATCTCATAGACTTCTCTTAGAATTACATTTGCCAGTTATGCTTCCTATCAATCTTTATATAGATAGTAAGGCTGCAATACAAATTGCAGAAAACTCAGTTTTTCATGAACGTACTAAACATATTGATGTGGATTGTCTCTTCGCGAGCAGTTCAGCAATTGATCAAATTATGTCACATCCCTACCACTGAACAACCTGCTGATTTTCTCACGAAGGCTTTACCACGACGACAGCATGACTACTTGCTATCCAAGTTGGCACTCCTTGATGTATTTCGGCCCCAACTTGAGAGGGGGGGGGGGCGGTGTTGAACATTGTATGAATTATATGAATGCAACAAATGTTTAGCAGAACAGAGCAGAATATAGAATTGTGGAGCTGGCAGTGCAGGTTATCAGTGCAGGACAAGTTAATCATTTCATTTTTTGTCCTTTTCCATTGTCATGTATATAAATAGACATCTAAAACCATCTATAAGATTGCTTCTTCTCTTTGGAACCCTTTTCCATTTCTGAATCCAGTTTAGTATTCTTGGACGATTGAGCCATTCGATTGTTTTTCTATCTTTTGATTCCTGATTTCAACAATGGGTGCCCTCCGCCAGCCCTCCGCCGACGTCGAGGGTAAGCTCCGATAGTTCGAATGAGGCGCCAATGGCCTAAGAGCAAAGATATTAGGGTTAGAGAGGGAGGAAGGAGAGAGGGATTCTATTGTTAGGAAGGAAAAAAAGAGAAAAAATAGAATTTTTATCTTATATAATATATATATAATGAAATAAATGATTGGGATGTAATGTATTTAATTTATTAACTAATAATTATAATAAATTATTAATAAAAAAAATTAATATGTCAGTACTGTGGAGCAATTCACCCTTTTTCGATCTCCGAAAGAGGGGCGGGATATCCCCGACCCCATGGAAGAAAAGTCCCCAAATCAAAGCTCCAAACGGGCGAATCTCTATAGGACCTGTTGAGGACGTTGGATACTGTCATCCTTAGTCATTAGACCTATACCAGATAAGTGTTTTTTTGTTAATGTTATAGTTATGAGTGCTTATATTGTTAGCGTCGCTGTTGTTGTTGTTATATCAACTAAAAAATATTTTGATTTGAGATGTTAGAATATCAATTCATTATTAACTTCCAGATTATGAGCGCTATGGATAATGGAGCCAATTTGTAAATAAATAAGAATCTCAAATTGCAATGTACTTGTAATTGTACAAGAATGGCAAGTTGGTGCTATGCTGCTATTAAAATCAACTATATGATTAAATTATAATTGTATCTGCATCGGCCGCGACGTGCCCAAATTGCAGTCCCCATTGGCTGCCTTTTAAATTATAAAATAATTTATTTTTACCTTTGGACAATACTCATAATTAATGTTTTCGAAAATAGGTTATTTTCAGACAAGTCTTTATATTTAAACATTCTAATTCTTCATATAAATTATTATTTCGTGGATTAATTTATTTTAAACATGGAATGATAATCATCACAAGCATTCATTGTACGTTCCGAACATTGGCACTATGTCATATTTAAAGGTGTTACATGTCTTATGACTGCCCTTAGCTGTTATATTGCATGATAATCCTATGGTTACATGATGTCACATTGTTGTGTTACATATCTCTCATTACAAGAAAATATTAACTATTTCTGACAGTCGTCGATCATTCTCAATTTTAAAAGGTTTTTGCGATAAAAAAATAAATATCCATCGCAATTGACCCAAGCTGTCGTAACGTTAGTTAGAATACAAATTTAATATATTATAATAGTGTCTTTAGTCAACTGCTACTATATTAGATTATATTAATATTAATATTTGGACGGCCACACCTGTCAAAACTTTTGCCGAATATATGTCAGTCAAAAGTTTCAATGACTGCTATCATCGGAATTAAAAATTATAACATAATAATATAATATGTAATTTAAATATAAGCGAACTAACAAATAATAAATCTCGGGACGTACGTAATACCATAATGGAAAAAAGGAAGTAATGGACCCTTATAAGAGTCCACAGATATGGACCATCGTCTTTTTGATCAACGGTGATATTTCTTACTTTAATTTGTGTGATTCGATTTTTACAAATTGACTCATTAAAAAAATTGGTTATGAGAAGAATTGCTTCTTTTCTCTCGATTTCTGACCTTTGCTCTTCTTCCCACTGCTCCATTGCCCTTGGCTGCATCGATTGCGTTCGTCGTCGTCTTCCATCGAGGCAACTCTCTAGAATGCCATCCTTCTTTCACCTCTCCATGTCCCCCGAACGATGACTCATGACTTTGCCGCGTCGTCGTTGGATGTGGGGACATTTTCGATGAAGGCAAGGATGCTAATGAAAGTGGAGAGGCATCCAGGTTGCTCTTCCCTATAAATAGGATCAGGAACTTAAACCACTAAAAAACGTTTTGAAATCGTGAAAAGTAATTTATAATGAACTGCTGAACGTTAATATTCTTACATTGTTAAACAAAAAAAATGGAAGTCAACTTTCATTTGCTTATGTCTGAATTAAGCTGAAGATAATAAACCCTTCATTCGAAATGTCCTCAGATCTGGAGAAGGTAGGACATGGGGAGGTGAAGGAAGAACCACTTTTCTAGGGTTATCTTCATGGAAGATGTTGATTCATCACATTCATCATCCTCCGGCCTGGAGAAGGCATGGCAATCGGAGTCTTTTCACTCGGCATTTAAGGGATGGGCCCGTATAAGAATTTTTTCGAGTCTAGTCATACGCTATTTAAATTAAGAAATTAAATTAGACGATATCTGTGCCCGTGGACAGGGACAAAGAAGGGCGATGTTTTAAGAAAGAACAAACTATGAAGAGATCAATGAAAACAAAAGAAGTCATTCTTCTCGGAAAAAAAAAAGTGAAGCAAAATCTGCGAATCGATTTTACAAACCATTTTTTTTAATTGAACCACGATTATTGTCGTGCGATCTTGAGATCGAAAACAATTCGCAGCTGTGGACCCTACCCACAGCTTCCTTTTTCCCTACCATAATTTGTTTGCCTCCACCTACCAATGAGGTAAATGTTCCGTACAACACGTGTTTTTATAAGCCGTACGACACATAGCTTAGATATATACTATTTGATGCATAGGATTCGTCCACTTTTGCTTATTCAATATTCACTGACGAGAAATATTCCAGGCTTAATGCAACGTGAGGAAAAAAAAAAACTCGTGGATATTAAAACATGACTGAAAGCATATCGAGTCACGCACTCAACAGACAGTGTGTCAGGCCATTAATTATGACAAGTTGAATGAAATGGACAAATTTTTTTGTTGTTAAAAAAAAAGAACAATAAATTTACCTAAGATTGTCATTAACGTTCTACATCTTTGTGATATAAATGGAATCCAACGTCGTAGATAAGGCTACAAATGAAGGACAAAAACTCGTACACAATTCTGCATGCATGGCCGTACGTACGAAAGTGATTGAATTTGATAATTTTTTAATAGTCTATAAAATAATCCAATTATTCTTAAGTAAATATCTTCGATTTGAATTTTTGTAGATATAAAAAATTTTCGCTAGAAATTTCATTCATCATAATTTGATGTGCTTTTCTGGATGATATTAAATTAGTCGAGCTCGATAGTGACAGATCGATATTTTAATCTATGATTAGTGCACTTCTTAATGTCGTATGAATTGAACGATGGACGCCATTTTTTGGGGTAACAATCAAAATAAATAATTCAATTATTCCGATCTAATTCAATCACGGTCGGAAGAATTCAATTGGACAACGGTAGTGTGAGTTAATGAAAAAAATCAAATAACATTCAGCCTAGTCCAACTATTAATTATTTTTGTTATATTTCATATTTATTAGTTATTTTAGCTATTTTTTTTCCATTTTACTCCTCTTTTGTACATGTTAGCAAATTTGTTTTAATAATAATCGAAGAGCGAATATACTCGATCATTCGGCATGATAAGACTTGATTAGGTTAAACCAAACTATTTACTATAGATAGTGATAAAATTTTAATTTGATATATTTCCTTTTAACTATTATATGAAATTTTCTTCTTTTTTTTGACATATTTTCTTACTATATTATATATATATACATATTTTCTTATCTTATTATATATATATATATAAGAGTCATATCAATTACAATGGTACAAATATTTAATTTAAAAGAAAATGTTGAAACCGTTGTCGTATTGTGTATTTGTATGCTTTTCGTTGCCCATGATATAAGAGTAATAAGTTGTTCTTCAATTTTTTTTTTACAATATTGTAGTTGTAACATATCGGCCTTTAATAAAAAAAAGGGAAAATTCGAATGAGCGGTCGGCAGGGGAGGCGCCTCCCCTGGCCTTCCGCCGTTTCGCCTCCGGCCGACCAAGGGTCGGCCGGGGCATATAAGAGGAGGAGGAGGAGGGGGAAGGAGGGCAGCTGTTGCGCCCTCTTGGAACCTCCGACCTCCAACCTCTCTATCTATCTCGTCGTCGTCTTCCTCTTGACCGGCGACACCGCGACGCACGAACGGTCGAACAGAGGCAAAGACGCATCCCCGTTCAGCGCGCACCCTCGACCAAATCTACGAGCACGGACGTCCCTCGATGTGCGTGTAGAAGAGGCGAATCCTCCTAGACGACAACGAACGACCGACGACCGTTGGACGATGAGAAAATGACCGACGAATCCATTTGAGCGAAAACAAGGTACCCTTAGCATTCTAAATCCCTAAACGGTGAAATAGTGATTGTTGAATGTGTAGGATAAGTTCAATATGATCTTGAAGTTATTTCCTACCTTTTTCGTATTGATGTCGGCGTCAATCGACGACCGAAAGGCCGTCGGAATCTATGAAGAAATCCGGCGGCTCTATTTCACCGCAGAGATCAGTCGACCGATTTAACCAAATGGTCGACCGGTCTGCGTAGTGATGCATGTTTACCTTCTTTTATCGATCGATCGGCCTCACTACGGCGGTCGACCGACCCATATGTTGACGGACAGACGTTGTCTCATGGTCGGTCGACCCGTTCCAGAGAATGGTCGACCGATCCGATGCGGAGCGCATCTGTACAGCCTAACGAACGGTCGACTGACACCCTGGACGGTCGACCGATTCGTAGGCCTCCCATCAGAGAACTCGGTCGACCGGTACTAGTGGGCGGTCGACCGATCTATCAAGAACGGTCGACCGGTTCGACAGAGACTCATTGACCACACTTAATTGGATTGATCCACTCCTACTCAAAATTTCGACTATGACTAGTTCACCTATACTGGCTAAGTCTCATTGTACAAAGATCAACTTCTAGTGGACCCTAAATCATAGATTTCATAGTAACGAAAGATAATCAAAGTAAAGACAAAGATGTGGGATTGCTATGTGCCGCCCCCAAAGTTAAAGCAGAAATCAGAGATTAAAACAGAGAAGGAATAGATAGTTAGCTGAGGGGACAGCGACGCTACTGTCTTAAATGACCACTATTCCTGATATTTCAAGTTTTCTCCCACATGTATCTCGAATGAAGGGTGATGCTAAAGGACATACCCCTTCCCTTAAAGATTAAAGTATTATGCTAGAGGAACAGGTAGCTAGCTGAGGAGACAGTGAACCTACGGGTCTCATAATCGACCACTGTTCCTGTATTGTAGAAATTCTTCTCCCTACCTTCCGAACTGGGTGAGGTAGTAACACCAACCCCCTTTCACTTATGGGTTTACTGGCATCAGAGAATTAGAGAGGCACCTCTGGCTTCCCAACCTAATAAAGTCGAGCTCGCTTAGAACAACCAACTCTAAGGATATCCTAATAATGTAAAAGATGTAGTACTACTCATAGCAAAGTAATGTAAAGTAAAGTAATGTACAGCATAGCAATGTAAAGTAAAGTACGGTAAAGTAAAGCAGAGACAATGTAAAGTAAAGTATTGCATAACATAGCAGAGACATTGTAAAGTAAAAGCAAAGACAAAGTATTATTATAATAAAGAACAGAGCACCGATATGACTAAAGACTTATACAATGGTTTTATCGATCCTTATTTCATCGTTTATTGCTAGTGTACTGGGCATCTTTGCTTATGGGTATTCTATTCTCCTGCATTGGGATTTTGCAGGTGAGAATGTCAACTGAGAAGATGATGGAGGGCGCAGAGCTTGGAGAATGCTACATATGACTGATCTATCTACTTCGAGCTTTTCTATTGCATTTTTGTTTAAATCATATATTGTTCAGAGACATCATGTTTTCTTCCGCACATAGAACTTCAGACAAACTTTATTATATTTCCGTATAATTTTCTATATCATAAGACATCATAGACTTCTGCATATTTTCTATAATATAAGACCTTACGAATTTTCGCATTTAAGTCATTCATCATGGCATTTCGACTACTCTTCCGCATTTAAAGTCCTCTATTATGTTTCTTATTATTTTGTTAGTGTCACGTAAGCAATTTTGTTGAATGGTCAAGGTCAGTAGAGCAATAGACAGTGTAGCGCTCTCGGGGTCAAACTGACCGCATACGTGGTGGGAGGCGCGGTTTTGGGGGTGTTACAACTTGGTATCAGAGCCTAAGTTCTTAGTTCATCCATTGGTCATAGTAGAGTAGATGTTCATGCATAGCATTCATTGTTCATACTGTACACAGCTCACGGTAAAGTCATGTGCAAGCTTCTCAAGTATTTTCGGCTCCATTCCTCAAGTAAGTAATAAGTGCATTCCTATGAGAATCATACTTATACTATTGGGTTTATTGTGTTATAGATGCATTCACGTCGCATGATCATTAGGATTTTACGTAGGGGAGGTCTTATAATTGGAATTAATAGGCGCCCACTAGATCCCCCAACCCCTCCACAGCCTACTCCAGAGAAACCTGAGTATTCAGATTCGAATTTAGAGAGCGTTGGAAGCAACGATCCTGATTTATTCTCTCCACCCATTGGGACATGGGAAAATGTAATCCCAGGGGGGAATTGGCTGATGGAGGGAAGACATATAAACAACATGATTTATATATCCTCCGATGACGAAGAAGAAGACCTTGCACCACCACAGAAACTACAATTCAGAGACGCGAGCTCGATCAGCCAGACAGATCCCGAGGAGTGTTGTGGTCTCTGTTATCAGGATGGACACGGTGATGATGAGTGCCCCAATCCCCCTGGGGAGTCCTCTAAATGTAGTGATTAGAGTTTGATGTATCTTGTCGTGAAGGCCTTAATGCGCATCAGACATATGTTTATGTTTTCGAACCTTATCAAGAGAATAATATTTGCTTTAATGAATATTGAGCATCTTGGTTTCAAGTTTTTATCTAAGATTTTATTTGGATTTTCGTGTGCCTCTCTCAAGTATGGTTATGGTCCTTTTTATAGATGTCAAATCAAAGAAGAGAATATGGCTATACCAGCGAGGTTGAAAATTACATTGAAGGGGAGAACCCATATGTTCCCCCACCTCCACCATACCCACCTCCACTTCCACCTTCTCCTCCTCCGCCAGAACAATCGGTCCAGCAAGGACGACAAGTCCCTTCCACCTGCACACTTCAAGACTTCTGGAGGTCCAAACCTCCAATGTTTAATGGAGAAGGAGGTCTCATAGTGGCAGAGCAGTGGATGGAGGCCATAGAGTATAAGTTCGACATCCTCGACGTGCCCGAGAATAAGAAAGTACTTTTCGCTAGGGACACCCTCCAAAAGGATGCCAAGGAATGATGGAAGGCAAGAAAGGCCATCAGCTTTTTCGGGGTAAGAATAGTGGCCTGGGAAGATTTTCGCAAAGCGTTCAAAACGCGGTACTTCCCGAGGTTCCAAAAAGATTGAAGCAGAATGAGTTCTTGGACTTGGTACAAGGGACCATGACGGTGGAGCAGTACATGATGAAGTTCGTCAGACTTAAGAAGTATTCTAGGTTAACCATGGATGAACTTGATGTGACCAAACGTATCGTGGACGGACTGAACCCCACTCTGAGGTCCCATACGAGATCGGGAAACTGCAGAACTCTAGAGGACGCCATCACTTTGGCTACACTGACCAAAAAAGCTCAACAAGATCTGCAAAAAGCTCAAAAAGCCCAACAAAATGTGGGATAGAGTTTCCAGCAGTAACAACAGTTCCGTGGGAACAACCGACAACACCAACGACGGGATAACTGGTACCATCCATATGTTGCGCCTCAACAGAACCACCGCCCACAACAACAACAGCAGCAGCCATACCGTCCGCCACAACAAGCTCCTCCCCCACCGCAACAGCAAGCACATCAACAACAACAGCAGCGATGAACCCCTCAGGCACCACCCGCACAAGGTGAGCGGTTTTATATAACACATGTGGCAGGACCCATGCTGAGGAATGCCGAATGAAGTCAGGAGCCTGCTATTACTACGACGGAATGGGGCATATCGCAGTGAACTGTCTGAGACGCGGACAATAGCAGTTGGCACAGGGAAGATTCTTTAATCTGAAAGTGGATGCACCGCAGAATGACACTGATGTCATTCGAGGTACGCTATTCGTAGCCAATTTACCTACTAAAGTATTGTTCAATTCCGGTGCCTTCCATTCTTTTATATCTGAAGAATGTGCCAAAACATTAGGGTTAGCTGCCATGAATTTAGAGCATAAGATGAACATCTTAACCCCACAAGACACCCTAATTACTACAAAGTATCTTCCCAATGTACCCATAGAGATACAGAAAAAAAATTATCCTGTCAATCTTATCATTATCCTCATGAAAAATTATGATATAATATTGGGCATGGATTGACTAACATCACATGATGTTTTCATATTATGCAAGCAAAAAAAAATAATTATATGCACACAAAGTACAAATAAAGTTATAGTCAGGGGTATTGCACAGAAGGAACTAAGGATTATAGTCTCTGCCATAAAGGCATATAAGTTACTTCAGAAAGGATGTAGAGGTTACCTAGCCAGTATAACCGAAATAGAGGAACCAAAGAAGACTCCTTAAGACATAGAAGTTGTGAGGGAATTTCCTGATGTATTTCCTGAGGATGTCAATGGTATACCGTCCATAAGGGAGATAGACTTTCACATTGAAGTAGCGCCCGGAACTGCACCAATCTCCAAAGCTCCATACCGTATGACTCCAACAAAGATAAAGGAATTGAAGGACTAGATTCAAGAGCTACTGGATAAAGGTTTCATAAGGCCTAGCATCTCACCTTGGGGAGCACCAGTCCTCTTTGTCAAAAAGAAGGACGGATCAGACTTTGTATCGACTATAGAATGTTGAACAAAGTCACAATAAAGAATATGTATCCACTACCTCGCATCGACGACTTATTTGATCAGCTGTCCAAGACAAAGGTGTTCTCAAAGATCGATTTGAGGAGTGGATACCATCAGCTAAGATTGGCAGAGGAAGATATTCCAAAGACAGCATTCCGATCACCTTATGAGTTCATGATGATGCCGTTTGGGTTAACGAATGCGCCGGTAGCATTCATAGACCTTATGAATCGAACTTTCCATGAACATTTGGATAAGTTTGTAATTGTCTTCGTTGACGATATTCTCATCTATTCATCGAGCATGGAACAACATAGAGAGCATCTGAGGATAGTGCTGGAAACATTGCGGGCAAAGAAACTATATGCAAAGTTTTCAAAATACGAATTCTGGTTAAAGCAGATAATGTTTCTCGGACACATCGTTTCTAAAGACGGAGTTACAGTGAATCCGACAAAGGTTAAAGCAATGTTCAACTGGACCCAACCAAAGAATGTCTCCGAGCATTACAAGCATTTCATCAAGGATTTCTTCAGAATTGCGTTGCCACTGACAAAGCTTACAAGGAAGGGAGAAAAGTTCATCTGGTCGCCCAAATGCGAAGAAAGTCTCCAAGAGTTAAAGGGGCGATTCACTTCAGTACCAATCTTGACGTTACCATCGGGCAACGATGGTTACGTGATTTACAGTGATGTGAGTGGTACAGGATTGGGATGTGTACTAATGCAACATGAGAAGGTGGTGACGTACGAATCCAGACAGCTGAAGAAGCATGAAGTCAATTATCCAACGCATGAACTCGAGTTAGCAGCTGTAGTGTTCGCCCTCAAGCTTTGGCATCACTACTTATATGGAGAAGAATTCGTGGTCTATACAGATCACAAAAGTTTAAAATATGTTTTTACATAGAAAGAGTTGAATATGCGTCAAATGCATTGGAAGGAATTCTTGAAGGATTACGAGTTTACCATTAACTACCAAACCGGCAAGGCAAACTCAGTAGCTGATGCCCTCAGTCGGAAATGGAAAGGATCATTAGCCTACATGCGCCTACGACGATTTGAACTCATGGAAGAACTATTCAAATGGACAACAAAAATGAGACACGATGGATCACTAATGATGATGCAGCGTATAGTACCGGATGTGATAGGAAGGATCATAGAAGCACAAGTGGAAGACTCAGAGTATCAAGATATGATGATAAAGACAAGTATGAAAATAATGAACCTCAAGGTTTCTTCGGATGGTGGCATCAGATACCATGACTGACTATGGGTATCGTATAATCGGGAACTCCGAAGAGAAGTGCTAGACGAATGCCACAAATTCGAGTTTGCGATCCACCCAGGAAGTACAAAAATGTATAAGGATGTGCAGAGAAGTTTCTGGTGGCCAGACATGAAGAAGGAGATAGCGGAGTATGTCTCCAAATGCATAGTGTGTCAACATGACAAGATCGAACACCCGAAACCTCAAGGGACACTGAAGAGTATGGGTATTCCGCAATGAAAATAGGAAGAAATATTGATGGATTTCATCACAGTCCTACCTCGGACGCAGAAGGGACATGACGTCATTTGGGTTATAGTGGACCGACTCACTAAATCGGCTCACTTCCTACCCATTAAGGTAAAACAATCTCTTGAAAGCCTCATGGATTTATATGCGCAAAAGATTATTAGGCTTCACGGGATTCCGACAGCCATTGTATCCGACAGAGATCCTAGGTTCACCTCCAGATTCTGGAAAAGTCTCCAGAATATTTTTGGGACAAGGCTCTGGTATAGCACTGTCTTTCATCCACAGACTGATGGACAAACAGAGAGGACAATTCAGACAGTGGAGAACATGCTGAGGGCATGCGCTTTGGACTGACATTGTAACTGAGATTAACACCGTACTCTCATAGAGTTTTCTACAATAATAGTTTCCATGCTAATATAGAGATATCTCCCTTTGAAGCATTGGATGGTCACCCATGTCGCTCTCCAGCATGTTGGGGCGAAGTGGGAGAAAGAAAAATCTTGAGTGCTGAATTACAAAAGCAAACGCTGTCACGACCCTAATTTAACCCGTGAGTTAAACTAGAGTTCGCGACTCATTATGGACGATCAAATAAAATTATGAAGAAAAACGGAAACGTGATGTAATTTACTCTTCCTTTTACAACATAAGAGTAAAAATATATATCATTAAATAAATTACAGAATGTGTGATCATTTCAGAGCAAACCGATACTCCTTAAGTCCTACATTTTACAAAATAAATTTATTTTCGTTACAACTTATTTTGACAAAAATAATAAACTCGATCAACTCTCTCGACATCCTAACAAAAGGATACGAGAATAACAACTCCCCTCAATATCTTTACATCGAAAGAGTTATCCCTGCTAAGTTTATGAGCCCGCTCAATCCAAGAAGCTATGATCTGAAAAATATTAGAAACAACATTATGAGCAAAATAGCTCAGTAAGTTGATAACTCATAGCCTATGTGTTATCAACTAATCAATTCGTAGTGACATAGAAAAGCATGAAATAATCATAATAGCAAAATAAACATTTTCATATATTTGATAATTACATATATAACATACTAATAAGAAACATCACACTCAACTTGCAGTCAATATCATATAAATCATATCAAACATATGTATGCAAATGCAACACTCTCATATGAATGCACGAATCACCAACTGGCCAATGGTCGGTAAGTGGACTCTAGAGTGACTCCCATCGTGATCAGTGATGTAGCAGTTAGCTCCATTCTACTTCATCCCTTTCGGAGAATAAATCATATAGCGATAGGTGAACTCTAGAGGTGGCCCCTACGGATTCTAGAGGTGGCTCCCATCGCGACTCATCAGGATGTAGCACTTAGCTCCGTATGGCACTTAGCTTCAGTCTATCTCATCCCATATCTGGGGAAGAAAATGATGCATTAGATTCTAAAGGTGGCTCCCATCGTGATCAGAGATGTAGCACTTAGGTCCAACCATCATACATGCAATGCAGGCATATGCAGATGCATGATTCATCACATAACGATCATATTTTGAATATCAGAAGATGAATCAAACTCATTCAAACGGAATAGGATTACATCCCATAAGATGGCTCCATAACATTTCACATATGTTTTACCAATGAACCATCAATTGATCAATCATTCAAAACAAAATTTTCATATAAACTTGACGATATATGAATTTAATACCTATAACAATTGTATCTCAAATATCAAAAGATGAATCATATTAAATACCATTTCAAACGAAATAAGATTGCACTAATCCATTCATGTCATATCACATATGTTTTTCAAATGTGCAATCATACACTCATTCAGATATACTTTTCATCATTGTATTTTTTGAAATCAATTCATAGTATATCCAAAGCATATTTAATACATATAATAATTTATGCCACTCCGAATTCAAAGATGTGAAAACATAGAGTAGGAGAAACCAACTTACCTATAAGA
Source organism: Pontederia crassipes (assembly GCA_030549335.1). Classification (NCBI taxonomy): domain Eukaryota; kingdom Viridiplantae; phylum Streptophyta; class Magnoliopsida; order Commelinales; family Pontederiaceae; genus Pontederia; species Pontederia crassipes. The sequence continues at coordinate 1,414,587 of CM060184.1, forward strand.
GCTATCAAAAAAAATTTCCTTTCCTTTTTCACTACTTTACTCTTGTACTCATATACAATAATAATAAGAAACACATCACTTTTATGCTTTGAACAGAAGTCTATCACACATGAAACACAATTAATTGAAATGGTATATGAACCTTAAACATTTACTCTTTTAACTATTAAACATAAGGATTGACCTAATATTATGACAGATTATACACATAGTAAAGAAAAATTCATATCTTCTGGTATACATAATCAAATGGCATCATTCTAATTTTCTTTACTTTTATATTACATAGACATTAATTTGTAAAAGTTTCATATCATATTTCATTACGGTTTGTTCTCACGAAAATCACCCTTCAGCCTAACTTTTATGTTATTTCTATGTTCTGACAGACTGAGTAATATTACTTTTATGATTTACTTAAAATAATAAATATTCCCTATTCTGGTAATTTTAATTTTCCCATCTTAAAATTACTTGAATTTATATCTATTTGTACTGAGCACAATAAATTTAACCAATACTAGCATAATCTGCCCAAGGCTCTATCCTGACAGACTGAGTAAGGCTCGGTAAAATATTTATAACTTTAGTTAGATATATCATTTTCTAGTGATTCCAATTGACAATGAGACCTAACATAAATATCTATAACACCCTAAATTATCAAATAATTTCACAACATATTGGATTTAATACATAATTTACAAATTCGGTTAGCAATTTCGGCGGACAGAGTGATAGTACCTTAATCCTGATGGCATAACTTTCGTTTCATAGCTCCTATTAACATGATTCCAAATCTCATGTAAACTAGACTCATAGAGTATTCTACGTGTTAAATGCTATAATTTTTAAGGATGAATTGATACGAAAGAAAATCTTAGGAAGAACACCATCAGTTTAGGGTTAGAATCTTCATCTTTAATGACCTTCCTTCTCGAATTTCCTTCAATGTCCATGAAAGAAATCATGGTCTTAAATTTTTTGTGTGTTGTCTAGAGAGAAGGAGAAGACCATAGGAATTTTTTCAGATTTTTATCACTTGAATAGGTCGGTTGGAAAAATAGTCTAAGCATGATATGGCAAGTTGCTAGCTTGCTGGCAGCTTGCATGTCAAGAGTTGAAATTCTTATCCAATTAAAATTTAACATTTAAAAATTATTAATTTCATCCCTAATTGATATTAATTAGTATAATATAATCCATGTAATTTATTCACATATTTATATATTAATTTTTTTTACATATACATATATATTTTCATATGCCACTTGGCGACATTTGATTGGTCCACTAGACTTAAATCCAATCTTAACAAATCACATGCATAATTAACCATAAGAGAATATGCTTTATCATAATATGATTATCAATCATACTTTAGTACTTTAGTTAAATTTTATAAATTCTTATTTATATCACTACATGACATGACAACATATACTACACTACATATATTCAATTGATTATAGCCATATAATATAGAATCCAATATGGATTAGATCGTAGATATTACAGACGCAGGAGTATACAGACAGGGTGGAGCTAATAAAGAAAAAATGAAATCTGCTCAAAATCGTCAGAAGGCCTACGCGGATAAGAAGCGCCGAGAGCATAAGTTCAAGGCGGGCGATCAAGTTCTGCTCAAGGTTTTCCCCACTAAAGGATTAATGCGTTTTAGCAAACGGAGAAAATTGAGTCCAAGGTATGTAGGCCCCTTCGAGATACTCAAAATGGTTGAAGACTCAGCATGTAGGTTGGCCCTGCCTCTGACGTATTCAAGGGTACACAACGTCTTCCATGTCTCGCTACTCCGGATGTACAAACATGACTATGCCAACATGATCCAAATTGAGGAACCAAACCTCAAGGAGGACCTGACGTATGAGGAACAACCCACGAAAATTTTGAAATATCAAGTATATCGACAAGGGAAGAAGAGAGTAGCACTGGTCAAAGTGGCATGAAAGCATCACCAATGAAAAGAAGTAACTTGGAAAGTCGAATCGAAAATGCGAGAAAAATTTTCTAAACTTTTCGATAAGCCTTAACCCTTATCCAAATTCGAGGAAAAATTTTCTTTTTAGAGGGTAATAATGTAACATATCGGCCTTTAATAAAAAAAGGGGGAAATTCGAAAAGAACGGTCGGCAGGGGAGGCGTCGCCTCCCCTGGCCTTCCGTCGTTTCGCCTCCGACCGACCAAGGGTCGGCCGGGGCATATAAGAGAGGGGAGGGGGAGGGCCGCTGTTGCGCCCTCTTGGAACCTCCGACCTCCTCCCTCTCTCTCTGTCTCTTCGTTGTCTTCCTCTCGACCGGCGACACCGCGACGCACGAACGGCCGAACAGAGGCAAAGACGCATCCCCATTCAGCACGCACCCTCGACCAAATCCACAAGCATGGACATCCCTCGACGTGCGTGTAGAAGAGGCGAATCCTCCCAGATGACAACGAACGTCCGGCGACTGTTGGACGACGAGAAAATGATCGGCGAATCCATTTGAGCGAAAACAAGTTACCCTTAGCGTTCTAAATCCCTAGACGAGGAAATAGTGATTGTTGAATGTGTAAGATAGGTTCAATATGATCTTGAAGTTATTTCCTACTTTTTTCATATTGATGTCGGCGTCAATCGACGGCCGGAAGACTGCCGAAATCTATGAAGAAGTCCGGCGGCTCTGTTTTACCGCAGAGACTGATCGACCGATTTAACCAAACGGTCGACCGGTCTGCGTAGTGATGCATGTTTACCTTCTTTTATCTGTCGATCGGCCTCACCACAATGGTCGACCGACCCATATGTTGATGGACAGACGCTGCCTCACGGTCGATCGACCGATTCCAAAGAATGGTCGACCGATCCGATGCGGAGCACATCTGTACAGCCTAACGAACGGTCGAACGACACCCTGGATGGTCGACCGATTCACAGGCCTTCCATCAGAGAACTCGGTCGACCGATCCCAGAGGACCGATCGACCAGTATCAGTGGGGGGTCGACCGGTTCGACAGAGACTCATTGACCACACTTAATTGGATTGATCCACTCCTACTCAAAATTTCGACTATGACTAGTTCATCTATACTGGCTAAGTCTCATTGTACAAAGATCAACTTCTAGTGGACCCTAAATCATAGATTTCATAATAACGAAAGATAATCAAAGTAAAGACAAAGATGTGTGATTGTTATGTGCCGCCCCCAAAGTTAAAGCAGAGATCAGAGATTAAAGCAGAGAAGGGATAGGTAGTTAGCTGAGGGGACAACGACGCTACTGTCTTAAATGACCACTATTCCTGATATTTCAGGTTTTCTCCCACATGTATCTCGAATGAAGGGTGATGCTAAAGGACATACCCCTTCTCTTAAAGATTAAAGTATTATGCCAGAGGGACAGTTAGCTAGCTGAGGAGACAGTGAACCTACGGGTCTCATAATCGACCACAGTTCATGGATTGTAGAAATTCTTCCCCCTACCTTCCGAACTGGGTGGGGTAGTAACACCCACCCCCTTTTCCTTATGGGTTTATTGGCATTAGAGAATCAAAGAGGTACATCTGGCTTCCTAACCTAATAAAGTGAAGCTCGCTTAGGACAACCAACCCTAAGAATATCCTAGTAATATAACAGATGTAGTACTACTCATAGCACAGCAATGTAAAGTAAAATAATGTACAACCGAGCAATGTAAATTAAAGTACGGTAAAGTAAAGCAGAGACAATGTAAAGTAAAGTATTGCATAACATAGCAGAAACATTGTAAAATAAAAGCAAAGACAAAGTATTATTATAATAAAGAACAGAGCGCTAATATGACTAAAGACTTATACATTGATTTCATCGATTCTTATTTCATCGTTTATTGCTAGTGTATTGGGCATCTTTGCTCATGAGTATTCTATTCCCCTGCATTGAGATTTTGCAAGTGAGAATGCTATCTGAGGAGATGATGAAGGACGCAGAGCTTGGAGAATGCTGCACATGATTGATCTATCTACTCTGAGCTTTTCTATTGCATTTATGTTTAAATCATATATTGTTCAGAGACATCATGTTTTCTTCCGCACATAGAACTTCAGACAAACTTTATTATATTTTCGCATAATTTTCTATATTACAAGACATCATAGACTTCTGCATATTTTCTATAATATAAGACCTTACAAATTTCCGCATTTAAGTCATACATCATGGCATTTGGATTACTCTTTCGTATTTAAAGTCCTCTATTATGTTTATTATTATTTTTATTAGTGACACGTAAGCAATTTTATTGAATGGTCAAGGTCAGTAGAGTAATAGGCAGTGTAGCGCTGCCGGGATCAAACTGATCGCTACGTAATAGGAGGCGCGATTTTGAGGTGTTACAGTAGTTGTTATGATTTACAAATATAAATATGAAATATCATAGGAATTAAATATGTGATAAGGAAAATAATTGTTGAATTTGATGTGCCAGTTTTCGTAAAAAATTAAACTTTTAGGAAGGACTAATCCAACCTATCACATGAATAACAAAATGAGGAAAATATTTTTGTTTTCATACGAATTAACGAATTTTGAACTTTTGACTTTTGGCCTTAATATCCTGTTAAAATTTAATATGATGATGAGTTTTCTTAAAAGGTTAAATTTTTAAGAAAGACAACTTCAATAATTTTATATTATTAATAATAATACAATAATTAATAAAAAAATATATATCACGAACTTTGTTATTTTTTTCTATTATAAAAAATATGAGATTTATTTTAATAAAATTTAGTAAAATCCCACAAGTTGATGGACGCATATTAATTGTAAAAATAGTTATTTAAATCCTATATCTCGTATATAATTTTTTGCTCAACTTCTTGTCAATTTTTTTTCGATTGAGAAAAGGCAATTTATTATGGTACCTAGATAACCAGCTAGCTTTCAAACTACCAAATCACTTGACGTTGGATCCTCAATTTATTCCATTTCCACACACTGACACACACAAGACACACAGAGAGAGAGAGAGAGAGAAGACAATGCATGCAACGCAGAATTAACGGAGGACCTGCAGTGGAATACGAACTTCATGGATAGAACCATGCACTACATGATATCTGCATCAACGCCTCGGCAGGAGCAAGGAGCTGGAGAAGGACGGCGTGCCGTTGTTGGGAGCGGCGTTCAGGCCGAGGATGTTGGTCACCAAGTTGTAGATCTCCAAGTTCCGGAATGATGGCACCTTGCGGCCGGGCATGAACCGTGGTCCGCGGGCCACGAACATGGTACGCATCGAGAAGAGCGAGTTGTCGTAGCCGTGGTTGCCGCCGCAACCGCACTCCTCGCTCCGCTTCCACTTCACCAGGAACCCCTCGTCGATGATCCCTAGGATGGGCGGAATCCGGGGGTTGCCCGAGTAGTGCAGCCTCTCCGGAATCTCCTCCCTTAGGTACACCTTCATGTACTCCCCGTTGGAGATCACACCAGAGGCCAAAGCCTCCTTCATCTTGGCCGCCACGTCGGGAATTGACACGTTGGCCGGTGGTCGCAGGAAGAGCAGCGGACCGTCGTACTCCACCCACTCCTCCGGGATTTCGATCCAGGGCGCGAAGTCCTGGACGAAGATCCGCCTTTTGTCGCAGGTCCCGGCCATGCCGTGGTCGCCTAGAAAGATCAGCGTGACGTCGTTAAGGATGCGCCTCTCCGCCAGTCCGGACATCAGGCGACCAAGCGTCTGGTCGACCGCCGCGACGGCCTCGGTGATCCGGGGGTCATCTGGGCCGTACAGGTGTCCCTCCTTGTCCGGGCTGTCAAGGTACAGGGCCACGAAGGAGGGGATCTTGGCCTTGGGGAGGTCGAAGTAGCCGAGGATCGTGTCGATGCGGTCCTCGAATGGCACCGAGGTGTTGAACTCGGGGCAGAACTGCGGTGGGCACGTCCAAGCGCCCTTGGGAACCTCCCCGCCGGCCCAGAAGTAAACGGCCGCGCCGAGGCCCTGGTTGGCAGCCGTCTCCCAGAGCGGCTCCCCAAGCCACCAGTAGGGCTCGTGGCGCTGCCTCGTGAAGGTCTCCCCGGAGACGGGGTCGAAGAATTTGTTGTTGATGATGCCATGGACCACCGGGTACAAGCCGGTGGCGATGGTGTAGTGGTTGGGGAATGTTTGGGAGGGGTAGACTGGGATGAGGCCCTCAGCCGCCATGGTGCCCTCCGCGATGAGTCGGCGTATGTTTGGGGTCGACGTCTTGAGGTGGTAGCCGAAGCGGAACCCATCGGCCGACACGAGGATGACGACCGGGTGCTGGAGCCGCTCAAGGGGCCTGGCAACGGTGCTGGAGATGCCATCCGCTGCACCGTCGCCACTGGTGACAGTTGATGAAGGAGACGATGAGTAGGAGGTGAACAGGAGCTGGGCGAAGGCGACGGTGGCGGCGCCGGCGAGGAAGACGAAGCAGTAGAATAAGATGGAGCGCCGGGTTCGCTTGGGAGGCGCCTCCAGCAGTGGAGACGTGGCGGCGGCGGTCGGAAGCAGGACGTTGTTGGATTTGTGATCTCCCATGTTTTGGGAGTTGGGGTAATATGCTAATACCGTGCACTGCGCTGCACCACGTACTTAATTAATCATGCATGCACGCGCGCGCCAATGCATGCAAGAGGCAAAATGAAGCAGATGGAAAAATAGGGCGTCAAATGGTGCACTTTATACTATTATTCTCCCTTTCTGACAATTCTGATTTACCTTTTATTCTCCCTTTCCGACAAGATCCCAATGTGTCGCTCACGCTGTCCGATTTTACGTACGGTTTTACTTTTCAACTCATAATATTATCACGTGTGTATGTAAAGTGATACAATTCGCGACCTGTAACGTTTGGAAGGTAGAATGGGAATTCTTTCCAATTTTACATCAGTAGTTTAATTTTACATCTTTAGATATATACTATTTGTTGCATAGGATCCGTCCATTTTTTCTTATTCAATAATATATTCACTGCAGGGAAATATTCCTAGCTTAATGCAACGTGGGAAAAAAACTCGTGGATATTAAAACAAGACTGAAAGAATATCGAGTCACGCACTCAGCAGACAGTGTGTCAGGCCATTAATTATGACAAGTTGAATGAAATGGACAAATGTTTTTGTTGTTAAAAAAAAGAACAATAAATCTACCTAAGATTTGTCATTAACGTTCTACGTCTTTTGTGAATTGTGATATAAATGGAATCCAACGTGGTAGATAAGGCTACAAATGAAGGACAAAAACTCGTACACAATTCTGCATGCATGGCCGTACGTATGAAAGTGATTGAATTTGGAATTGTTTTCAAATCAATATTGTTTTCACATCATCCAACTTTTGTATTTGGAATTTTGGATCACTCTTAAGTCTTAACACTTATGGCTGAAATGGACGGGTAATTTGTTTTTTGTTACAAAAACAGGTAAGTGTGACTATTTAAAAAACAAAAATAGCACATTCTTTATTTATGAATGGATCCAGAAAAAAAAACTTATTCATTTGGTTGGTGTATAAAATTTACTAATTTCTAAAATAATCCAATTATTCCGATCTAATTCGATCATGGTCGGACGAATTCAATTTGACCAAACAAGTATGAGTTAAAGAAAAATTCAAATAATATTCAACCTAGTCCAACTATTATTTTTTTGTTATATTTTATATTTATTAGTTATTTTAGCTATTTTTTTCCATTTTACTCCTCTTTCGTGTTAGCAAATTTGTTTTAATAATACTCGAATATACTCGATCATTCGGCATGATAAGACTTGAGTAGGTTAAACCAAACTATTTACTATAGATAATAATAAAATTTTAATTTGATATCTTACCTTTTAACTATTATATGACATTTTCTTCTTTTTTTGTTTCTTACTATATTGGATATGTATATATTTGAATCATATCAATTACAATGGTACAAATATTTAATTTAAAAGAAAATGTTGAAACCGCTATCATATTGTGTATTTGTATGCTTCATGTCTTTGCCCATGATAAGGGTAATAAGTTGTTCTTCAATCTTTTTTTCACAATATTGTAGTTGTTATGATTTAAGAATATAAATATGAATATCATATGAATTAAATATGTGCGAAGAAGGAAAAAAAATACAATAATTAATAAAAAATCAAAATTGAAACATATCTATCACGTACTTCGTTAATTTTTTTCTACTACCAAAAATATGAGATTTATTTTATTACAATTTAGTAAGAAAACCAAATTTGATGGATGCGTAATAATAAAAAAGGTTAATTATATCCTATTTAATCTCTTATATAAAAATTTTGCTCCACTTCGTAAAAAAGACAATTTGCTCATTTTTTTCTATTGATAAAAAGCAATTTATTATGGTGCCTACAAATCATTTGACGTTGGATTCTCAATTTATTCCATTACCACACACACAAGAGAAAAAAAAGGCAATGGATGCAACGCAGAACTAACAGAGGACGTGCAGACGAGAAAGAACTGCGTCGATAGAACAATGCACTGCATGATATGTGCATGGACGCATACATCAACGCCTAGGCAAGAGCAAGGAGCTGGGGAAGGACGGCGTGCCGTTGTTGGGAGCGGCGTTCAGGCCGAGGATGGTGGTCACCAAGTTGTAGATCTCCAGGTTCCGGAACGACGGCACCTTGCGCCCCGGCTTGAACTGTGGCCCGCGTGCCACGAACATGGTGCGCATGGAGAAGAGCGAGTTGTCGTAGCCGTGGTTGCCGCCGCAACCGCACTGCTCGCTCTGCTTCCATTCCACCAGGAACCCCTCGTCGATGATCCCGATAATGGGCGGAATCCGGTAGTTGTCGGAGTAGTGCAGCTTCTTCGGTAGCTCCTCCTTTAGATACACCTTTATGTACTCCCCGTTCGGGACCTTGCCGGAGGCCAAAGCCTCCTTCATCTTGGCCGCCACATGGGGCAGCGATACGTTTGCAGGCGGTCGCAAAGCGAGCAGCGGGCCTGCGAATTCCACCCACGCCTCCGGGATTTCGATCCAGGGCGCGAAGTCCTGGACAAAGATCCGCCTTTTTTCGCAGGTCCCGGCCATGCCGTGGTCGCCTAGAAAGATCAATGTGACGTCGTTAAGGATGCGCCTCTCCTCCAGTCCGGACATCAGGCGACCGAGAGTCTGGTCGACCGCCGTGACGGCCTCGGTGATCCGGGGATCGTCAGGGCCGTACAGGTGCCCCTCTTTGTCGGGGCGGTCGAGGTACAGGGCCACGAAGGAGGGAATCTCGGCCTTGGGGATGTCGAAGTAGCCGAGGACCGTGTCGACGCGGTCCTCGAACGGCACCGAGGCGTTGAACTCGGGGCAGAAATGCGGCGGGGACGACCAAGCGCCCTTTGCAACCTCCGCACCGGCCCAGAAGACAGCGGCCGCGCCGAGGCCCTGGTTGGCGGCCGTCTCCCAGAGCGGCTCCCCGAGCCACCAGTAGGGCTCGTGGGACCGCGTCGTGAATGCCTCCCCCGAGACGGGGTCGACGAAGTAGTTGCTGACGATGCCGTGGGACTCCGGGTACAGGCCGGTGACGATGGTGTAGTGGTTGGGGAAGGTGAGGGAGGGGTAGACGGGGATGAGGCCCTCAGCCGCCATGGTGCCCTCCGCGATGAGTCGGCGTATGTTTGGGGACGACGTCTTGAGGTGGTAGCCGAAGCGGAACCCATCGGCCGACACGAGGATGACGACCGGGTGCCGGAGCCGCTCGAGGGGCCTGGCCACGGCGCCGGACATGCCATCCGCTGCGCCGGAGCCACTGGTGACAGACGATGAAGGAGACGATGGGTAGGAGGAGAACAGGAGCTGGGCGAAGGCGACGGAGGCGGCGCCGGCGAGGAAGACGAAGCAGTAGAATAAGATGGAGCGCCGGGTTCGCTTGGGAGGCGCCTCCAGCAGAGGAGACGTGGCGGCGGAGGTCGGAAGAATACCATAGCACTTGTTGTATTCGACTCCTCCCATGTTTTCTTCTTTTCTATTGTGGAGTTTTTAACTATATTTTTTTTCCAATAAAACTCGTGTTATCTGATCTCGTCCAATCGACTACTTTTATTGCAGGAATCCAGAGGACATTTTAGTACTGCTGCAACTCCTACTACTACTACTTGATGTGGCCGGCTGAGGAGTAATGAGACTCTGAAGAAGTGGTTGTTCATGTGTGTCTTTGTGTTAAGAAGAGGGAGATTGTTGCGTATTTATAATGCAGTGTGGAGGCGATCAATCTTTACATGTGCTTAACCGATCCGATGGGTTACTAATAGAATTTTTTCGGGTGCGATCGTGTAAGTTTTTTTTATTCAGTCCGATTTTTCTTACACTACTACCTGTGAAGGTAGAATGGAATTCTTTCAAATTTTACATCAGTAATTGAATTTAAAGTTGAAAAAGTTTGTGATAAATTAATTTAATTAATGTTTGAATGCCATATAAAAATTATAAATATAAATATAATTTTATTAAATAATTAATATTTAATATAAATATTTATTAATTAATAGATATTGAATATAATTTTATTGATCGATTAATACTATAACTTTTTTTGACTCCACCTACCAATGAGGTAAATGTTCCGTACAGTATATTTTTATGAGCCGTACGTACATCTTTAGATATATTCTTTTTGTTGCATGGGATCCGTCCATTTTTGCTTATTATTCAATATTCACTGCAAAGTCTACTTTAGATATATTCGAAGGTGTTATTTCTTATTGAAAAAAAATTATTTCCATAAACCACCCTTAAACTATTACAATTTTTATATTTCATTTTAAATTATGAATTTATTTTTTAAATCTCTAAACTATCACGATTTTTTTAATTTGATCATTTCATTGATTTCTATCAAGTTTTTCATTATTTTCAATTTTTCTTACTTATGAAAAGTAAAAAATACTCTTCGGAGTTGCAAAGGACGAAATGAAATCATAAAGTCGAAAGGAGGGATATTTTTATGAAAATAACTATATTCAAAATAGGTTCTTGGGTGGCTGGTACGATAAATTCGGCCAATGCTCTACCACCTCTCGAGGCTGAGCCCCAACTTGTTTTGCGCGAAGCACAAAGGGGCCGTTTAGAGAAAGAACTGTGGTGCATAGTTGAATTGACAAATTAGTTCGGATTGTGTTTGGTTGGAATGAAATTTGATGATGAGGAATAAAGTGATTAATGTGATAGGAAAAAGTAAATGTGATGAATGAATTTTTTATGGATTTTGAATTAAAAATGATTATTTTAGTTATGAAATATAAATTTATTATTAATTAAAATAAAATAATAAAATAAGAATTTATGGCAAAAATTTTGTTACAAAATATATTATTTAAATATAAAAATCATTTTATAAATTAATTATATCTTAATGAAGTATTAAAATTTCTTAATGAAAAAATAGGTGATAAATAATATTATATTAAATGCTTATTAAAATTATATTTATTAAATAATTTATTTTAGAAAAGATATTGTGTGAGAGAAAAGAAAAAGAAAATAAAATTTCAAAAAAAAAGAGAAAACATTGCGTCAAAGTCAAAAGGAAAAAAGGGGTGTGGCTTCCTATTCTACAAAAAATGGTGAAACCAGGAGTGTGAAACCGGGGTCACGTGATCTCGGTTTCACCATAGTTGTTCTCGCTCCGGAACCAAATTCCGGAATAGTTTGTCGGAATCGGACAGAACAAAGATGCGGTTCCCGCTCGGTTTCAAAAACAAACGAGGCCAAAGGGTTCATAAAAATTATTATAAAATCCGATGCAGCATAAACAGTGGAGGCGCTTACCAATACTTATTAACATGTTGTAACATTAGACCTTTGCCTTTTTTTGTTTTGTTTTTGTTAGAAAAGTAGTGTCGACGATCCAACTCGTGTGACGTTAATGATTATACGCATTAAGATTAAAGATCGACTTATTATCGAGTCCAACTAATTTGATAAAGGGAATCACTATTGGCACTTCAAAAATATTATTGTCACTTCATTTTATTTCATGAAAGTAAAAATGTTCAACACTTTTAATCACTCATGCGATGAAATGATAATTAGTGCTTTTTTAAAATGACAATAGTAACGTGTTTGATAAAATCGTTACCTCTTTTATTCACCCAAAAAAATATCCACTACAGAGAAATATTTCTAGCTTCAGGATTTTCTGATGCTTACTGAGTTAATTTGAACTTTTTGTCTAAATCCTCATTATTTTCCCTATATAAGATATCTTTTCTCTCTCTTTCTCTCTTGAATCCACACCTTTGCGGCTAGGGCTTGAGGAAGGAGTAATAATATAATTAATTATATAATTAATTTTTTAATTTCCGACGGTCATGATCGTCGGAAAATCCATCGAAAAAATTTAATAATAATATTAAAAATATATAATTTAATTTTTTTTATTTCTGACGGTCGTAACCGTCGGAAAAGTCGTCGGAAATTACGACTGATGGATATCCGTCGAAAATATCGACGTTCCTAATCGTTGAAAAATTAAATAATAATATAAATTATTTCCGACGGTCATAACTGTCGAAAAATCCGTCGAAAACGGAACCGTCGAAAAATCCGTCGCAAATAGCGACGGATTTAGAACCGTCAAAAATTATCCGTCGGAAAATCACGATTTTCTTGTAGTGTTTCACGCTCAAAGTAGATTAATCTAAAAGCAAGTTTTTTTCCTCTATTCACTCTGTGTTGCAAAGTGTACTCAAAGAGTATTTACCAAAAATTAAAGGAAAAAAAAACTTAGCACACACTATCCTCATAATGTAAAGCCAAATCTTAAGCCATGTCAAGTATCTTGGTGAATCCAGACCATTATTTGATCATGGCCACAAGGATGTTGTTATATGCAGTTAGGTGCAACTGTAGCAAATAAGCCAAACCCATAACTACAGGCACCAAAATCCAAATGGTATCTCACTAGGCGCCATGAGAACAAAGGCCTCTACTGCAATTAATCCATAAAAAATGGCCTACAACAATGGTGCAAATATTTAATTTAAAAGAAAATGTCGAAACCGCTATCATATTGTGTATTTGTATGCTTCATTTCTTTGCCCATGATAAGGGTAATGAGTTGTTCTTCAATCTTTTTTTCACAATATTGTAGTTGTTATGATTTAAGAATATAAATATGAATACCATAGGAATTAAATATGTGAGAAGAAGGAAAAATAATACAATAATTAATAAAAAAAATCAAAATTGAAAAATATCTATCACGTACTTCGCTATTTTTTTCTATTACAAAAAATATGAGATTTATTTTATTAAAATTTAGTTAAAAAACACCAAAATTTGATGGATGCATAATAATAAAAATGGTTAGTTGCATCATATTTAATCTCATATATAAAATTTTGCTCCACTTCTTGTAAAAAAGACAATTTGCTCATTTTTTTTCGATTGAGAAAAAGCAATTTATTATGCATAATCGACAAACTTTAAACTACCAAATCATTTGACGTTGGATTCTCAATTTATTCCTTGTCCACACACACGAGAAAAAAAAGGCAATGCATGCAACGCAGAACTAATAGAGGACGTGCAGACGAGAACGAGCTGCATCGATAGAACAATGCACTGCATGATATCTGCATGGACTCATGCATCAACGCCTAGGCAAGAGCAAGGAGCTGGGGAAGGACGGCGTGCCGTTGTTGGGAGCGGCGTTCAGGCCGAGGATGGTGGTCACCAAGTTGTAGATCTCCAGGTTCCGGAACGACGGCACCTTGCGCCCCTGCTTGAACTGTGGCCCGCGGGCCACGAACATGGTGCGCATGGAGAAGAGCGAGTTGTCGTAGCCGTGGTTGCCGCCGCAACCGCACTGCTCGCTCTGCTTCCATTGCACCAGGAACCCCTCGTCGATGATCCCGATAATGGGCGGAATCCGGTAGTTGTCGGAGTAGTGCAGCTGCTTCGGTAGCTCCTCCTTTAGGTACACCTTTATGTACTCCCCGTTCGGGACCTTGCCGGAGGCCAAAGCCTCCTTCATCTTGGCCGCGACATGGGGCAGCGATACGTTGGCAGGCGGTCGCAAAGCGAGCAGCGGGCCGGAGAATTCCACCCACTCCTCCGGGATTTCGATCCAGGGCGCGAAGTCCTGGACAAAGATCCGCCTTTTTTCGCAGGTCCCGGCCATGCCGTGGTCGCCTAGAAAGATCAATGTGACGTCGTTAAGGATGCGCCTCTCCTCCAGTCCGGACATCAGGCGACCGAGCGTCTGATCGACCGCCGCGACGGCCTTGGTGATCCGGGGATCGTCGGGGCCGTACAGGTGCCCCTCTTTGTCGGGGCGGTCGAGGTACAGGGCCACGAAGGAGGGAATCTCGGCCTTGGGGAGGTCGAAGTAGCCGAGGATCTTGTCGACGCGTTCCTCGAACGGCACCGAGGCGTTGAACGCAGGGCAGAACTGCGGCGGGCACGACCAAGCGCCCTTTGGAACCTCCGCGCCGGCCCAGAAGACAGCGGCCGCGCCGAGGCCCTGGTTGGCGGCCGTCTCCCAGAGCGGCTCCCCGAGCCACCAATAGGGCTCGTGGGACCGCGTCGTGAATTCCTCCCCCGAGACGGGGTCGACGAAGTAGTTGCTGACGATGCCGTGGGACTCCGGGTACAGGCCAGTGACGATGGTGTAGTGGTTGGGGAAGGTGAGGGAGGGGTAGACGGGGATGAGGCCCTCAGCCGCCATGGTGCCCTCCGCGATGAGTCGGCGTATGTTTGGGGACGACGTCTTGAGGTGGTAGCCGAAGCGGAACCCATCGGCCGACACGAGGATGACGACCGGGTTTCGGAGGCGCTCGAGGGGCCTGGCCACGGTGCCGGACATGCCATCCGCTGCGCCGGAGCCACTGGTGACAGTCGATGAAGGAGACGATGAGTAGGAGGAGAACAGGAGCTGGGCGAAGGCGACGGTGGCGGCGCCAGCGAGGAAGACGAAGCAGTAGAATAAGATGGAGCGCCGGGTTCGCTTGGGAGGCGCCTCCAGCAGAGGAGACGTGGCGGCGGAGGTCGGTAGAAGACCATGGCATTTGTTGTATTCGACTCCTCCCATGTTTTCTTCTTTTATCGTAGTGTTTTTAACTATATTTTTTTTTCCAATAAAACTCGTGTTATCTGATCTCGTCCAATCGACTACTTTTGCGTGCCTCTACGGCATTACGACTTTTATTGCAGGAATCCAGAGGAAATATTAATACTACTGCAACTACTACTACTACCTTGATATGGTCGGATGAGGAGTAATGAGGAACTGAAGAAGTGGTCGTGCATGTGTGTCTGTGTGTTATGAAGATGGAGATTGTTGCGTATTTATAATGCAGTGTGGAGAGTGGAGACGATCAATCTTTACATATTATATATGCAAATATTTTCCAAAATTTTGAATGTTTTTGCTTGGTGGCATGCAAGCGTGCAATTTTGAAAAAGAAAATAAAGAAATTATCTTATTTGGCATCAATGCCTCAAGGCCGGCTCAAGGCATCGAGAGATCTAAAACAATATTATACGATTATGCTTTTATATAAATTTTTTTAATTTTATTTTTTAAAACAATTTTTAGATGCAAAATTATTAGTAAATTTTTTATAACTAACTTCTCTTGGTATAAGATAGTTAAGTCTTATTGAGCATTGTTGATCTTAAATAAGAAATTTTAAGAAAGAATTTTCTTGAGACATTTTATAACAAAGAATTTCTGAGTCCCCTTTTGAAATTTAACAAAGAATCAATTCTTTTTAAAAATTTTAAATAATCAGATTAATATTATCTAGATAAAATTTTCAAAAGAATATACAATATATATATAGATAAAAATATGTAATATGTTCATTTATTAACCCTAAATAAAAAAATAAATAGGGAAGAGAGTTGGAATGATATAACTTGGATGTGCTCAAATGAGTTAGGAAAGTTTGAAAGAAAATAATGATTCTAGAGGAGATTTTCATCCTTGATCTTAATTATTTTATAAAGAAGTTGGACTGTAAATAAAAACAAGTTAACATACTTTCAAATTTTTCATCATAAATGTCTTAGGAAAAAGATTAAGAAGATTGTGATATTTTATGGAATGAAGACAACATATCAAATAATTATTTTGGATTGCTTGCCAAACTTTAAGGAGCAAAAAATTGTTTGAGTAGATGAGCTTATAAAGAGAGAGAGTCAACCAAGATATTTATAATTATATGCTCAATATAATTAATATAAATAAATAATAAATTAATTATTAGTGGACCTCAAATAACTGGGGGCCTCAAATAGTTGGGGGCCTAAAATAAAAGCTTTGCTTGTTTGGGCCTTGAGTCGGTCCTGCAATGCACTAATAAAGAATTATTTCTTTGGGTGGCACGAGTGGTCACAAAAGCCACACGGGGCCTCTTGTGTTAAGCTCCAATTAATCCTTTCGAATTAAGTCGTTAAAAATTTAGCATATATTAACTTAATCAATTGTGCACGAGTCTGTAAGTTTATTTTATTAAAATAAATATACGACACTACGTACACGCATGCAAATGCAATGCCTACGCATCACGACGCGCTTGCAGCGGATCCAGTTTCTTAACTACGCCATTAATAATTGATTTTAATTAAAATCATCCATGTGATATTTTTTTAATGCTATAGTTATGAGTGCTTATTTGTTGGCTAGCCTTCTTATTATATCATCGAAAAAAATATTAACTCATTAATTAAACTTCCGGTATTATGAAAGCTTTTTTAGGTTTCTGCAAATTGTGGATAACTTAATGGAGTCAATTTGCAAATAAATAAGAAGCACAGAGAGCGATGTACTTATGATTGTACAAGAACTGGCAAGTTGGTGCAATTAAAACCTACCATACCATTAAATTGTGTGATCATTGTTCGTACGTGCATCGGCCACAACGTCCCCATATTACAGTCCGCATTGCATGGCTGCTTTTTTAATAATTTGTTTTGTCGTAGACTTGTAAATACCATAGTCCTAAACGTCACTTCAATTTTTATTATCACTTCAAACTCATAATTTTACTCTTCATTTTTTAAAAAATTCATTGATAAACCATACCAAAAATGCGTTGTTAATTGGTTGAATGAATATTAGGACACATTTGCCAAAAAAAGAGAGAAGAAAATACAGCCAAAAATATATATAAGCTGTGATTTGGATACAATGACATACAGATCCTAGCAACTATTTCAGTAGCATATATTTAAAATTTTAATAAGACTAATGTTAAAAAAATAACATATATATACACATTACAAGAATTTCACACATTATCGATGACCTCTTATCGATAGGTAAAATTTTTTCACAATTTTCGTTGAAATTTGCGACGGATAGCACTGTCCTTCGAAAATATCGAGAGATAATTTATCGACGGTCGTAGAATTTGATATTTTCAACGAATTTTTATCCGTCAAAATTTATATTTATAATAAAGTATATTATAACATTATATAATAAAATATATTATAAAATTATATAATAAAATATTAGCGTAAGTTACCGACAGTCAGGATCATCGATATCTATATTTATAATAAAATATATTGTATTATATAATAAAATATTGGCATGAGCTACTGATGGTCCTGATTATCGATATTAGCGATGAATTTTTAATACCCACGATCAGGATCGTCGATATTTATATTAATAAGAAAATATATTGTAACACTATATAATAAAATATTCGTGTAAGTTACCGAAGATCATAGCCTTTAACAATTTTAATGAATTCTTATTCGTCAGTAATTTCAAATGACAGGACTATAAAAAATTTTAAATCTCCCATCTAACTTGTTCACCAGTCTCTCCCTATATCTCTCCCACTGGCAAGTACACTCACTCTACTTCTCTCTCCTATCTCTTTTCCCGCCAACGTCTCCCTCTTAGGGCTTGTTTGGAAACATTGTAAAAGTAAAGAAAGTAGAAAAAACTGTAGTTTATTTTTCTATAGTAGGAAAATTTACAAGAAGTGTTTCGATATCATTTTGATAGGATTGAATACTAAAGTATAGGATTTATTCTGATGTAAAAGAATTGGAATTTTTTTCTTCCATAGTGACTTGCGTCCGAAGAAAGAGAAAGAAGAATTTTGTAATGGGATTAATGGGGTCATAAGGCGTATGACCTTCATGCGTCGCTCGCCCACTATCCGATTAGATCAGATGGTGGACGACGATGGAAATTGTGAGGCGGAGCAACGAGGCGATGGCGGCGGTGAGGCGCGAGCGGCTGCGAGGCGATCTGATATCTTCCCGATCCAGCAATGGCGACGTCGATGGTGACGAGGCGAGGGCAGCCGATTGCAAGGGATCCGGCGAGGACGCGGTGGGCGAGGACGACGATGGCAACTGCGAGGTGCGAGCGGCTGCGAGGCATCCAATCTCTCCCCCTTTGATAGTGATATTTGGGTTTGAGTAGTGATAACTTGCTGAAATTTAAGAAAAAGGGTCAATTTTTAAATTTTTGGTCTCCCAACTCACTAGCTGCAAGTGCACAGGTAAGTTGTAGTAGACTCATGTTGTCGTATCCATAAGAATTTGAAGTCTAAGGCACCCTAAAACAATCTAAATTAGTTCTACTTTAATGGCTAAAAATAAATTTTCAAAGGGAAGTGAAAACAGATTTTTTTATGAAAAGTGAAACGATAACAGATTTTTTGGTTTTGGAAATTTATCAAAACTGAATTATAAATGCTAGAATGAAGTCTAAAAAGGTTCAACTATCAATGAGGAAAGTTCTTCTAGAATTTGGGGTTCATCTAAATTAATTAAGGATGGAATGGAACAAGTTATCACTAAATATCCAACTTTTGATTCAACTTGAAAATGGTTGTTCCCACAGCTCAATTGGCCTCTAACTAAACAATATATAATTATATAGTTGTTAGCTAGGTTGAATCAAAAGAGAGTCCTCACTGAAAATCAAGTTATCATTGGGCTCAAAAGAAAGTTCAATGCTGATTTTTGCAATTCAAGGAAGTTTGGAATTATAACTTGCAATTGCAATCATAAAAAGATGGAATCACTCCAATCAATTAAACCAGGATGAAATCTACTCAATAATGGTGCTTGTGATCCTTAATTCATCTCTGAATTCCAGGAGGATTTAAAATCAACCTCTCGGTTGCAAAGTAAATTGAAATCCACACAAACACACTCAATTGGAAATGCAAAACATATGGCCGCATGAGTTCACAATTTCCATTGCTCCTTAGCCCATCTCTGGATCTCAAGGAAACTCTTAAGACTATCTCTCAGTAGTGGATTAAAATGAGGGTTGGCAATGGAAATCAGAAGTTAATTAAATGAGAAAACAGAAATCAGCATTTCAGGAAAATCAACAATGTGGATTGATGGAATTCAAGTTTGCCAAATGCCCCTTTGACCCATCTCTGGACTGCAAGGGATTCCTAGAGTACACCTCTCAGTGATTTGAATAAAATAAGGATTAACAATTTGCAAATCAGATTCCAAACAATCAGAAAATAGAATTTAAAATCAAACTCAGAAATCAGATTTTGAAAAAAATCAGATTTGAATCCTGAATTGTCAAAGATCTTGATTCATTTCTGAATAAGATCATGGCATATATTAGCCTCTCAACTAATCAATTAATCCAATCCTTGATGACAATCAGATCCAAAAGCCCAGAAAATCAGATTTGGAATTCAGGAAACCAAAACCATGAAATCAGTATTTTAGAAATCAGAATTTTAAACCAATGGAAATCTGACTTACCAACTGATTCTTGACCCATCTATGGACTACAAGACATCCCTAAAGTTCACTTATTAGTGAATGGAATAATTTAGGGGACTCAATTGGTAAAAACAAATTCCAATGAGGAATCAGAAAAATCAGAATTCTGATTTCTATTCAGGAATTAGTGGAAAAAATCTAGTTTGAGTCAAATGATTGCCCAAACAATCTTGATTCATTTCTGAACAAGATAGGGACAATAGCAACATCCCAAGGACTCAATTAATCAGGTTAGAAATGAAGAACAGATTCAACATTCATAGGAATCAGATTCAGAAATCAGAAATTCAGGAAACTAGAAAATCAGAATTCAGAAATCAAGTTTGCAATAGAATTGAATCCAGAAATCTGATATTATCTCATAAATCATTCCTGAAGGATGTTTAGATCAAATAAGACCACTCAGTGCATCAATTACAAATTGGTCTAATGACAACATAGCAATCAATATAGAACATTTCTGAAATCTGAAATCAGGATAGAATTCAGTGCAGGATTATAAAACAGTCCATATCCATCCAAAACTAATTTAAACTACTACCCTATCCTAGAAGAAATGAAGCTTAGCTCCTCATATTTACAAGGTTTGACATCAAATGGGATAAGAAACAGATACAATTCATGAATGCTTTGAAGCTTCTCGGCCAGCAGTAGCAACCTCCAGCAGAGTCTCCAGCAGCCTTGCCTTCTCCAAACCCTTGAGTGACCAGCCTCCTTCCTCCTCCAGAAATTCCAGATTTTATATGAGTCTTATGCACCCTTAGATCAACATCCAAATGTTCCTTAACTTTGATGTGAGTCACCTGTCCTCTGGTCTTGAAATTCCAGCAGTGACAGCTTTTTGGACAGCCAAAAAGCTAGTGGTCCCCCCTCCTTTTTTTCTTTTTTCAGTCCTATTCCACTTGCTACAAGGGCCAAAACATCAAGCATGAAAGTCTTCTAATAATATTTAAACAACTAAGGATTAGGACAGCAGTTAAAATTAGATCTATAGCAAAAAGGGAATTGGTGTGTTGCAAGAATGGAAATCGATATCGATATGAATGAATTCAAGGGCCCGGAATGATAACTTTATGGAAATCTTGGAAAATGTCCTAATATGGGTGGTTCAAAGCATTTCAGGCATCAATTTGATTAGAGTGACAAGTGAGTGAGGTCAGAAATCAAATATGAATGAGATTCCTAAGGAGTGATAACTTGAGTGCCCCAAAAACGATAACTTATATGACTTAAAAATGATAACTTATGATAACTTGAGTTTTGATTATCCAAATATGATGAAATTTGACCAGCAATGAGTTAGAACAATAATAAGATGATTGCTTAAGGTCCTTGTGCAAAATTAATGGTTTTGCATGTCGAAATGACAGAATTACCCTTTAATGATAACTTGGCACTTGAAAAATGATAACTTATTTAAATGGACTTAAAACTTTGCACAAGTTGAGATGTAACTATCCAAATATGATTTATACATGATAATGATGGATTTAGGGCAAGAAAATCATTGAAAATAAGTTCATTCAAAATAATGATAACTTGGCACTTAGGAATGATAACTTGTCCTCAAAATGATAACTTGGTATAGAATTTAAATATTAATGGATTTTGGCATTTCAGAACCTCTATGCACATGGAATTAAGTATAAAATGAGGAATATCAACTAGTTATCATAATGTTTGTATTCCAAGTATAATTGGCCCAAAAATAGGCAAAAGTGGGACTCGATATGTATGAATTTCATCTAAAATGGGTTAGAATCATATAGTGATCAACAAGTGATCACCCTTTCTCCCCGATCCAAAGATGGCAACATCGACGGCGACGAGACGAGGGCAGCCTATTGCGAGGGATCCAGTGAGGACAGTGGGCGATGAGGCGGCGACGGCGAGGCGTGAGCGTCTAGGCAACTGTGGCTGCGGGGCACGAGCGCCTAGGCGACGGTGGCTGCGAGGCAATCTGGCGATGGCGACGTGAACGGCGAAGAGGCGAGGGCAACCGATTGTGAGGGATCCGGCGAGAACGGTGGGTGACTTCATTTCTAATTTCTACTAGCTGAATATTAGTTTTCTATTGATTTCTTTTCTTTTATATTCTCCAACTGTCGCATGCGAGCTGAGATGTTGGGCTGCATGTAGATTACATCATAGCTGATGGTATGTGGAGCAATGAAATCCGGAGTCGAGCTCTTGCTTTTATGTTGGTTTTGTACTAGTTCCTCTCACTCAAGTGTTTGAGTTTTGAGACATTAGTCACCTCTTTGAGACATTAGTCACCTTTGCATGAAAGGGTAGTTTTATTCCTTAGTTGTTGCATGTGAGTCGAGAGGTTGGGTTACAATTAATTATATCAAAGAGGTGGATGATGGTGTGCCAAGTATGGTTGAGAGGCAAACTTGGAGCATTTTAGAATTTTCCTTTGATTATGCTCAAATCGGCCTTGGGTGGCTCTGCTTGAGAGGGATCATCACGCTACCATGACCCAGGACGAGCAAGACGTTGGCTGTGTCTTGGTTTACGACTTACAAGTTCCCCAAGTCTAAAAGTGGGGGCACTCCGAGAGGTTACCCCATCTGGACAGTATTTTATGCTTGTTGAGTGTTTTCAAATCTTTAGAAATCAATCTCTCCAGCCTAAGAGGGCAATATTATTCCTCAGTCATAGCATACGAGCTGAGAGGTCAACTTATGACTCCATTTGTGTCAAAAGGGACATTGACAGTCAGTATCAAGAGTATCAAGTAATCTTGAGAGGTGATCTTGGGGCACTATTGGATTTTGTTCTTACCTTGTTTCCGTTCGGTCTTGGACACCTCTGTCTAAGGGGGACAATATATGTGGCTAATAATTAGTACATGCTGAGAGATTGGTTGTACTTCAGTTTATGATAAAAGAGATACCCAAGTCCGAAAGTGGGAGCACTTTGGGATGTGCCTGATCACTAGCTCATTATATTAAAATTATGCTTAAATTTACTTTAATTCATTTGCATTAAAGTCTTGAAATTTTTATAAAATGATAGTTATGCCTAATCTACATGCTTTTTTTAATTTGGCATATTATCACTATAGACACGCATAATTGAGTTGTTTGGCATCTTAAATTGGTTCTTAATTGCCTAAATTCTATTTGGAGAAATTTATTCTTGTTGTTTGTATGGTTGCAGGATCAAAATCATGCAGAAAAGATAAAACAATCTGCTGGAAAAGAAGGGGACCACTCATTACAAGATGTCAAAAAGTAGTGTAGAAAGAATCTTTTTCTGAAAAGGAGACCAAAAGACATGTGGCAAAACATAGGGAATAGAAGTTTCTGACAAGAATCAAAGGGTGATGATGTCATATAAACAGGAAACATGGATCAAAGAAAAAGGGGGATCATCTTTTGGAAGTTCCACTTGGGTGCTAAAGAGGAAGGGAAAGTAGAGGAGAAGAGGCAACAAGAAAGACACTTCAAGCTAATTCTTAGTAGCTTTTATATTTTAGAAGGGAATAATGAGGATCGTACCAACTCAAATCGGTAGCAACATGCTACCACTCTTCAGGTGCATCTGATAGTGGATTGGATGATAGATTATTTCACACGCGGTTCAAGCAGTTTCAAGTGTGGTTCAACGTTGATTTCTTTTAAACCGGTTTAGCCATTTCTGGTTCTCTCTCTATCTCAATTAAAATCCTATGCAACATTTTCTCCCTCATACCTCTCCCCTCATCGTATTCTTTTCCTCACTGCCGCTTCGATCAACCGCTCCACTCAACCTTGCTGCTACTCTACTTGACCTCATCTTGCTGCTTCACTAGACCTCACTGTCGCTGCTTCAATCAACCTTTGGTCGATCTTTGCTACTCTCCACCCGCCGCTCTCATATCGTTGGACTAATCGATGCGATTAGGAGTGGGAAAGATTTTTGCTTCAAGAAAAAACATTGCAACTTCTTTCCTGACGATGAAGAATGTTAGTAGCAACAACATTTGCGACAGTCACAAAGCAATGATCGGATATTTTGATTTTCAATTGCAAGTTGAAGCTGGAGGGCAACGCAACAATGTTTCCGTCAATGTGTGGTGGCCGGGAGGGGTTGTTGTTTCCTATTGAGGGCTCCACCTTAATGGTTCCAACAATGTCAGTAGCTTATTTTTTGTTGGGAGCTCAAGGGATGCAATGGTACTGCAGGGCAGTGGCAATGAAGAGGATGGCATCAAGAGAACTCTCCTGAACCATGTGGCAGAGTGGGTTTGCACTACTCAAACCAAATATTAGTTGCTTGAATCGCACATGAAATCATCCACCATCAATCCATGATCGGACGACGCTGAAGGGTGGTAGCATTTGCTACTGATTTGAGTTAGTAGCATCCCCATTATTCTCATTAATTTTTTTTTATTTTGTTCCTCGTCTGTTTCATAATGAATTTGACATTTATGAAGAGCTAAATCGTAGCTCTTTTAGAAAAGGGTGGTAGTCTCATTTCTACTCCATGAATGGATGATAGAACTAACATTGATGTTACTGATATTAGTTTTTATTAATGTTTTTAACTAGTTTCTGTTAATGTGAATTCTATTTTAGAATGACAACTGAGAGATTTATCTTTCATTATATTCTTGCCCAAAAATAAGTCAAGAACATTGACATTAATTTTTTGATTCTAATATATCTATGCTGAGATTTGATATATCCATTTAACTTCATATTAATGTGAATCTCATATTGAAATGAAAGTTGAGAGTTTTGATTTTAAATTCTCTTTTTATTCAGAAATTAAACAATAAGTTAGTACTAGTTTCTGAATTTAATTTCATGAGCTAAATTGCTTATTTCATTTCTTACGTTTTTCGAATTCTTCTTGTCATGCTTGCATCCAAAATGAATGTTAGCATACTAGTAGATGACTATAAGTTCTATAATCTTCTGATATCAGTTGAACCCCATTTGAATCAACCTAACTAATGTTCATACGAAAATATGATGCTTAGTTCTAATTCTAATGTAGTGTGAGAAAAGTTTTTATAAGTCGAATTTTTATTTTTAAGTTGTTCCAATCCATTAATAATAGAATATTAGATGAACCACATTTCTAAGAGAATCTATCATTATTAATCCATTTTAAGTCTTTTAATTAAGTGTTCCGGTAATTACTCGATCCCCCAACTTCAATTCATAATTGGAATATCCTCGATCTTTGATTTTCTTGCACGTGACATCCTCTTGATCGGCAATAGTCAATTTTTTGTTTATGCGACTAACGTGACATAATAAAAATAAAAATTATAATAAACAATAAAAAAGAACTGCCCCTCGTCGAAGCGGAGCAAGGGGGCAGCGTCCCCTCTCCCCTTCGGCGTCGACGAGGAGAGGGTAAGGGGGCAATGACCCCCTTTTCTCCTTCACAGTCGGCGAGGAAGAAAAGGGGGGCGCCCATGGCCGATGAAGGAGAAAAGGCCCCTCCCTTGTTTCTCCCTTGCGCGTGAAATCGGCGAAGGAGAAAAGGCAGGTTGGCGCCCCCTTTTTCTCCTACACGACCGGCGAAGCAGTAAAGGGGGGTGCCGACCCTCTATTTCTACATCATGCGTGACATCGAGAAGGAAAAAAGGGGGCACTTGTTTCTCCCTTGCATGCGACGCCTGCCCCCTTTTGTTACTCTCTCGCGTGTGGCATTGGCGAAGGAGAAAAGGAGGGTATTGGCCTCCTTTTTCTCCATCATGCACGGCACCGAGCATGGCACCCTCCTTTTCTCCCTCGCGGTCGACGAAGGGAAAAAAGGGGGCATCGCCTCCCCCCATACTGGCGACGAAGGGAAAAAAGGGGGCATCGCCTCCCCCCATACTGGCGAGCTCACATGGGGTCGGCACCCTCTTCCCCTCTCCTCTCTGACGTTGAAGGGGAGACTGGGAGGAGACGTCGTCCTCTTGCTCCACTCCGACGAGGGACAATAGCTTGAGGCTGCAGCCTCTGTTTATTAATTTCTTATTACATTTTTATTTTGTTTTAGTATTTTTTTATTCCACCATGTTGGCGGAATAATAAAAAAACTACTATTGTCAATCAGGAGGACAATGTGTACAAGAAAAATAAAGTTTGAGGACATTCTAATTATATATTGAATTTGATGGGCCATTGAGATATTGACCTAAAGTTGTGAAACGATCCGTATATAATTTATCCCCTTAAACACAAAAAGAGTTAACTTAATTCCACTATTATAGTTTGATTCTGACTATCTTTCTCCTCTTGATTAATTGTTAGCCTAGTCTTTTTAGTTGACAATTAACATAGATTAGTTAGAAAATCTTAGGTTTCAAATCACTGTGAATACGATATTTGCGTCTACTATTTTGACTATGCACTTGCAATTGAGTGTACTGAAGAATGAGGCCACATAATTGACCTCCCGAGTAGAGTGATTTTTCCACGTTAAATGATTGTGTGCATCTATGATCATGTTGCAACTTTGACTTTGTGAAAATTCTAATTTTTCATCTCTATACAACAAGATATGCATCTAGACCTTGTTCAATTTTCAATTATGTATAATGCATGTCTAGATCTTGATCATTTGTGGACAGTGCAAAGTGTACGCCTAAAGCTTAGTCTTCTTGCAATTCTTAAAAGGTCTATGCCTAAACTTAAATTTTTTGCATTTTGTGCTTTGAGCCCAACAAATCAGTTAATTAATCACTCTCACAAACTCATAAAATTTTGTGTCATTGTTGAGGATTTGAGGTTAATTAGATTCACTTTTCCTAGTTTAGGTTAGTTTTAAACTATTTGGGTTATTACATTTTTCAAGTTGTTAGTTCTGATAACTTGTTTTCTGTTTTCAATAATTGGATTTCTTCAGTTTGTAGTGATTTTGTTTAGTTAGTTTCCTTTATTTTCTCAAATGAACTTTAGTAGTTTTCATTAGTTTTTTAATTATTCTGAACTGCCTATTCTATCTAATTTTTTTATTTTGATAGGATTCAAATAGTTAAGAAGATTTAGTCCAATATGATCTTGAATCGAGATGATTCAATAGAAGAAGAAAATTGTAAAGAGAAACAAGAAGGAAAAGAATATTTGAAGAAGAGAGAAATGATCATAACATTAAAAACAATCAAATTATGGCTGCACCAAGAATATTGAAGGACTGTTATTCACTAAATAATGTTAGAGATGTGGATAATTTTAAGGATATTTATAGTTCATTTTCATAACACTCCCATCAATGTTGTCTACATGAGATTGTTCTCATTTTCACTCAAGGATAGAGCTAACATTTGGTACAAATCTCTCACCAATGAGAAAATTGCAACTTGAGACTTGCAAGTATTTTTATCTAAATTCTTTCCTCCAAATTGTTAGATTCTGTCAACTAGATCAAAAGAACATCTATGATGCTTGACAAACTATTTCTATCTCAATTCTTTCCTCCTACTAAAATTGTCAACTATAGAGATCAAATTGTTAGATTCTATCAACTAGTTTAAAAGAACATCTATGATGCTTGACAAAGTCTTCAACTAAGAGCATGCTTACACGTTGAATTTGACAAATGGTAATTAGTGAATTACTTCCACAAATATGAAATTTTTGCCTTTAAGAACATTGATGAAGGATATCAACTATTAAAAACGTAGCAAAGAACCACCACTTCACATAGCCAAGATATCACAATTTGACAGGCAGGTCAACAATATGGAAACCATATATGCCAAGGTGGAAGAAGCAGTACAAAAAGATTTGAAGAAACTTAACATCACACCCAAGGCCAACAAGATAACCACCATTGAAAATATATATTATATTTGTGAAAACTAAGGAATTGTAACATAAAGTTGCAACTTAATTATGAAACAATATGAGCAAGCTATTGATCAGATCAATGTAATTGTAAACTATGGTGTAAAGCTTCCTCTTGAGTAATACACTCTGAAAAAAGAAATCATCCTTACTTTTCTTACAAGGGAAATTATTTTCAAGATTCACCAGTTCAGAATTGCAATTGACAACCCAAGGTTTTGTCTAAAACCTAACAACTTCCTTGTAATCAACCTAATGTCCAGTTACAATGGCCATAATATGAACAACTTTTCAAGCTCTACAAAAATCCAAGGTTGAAGAGTTTTTGAAACACTTCTAAAGAAGCAAGAAAAGTATGACGAAGCTAGACAAAGACAAGATGAAATGGTGCTGAAATTAGTTTATGAAATTAAAAACTTAAGTACTCACAATAAGATGCTTAAATATTAAATAGCTCACCAAATTAGTACTTCAATTAAAACTCTAAGAATTTTTTCAGGACAATATGAAATTAATCCTAAAGAGCAAGTACAAACTATTTTAAAGTTTTAATGCACATGAAATAAAATGAATATAGCAAAAATTTTAATATGATAAGCTAGTGATCACTTGGTCACTTTCACAA
The DNA here is from genome assembly GCA_030549335.1 of Pontederia crassipes. NCBI lineage: Eukaryota > Viridiplantae > Streptophyta > Magnoliopsida > Commelinales > Pontederiaceae > Pontederia > Pontederia crassipes. Next base: position 1,442,732 of record CM060184.1, read on the forward strand.
ACAATGAGTTGAGCAGATATAACATCTTTTGCTCCATCTTTCTCTTACTTCTCTTCATTCTTATTTTTCCTTTTCAGTTGAAAATAATACTTTGACCCTTCTTTTGGTGACATTCCATATTTTGTACTTGAATATTGATTTGCTTCTACTTTTATCTCTACCTCTCTCATTTTTGTTTCTGTACTTTCCCATGTTCTCAGAACATTTGATTGTTAAGAACTTTGAGATTTTTCTCTCATCTTTTTATTTAACATGGTTGCTTCCATTGTTTCTAAAGAAACAATCCCATTTGGTGCAAAGTTGGCAAATGAAATCCTGAAAGCCTTGCCTGGTAGAGTGACAAGCACCAAAAGACTCAAATTTTCATCTTTAAACTTTGATAATGCCTTGAAAATAATTCAAATGGTTTGAAACTGAGCTGCCATATTTGAACCTCAATTGCATCAACAGTCTGAGCAAAATCAACTTGTTGTTCGCAATCTTTGATGCTTATAAATTTTCAAGCTTACTCCAAAGTGTCATTGCATGAATTTTATTCTGTATGTGATTATAGACATTCTCATCAACAAACTATTTTATGGACCACCCAAATTCTCATTCTTTATATGTTTTGGCATCTAGTTTTTGTGTTGGAAAAATTGAAAGATACATTGCTTTCACAAAAAGCAAATAATTTATATTGTTCTTTCAAAGATTATAATTAGCTCATTCAGATTAATCATCCTATTTGTGCCGAAATCCATCCTTTCAGCCATACGTTTACTTGGTTACCAAGTTTGTTGGGCCCAAAGCACAAACGCGGAAGACTCAAATCTAGGCTTAAATATTTGAGAACTACAAATAGACTAAAAATTAGGCGTACATTTTGCACTGTTAAAAAATTATCAAAGTCTAGATGTACACGTTGCACTACTACTAACAAAACAAAAATTAGGCATAACTTTTGCTTTAGTTGAAACCTGAACGAGATCCATGCGTAGATCTTACTTTGTATAGATGAAAAATCAGAATTTGCACAAAATCGAAATTACAAGACCATATACTTATCAACAAAGATGCACACAGTCATTTAGCTAACATGAAAAAACCTCTCAATATCACGAGGGTAAAAAAACACAAGTTGCAATCAACCCAAATCTCTCATATATGAAATTTTCTTCCACAACAAGTTTTATAATAAAGCAAACTTTCATTTACACCATAGCAACAAGATGAAATCTAAAAATGTGAAAGCTAGTCACCATAATGATGTGCCAACATAATTGAAAATGAGACCACCAAGGAAACACCAAGTCTTTCTTTCTCCTTTCTTCTTCTTCACCAAGAACAGACAAAGGGCTTTCCTTCTCCAACTAACAACAACTCACAAAAAAGAAAAAGAATCCTAGAACAGTGTTTTTCAAGAATGGGAAAGACAAGATTTCAGTTCACCAATGAGCACCAGCGCACACTCACGAACCGAACCATCCTCTCCCATTTTGCCTCATGTGTTTTCAACTACATAAGCTAACACGTGCACTAACACCAAAACCCACTAATAAGATGGGTGAAATTGATGATTAACAAATTAGTGGGTTTTGGTCTTAGTGCATAACAAGTTGATGTTTCCACATCTTTGATGTTTAATACCATCAATTATTTATGAATGGCGTGTTGCTTGATAAACAAGCTGTAAATACGAAGGAATTCTCTACAAAAGTACAGATTCTTCTGGGACATTACTAGTTGAAGATTTAGTCGTGCTTTTCATTGCATCCGATTGTACTTTGGATCAAATTAAGACTGACACTACATATTTATGTTCTTTTTTTTTTTCCTCCGGTTATACCTTTAATTTGTGTTAATTCGATCCATTATTACAATCATGACAAATGAAAGTTGAAAGATAATAATTATATAATGCATGAAAAAATAGTTTCCAATCAACAATTACACAGATGTCGAGATTATAGACATCACGCCATTTCATTATGTAAACACAGAGCCTTCTCTTCAACCCCAGCAAGTTTATACAAAAGCATTCACAACTTCTGTGTATCGTCCTCAGTCAACCCGGGCCCAGCCCTCGCAACAAGTCAGAAATAAGAAAGTTTCAATCTTCATAAACACATTAATGTCTTTAGCATGTCATTGTACTGAAGCATGCAAAGTGCAATTGCACGAGTCCAACATTGTCTCAAAAAAAAAACATAAAAGAGCTTGATTATAAGGAAATTGTCTCGTCCAACATTGTCTGAAAAAACAATTTAAATGTTAAGTTTACACCACATGCAATCAGTTCATTGGACATCAAACTTTTCTGTCAGCTGTCATGAATTGAGCTGTTTAGTGGTTTTTCTCCCAAAAGAACTTCCAACACGCCAACGGTTGCTAATTGTCATTGTTCTTGATGATCCTTGTCTATGGCCATTGAAAAAAATAGTCCGAGTATATGTGGAAAAGGTTCCAAGAAAATGAGTAAATGAGAAGAAACTAAATGTATACATTCCACAAACACATTATAGATGATCCGCGGCCATGTTTGATTGTCGATAAACATGCCGGATTACATATTCTTGAAATTGTGCTAGAAGAAATAGACAGTCTGCAATCAAGTTCTACAGTCTCCAAGGTGGCTTCCCATGAATGATACACATCGACAAGGCTGAAAGATTACACACTGACATTTTACAGAAAAGATGTTCATCAGATTGGTAGAGCCACAGTCCACGCGATCGATGTCCAACGGCCAGCAGCGCTGGAGACCACAAATGAGTGCATATATATGTAAGATCATTTTATAGAAGTAATCATAAGTTATAATTATACTCATTTTTCCAAAAAAATATATGAACTCAAAGTCTCAAAGTTGATATGTTATATCCAAACAAAGTTCAAAACATAGGTGAAAACTAGTTACCAGAATAAGATAAAGACTAGGTTATCAGAAAATGAGTTTCATATATAAGGATGAATGAATTAGAGAATTACATCGGTTTCATCTCTCTTTTCTGTAAAATGTCAGTGTGTAATCTTTCAGCCTGGTCGATGTGTATCTTGACCTTGTTGACTTGCGGAGGGGCTGAGCTTATCTAAAATTCTTAGCCATCTATACATCATTCATGAAACCTGAAAAAATAAAGATTTAGAAAAAGATAACAAGGAACAAGATAATAAAAAGATCATTTGACTTACCTTTCTTACTTTTTCAGTATCGAAACTTTTGTTGTAGTTGTGGAGTCGTCTAAACTGTTCCACCCATTCTCTAGCGAGAGAGCTTGGTAGTTGAAACAGGAGTTCCTCTAAAAAATATTTGGAGCACATATGCGGGAAACGCTCTCCAGCAAACATCTACAAAAACAACATAATTGGAAAAAGGTCTAAAATCCAAGTTAAATTAACACCTGATGTATTAACCTAATTCAATAGTTGGCACTTACTTGAAGTATAAAAATATTAGCAGTGAAACTTTTATTTTTCTCGATATAATCCACTAATAGCCTTATGGAGATTAGCAGATATGGAAGATCCCCAAGCAATATAGTCAAGTTGTGTTACATCCTCCAAAATACGAAGATATTCAACACCCACTTTCATATGAGACTCAGAAGGAAAAATACAATGTATGACATAGAGCAAATAAGCTCTAGCATATTAGTCAATGTCAATTATATCAGGTGGCACTTCCTGAAACACTGCTTTATAACTAGTTTATTTTTTACTTGATGGAGGTGACACTCTTCCTAAAAGTCTGTTGCAGGTTTCTTCCATATGTTGTTGAGGCGCTATGATCCTGGAACCATCCAAAGGAAGTTTTGTTAGTTATAAAATATCCTCCAGGCCCAAATATATTCTATGATTACCAATATGAAATCTGTCAACTTCTATTTTATAACTATCACATACTTTGATTAATTTGGTATCAAGTTTGACTGATTTGCAACAATCTATAAATGTAAAGAGTCTTGAATAACTAATCCTCGCCCTAACTCGAGGATCAAGTTCCCATTTCTCAACTTTGGCCATATGATTGAACAACACATTTTTCCCTACATTTATGGGAAAAAAGAAAAAAATAGAACATAAGAGCTGTGACAAATTATAGTATTGAGTAATTGAGTTTACACTAAAGAAATTTAGCACTATGAACGTAGAATTAGAAGCTTTGGAATGAAATGGCACATGGAAAGTAGTTGATCTTCCAACAGGGGGTTAAACCTATAGGCTGTAAATGGATTTACAAAGTAAAATTAACAGCTGATGGCAGATTAAGAGGTATAAAGCGATGCTTGGTGCCAAAGGTTTTAATAAAAAACATGAAGTGGATTATAAAGAAACCTTCTCACGAGTGACAAAGAATGTTACTTTTAGATCATTATTAGACTCAGCTGCACAGAATAACTGGCCTGTGTATCATCTTGATGTTAATAATGCTTTCCTTCATGGAGTATTATATGAGGAGGTTTATATGACTTTACCAGAAGGTTATCGCTCCAAGGGGGAGATAAGATGTCAAATTCAGGGGGAGATAACTCAGACAAAGATACCTTAAGTCTGCAGATTAAACAAGTCCCTCTATGGACTTAAACAGGCCTCTAGAAAGTGAAACCTAAAGTTCACCCAGATTCTTTTAAATGCTGATTTCATGCAGAGTCACTATGATTATTCATTATTTACTAAACTAGCAGGAAAGGAGTTTGTGGCCTTACTAGCTTACGTTGATGATATTTTGATAACAGGGAATTCTTTGGACCTAACTTCCCAAGTAAAGCTTGCTTTACAGAGTCATCTAAAAATTAAAGAAAAGTATAGGTTGCCTTAAAAAAATCATTATAGGCTTCTGGTTCATGTTGATGTCCACTTGTCGCAACTCGAAACCATTTACTATTGTAGTTGGGTATGATATAATCCTCAAGACGAGTTCTCCCGCGTTTTGATTTCTCCAGAGCCTATGATAGCACAATAAAGACAGCAACAGGTTCTTTTCCCTCTGAGGATGACGCGATTGAAGTATTGACATCTAGTATAAGGTCACGATGAGACCCCATCTATCATTACGATTTAGTTGAGAAAGTTAAAATGCAGGACAACAGGCATTTCAACATAAAATTTCTTTGAAGTGATTGATAAACTCCTAGTGTCTAATGTCATAATTAATGATTTCTGAAGTTTAAAGGACAGCCCAGAAAGATGATGACCTTCCAAATTCCGAACCAAAAGTCGACAAAAACAGCACACTCCACTATACAATTCGTTTTTTTTTTTTTTTGGTATTTGAACTTGAGTATAATTTCAGGAAAGCCAGATGCATTTTATGATCAGATTCACTTTTCTTGTTCAGGTTGGTGTCCAGTTGTCATAAAATCTGAAACCATTTATCAAAGATTTCAGCAATTTATACAGACTTGAAATGGGCAACATCTGGCAAAAAGAAAAGCTGAATTGATCTAGTCCCACAAACAGCTTATCCTCATTAATTTATTGGACCACGAGATCCTAGGGAATGGAAGTTTCCATAATTAGCCGTCATTAGAAACCTTTGCAACTCAAGTTCTATCACGGAGAATTGAGATGATGCTCAACGAAATAAACAATTGAATTGACTACTGAGAACAACCATTAGCAAACCAAGGAAGTTGGGGTTATTTTAATATATTATCAATTAACGGAATTGATCTCTAGGTCAACATGTACACTGAAGTTCACAATGGTTTCATCCACTCTTCATACTTCATTCGGCAATGACCCTCCTAACATTCAGTCAATTTTCAGCATTCAATTCCACATGAATGCTGCTAGCTCCATGAAATTAGATGTAGCTAAGCCTAAAATGTCCCTTTCCAAGTAAGGGACAAAATGTAATCTTCAGATGTGATAAAAGTATATAATGAGCTGTGGCCTACTATCAACATATGAAAAAAAGATCAGCGTAATCCTCAGCAGATACTTTAATTAATATTTAAAAGTATAAGGCAATAAACAAACAAACAAGAAAACTAGTTCAAATAAGGCATATGTCAAACCCATTTACAAAGGAAAATCAAATTCTTACAAAGGATAAGACAGCAAAATCAGCAACCAGGAACACAAACATTTATTTCATTCAAAAGGATAGTTCTTACTTCAGTCAGGAGAAAAAGGATCATTTGCAAGATTTAGATTAACTTTGCAAATATAAATAAACTGGTTTCCAATAGATTTTTTTTTTTTGGAGAAGAAAAAGGATGACCACTGGAGTTTTGGTTGTCATCCAGCAATGTATAAACTATGGAGAAATGTACCCAGAGTTGTGGTTGTCACCAGAGTTGTGTTTCCAATAGAATATATATGCAACAATTGGTATGAGTTGGTACAACAAAATGGTTGGTTCCTTTGTTCTTGGAACAAACACAGCATCCTCTCATCTTTGAAACTGACAATCTGAACAATAGAAACATGGGGTTGGTTAGCTCATTGCTGCTACATGTTAATGCTCATATAATGGCACAAAGAATCAGAGATTAGATGATCCAATGACACCATTAATGATCAAACAATCTTCACAAAGGAAATGAAAGCTGTGATTTACTCACATGTGATTAATTCTGCTCAAACAAATTAAGCAATGGTGGCACAGAATCAATTGCCATTATATGCTTCTTTTGATCATCTACAATACAGACAGCAATCTAAAGATTTGTATTGAGCTCAACATCTAAATCATGATCAGAGCCAGCCAATGCCAGATGTAAGCCTAACACATCAAGACAGACATAGACTTCATCAGATTTTGGATGAGAGTTGTCTTCAACCAGAAATTTGTGAACTTCGCCATCCAGCTCTATCCAACTGTATGCAGCCACCTTCTGAACATTTTTATTCTTCATTATGTCTCTCATTTTTCTAGCTTCATCCCACCTTCCCGCATTAGCATATATATTAGAAAGGAGTACATAATTAGATGAATTGTTCGGCTCTAAATAGAGCAACTTCTTCACAGAGATCTCCGCCAACTCAACATTTGAGTGAACTCTGCAAGCACTCAATAATGTGCCCCAAATAACAGCATTAGGCTCAACTTCCATCTCACAGATGAACCTGTAGGCATCTTTCAGTCTACCAGATCTGCAGAGAAGATCAATTACACAAGCACAATGCTCGACTTTAGGGGCAATGCAGTGATCTGGCTTCATACTATAAAAATACTTCAGACCTAAGTCAACCAAGCCTGCATGCGTACAAGCAGTCAACAAGCCAACAAATGATATTTCATTTGGCTCGCAGTTTTCATCCTTCATCCTTTTATAGAGATTAATTGCATCATTTGCAAGTCCATTGAATGCTAACCCAACAATCATTGCATTCCAAGTAACAACATCTTTTTTATGCATACTATCAAAAATCCTTTGAGCTCCTACAATATCTCCACACTTGGCATACATGTCGACCAAAGCTGAACCTACATAAATGCCTAGTGCAAATTCCTGGCTCTCAATGTAGCTTCCTAAGCACGCTCCAACCTCTACAGAGCCCAATTGGGCACAAGCAGACAGAACACTGACAAGGGTAACTTCATTAGGTTTGCAGTTTTCTGCCTTCATTCTCTCAAAAAGCTCAAGAGCCTCGTATGGCCTTCCATTTTGAGCATAACCAGCAATCATGGCACTCCATGCCACAACATCTCTACACTCCATTTGATCAAATTCTTGTCGTGCCTTATCAACAGCCCCACACTTGACATACATTTCCATCAATGCTGTTCGAACAATCAGGTCCCTGCGCAAACCATTATCATCAATCAATTTCTTGACCTTCAACCCCATGTTCCAGTCTCCAAGTTTTGCACATATGGACAGAGTAGTCACTAAAGTTATCTCATTTGCCCTTGCATTTTCTTTCTGCATACGTTCAAACAATGCCAAAGCTTCCGAAAAATCCCCACTATGGGCATAACAAGTAATCATGGAGTTCCATGAAGCAGAAGTTCTGCGAGACATGTTGTCAAAAAGACGGCGTGCCTCAAGAACATTCCCTGATTTTGAGTAGCCAGATATCAAACAATTGATAGGAACAGGATCTTCATACGGGATTTCAGCGAGTACACTCCTGGCACAATCCAAGTCACCTACTTTGGCATAAAAGTCTATAAGAGCAGTTTGAACGAATATATTGGCGATGTGGCCACGAACCAAGACGCGCGCATGAAGCTGTTTGCCCTCACGGGATGCCAGTGACAAAGCACAAGATTTGATGACGAGCGGGATGGACAAAACCAGGACGCGAGTCCTCTTGCGGCAGGCGGAAAAGAAAGCCTGAACGGTTTCCTTGTGCAGGGAGAGCTTGGATAAGCTGGACACGACGGAGTGGCAGACGCCCGGGTCTGGTTGGGGAATTGAGTCGAACACGTTGCGCCCGTAGGCAGCGGTGGAGGGGTTCAAGAGAGACTTGAGGAGGAGAGGGGCGAGGTTGGGATGTCCAGTGACGACGAGGGCGTGAAGCTGGTGGAGTTGGCGCGGGCGGAGCGGGGACTGCAGGAGCGAGATGAGGCGGCGCTCCATCGGCAACGGAGACGGATGATGCGCATTTTATTCTGGCGGAAAAAGAGAAAAACCCTTCACTTCGCGCGATTTTAAATTATTTATATTTGTTAATAAATAAACATATTTTTATAAGAAGAAATATGTGATTTTTTTCAGATAATTATTTAGTTTTATATATTAAATAAAGTTTTATATTCTATATTTGTTACAATCCCGAATGAAACCTTAGTTTAATTCGAAGTTTGCGACTCCTGACAGACGATCAAATAAAATTGAGAGAGATTGCGAAAACGTTCCGTAAATTTTTTTTGTCACAATCCCGATGTAGCACTTAGCTCCAGCCTATCTCATCTCATTATTGAAGAACAAAATGATGAATTGGATTCTAGAAGTGGCTCTCATCGTGATCAGCGATGTAGCACTTAGCTCCAACCATTAAACATATAATGCAGGCGGATGCAGATTTATGATTCATCATATAACAATTATATCTCGAATATCAGAAGATGAATTATATCAAATAACATTTCAAATCGAATAAGATTGCACTTCTCATAACTCATTCATATCATATCACATATGTTTTTCAAATGTGCAATCATACAATCATTCAGATATATTTTTCACAATTATATTTCTCGAATTCAATTCATAACATTTCAAAACATATTCAATACATATAATAATCGATGTCACACCAAATTCAAAAGAGATGAATACATAGAGTAGGAGAAACCAACTTACCTCATGCGAGTGATATCGAAAGACTTTTTCTTTTTCTTTTCCCTTACTAATCTTCCAATCCTATAATGTTCTTATCATTACTATGATAATGCATGCCAACATGTCCTACAAGGACACAACAATGATCAATGTTATATACTGTTCATGCCTTTAGCCATATAACTTAATTAATTGGTCAATCATGAGAATTCGTCTTATACCCTCACATGGCGTACTTTGTGAAACAAAATTCATATCTTTTATTAAACATAATCCAACCTTATGATTCTAATCTTATATGTATAAAAATTTCAACATAATTGTCCATAAAAGTTTGAGATTTTATTTCCTAAGGGTTGGTTCACAAAAAAATTTCAACCTAAATTTCTATTGCTTTTGTGTTCTCCTAGATTGACTGACCTTGATTATATAATTTATATAAATTAATATATAACTCATATTTCTTCTTTTTCAATTTCTTCTGAAAGAGATCTTAATCAGATTTGAATCACAAAAGTTTTAGAGGTTTTACCTTTCCAGATCAATGCAATAAATTTAACAATTAATAGAATGTTCTACTCTAAATTCATTCTGATGGACTGAATATTGCTCGATAAAGAATTTATTACTTTCATTAAACGTAATATTTTCAAGTGATTACATTTATAAATAAAACTTAACTTCGGTATCCTTTTGATCCTAAGTTATAAAATAATTATGTAACATATTTGATTTAATACATAATTTATAATATCAAGTAACCATTTCGGTGGACAGAATAATAACACCTTAAAGACAAAAATATAACTCTTTTCTGCATACCTCCAAATTAACTTGATTCCCAATATCAAGGAAACTAGACCCATAAGAGAGTGAACATGATTAATTTCATGATTTATATCATATTATATAATTCACAGAAAATTTAGTGGTGGCATACACATAGGTTATGTTTCAAAATCTAATAGACATAGACGCAGTGATTTCAACATTTATATCGTCTTAGTTAAAACTTAGTTTTAAGTGCTTCCAATTGAATTGGAACCTTATTTATACTAGGCATAAGACACATAAATCTAATATTACAATTATAAGAATACGATTTATAGATTAATTTCTAATTTGTTTCAGTTCTGCCCGGACAGCATGATATATGCGTATCTGTTTGTACATAACTTTTCGAATGCATAAAATTTTAAGATAATTCTTTCTCCCATGGAAACTAAACTTCTATGGGAACAAGTGACCCACTTTTTATAATTTTTGGATCACCATAGAATATTTCATTAGCCGGCTAAGCACTCAACTCCTAAAATTTAAAGTTGACACACATCATATGCTACGCCAATTAATTTTGAGTTTCTAACAACTGTTCTAATTTTCATTACTAATTCACAATCGGTATGATACAGTTGCTTCTCCATACGCATGCTCAAAAGATTATAATAAAATTAAATAAATTCATTTCATAAGTACTTGAATTTGTTAACCTTCTATCTTTTTCTTTTATTTTTCTTCTCCTTTCATCTTTCCTTGTTCGGCTGGCAATTAACCTAGTTCTCCTTTTTTTTCTTTCTTTTTTTTTTCAACTCTGTGATCATTCGGTCCACATCTAATTAACAGGGGTATAAATACATACATATTTCTCTCTCCTATTTTTTTTTTCCTTTTAGCTTGAGGCGGTGGGGAGATAAGCATAACTATCTAAATAAGTGGCAAAAGATATCACCAAGAGGTAAGGCCGTTGGTGGTGGCACACCTACAATCCACTTTTTATGAATTTGGTCAAATGGAAAAGGAAACAAAGACATTTGTCATTTAATTAGAAAATGAATTATTATAATCTTATTATGCTCATACTTGAATGCCTAATTTAAATAATTATCTTAAAATGAGGTTTATTTTTAGTTTGTATTAAATTCTGGAAAAATGCCCATCCACGTATTTATGAGAATTAACAAACTAATTAAGTGAAATATAATTGATTTACTTTGCTAAGATAAATAATAGTAATTCAATTAAATTAAACTTAGATCGAATGGCATAATTGACAAAATAATTATATATTCCCAATTTAGCTCGATAGCTTCCTCCCACTAGAGTAAAATAATTAGGATATCTTCGTTATTAGTTACCTTGAAATCATTTATTATGCTCGAGTACCCTTTAAAATTAATATACAATATTATAATTAAACTAATTCAGATCAAAGAGAATTATTCACCTCATTAATTATCAATTAAGTTAATTTGCATACAAGTAAATCTTAGCATGTTATAATATTAAGTTTTAAAAAAAATCTCAGAGAGATTGCATTTGATATATTAGCTATAATTTACTTTTCCAAAAACATGTTTCTGATTTAATTATCAAAAGTGTGTTTTGCACTTTGCAGGAAATTTTATACTAATATATGATTTTTAATTAAGGTTCACTTTATTTGTTAATGATGAAAAAAAATAAAATGCCCATAGATAGAAATATTTTTGAAGAATGGAAAATTTTTGTGTAACACCCCGATATTTTTTTTCTTTTGCCTGTCCAGAAGGCTATCTCGACGACGTCACTCAATTCTATACCTTGACTTTGACCAGTCAACGAACTGACTTACATAAGCGGAAGACTAATTTACAACATTCTATTACAATATGCGGAAGCTATTATACCATATCTAATAACTTATGGGTTAGGACTCATGTCTATACAGTAATGGACCCTATATCCATGTGCATGTCACCCGTCAGAAAAGTCACCAACCATCTCACTATCGTCATCACCATCACCTGTATGGATCCAAATACAGGGGCAAAGCCCAAATACAGGGTCACCCATAATATTTATATGAACCATGATCAATATCAATATCAATACTATCAATAAATAATTATTCATAATAATATATAATTGATCAGAGATCAATGAAGACTACAATTCAATAATAAATAATTCAATTAATAATTAACAATTGATCAATATTTAATTGGCCAAAAGTCGATGAAGACCATAATAACAATTATTAATTCAATTCTATTAATAATTTATCAATTCATCTATCAAGCACAAAGGCTATAATTTATTATCCATCAGCCATAAAGGCGCAATTTAATTTTTCCATCAGCCATAAATGTGAAATCGATAGTCTATGAACCACTAGGGCGAAAATCAATTGTCCATCAGCCACTATGGTGTAATTCAATTAACAATTTGATCATCAATTCAATTATCAATTCCATCTTTGGAGTTATGATCAACCCTTTCGGACGCAATAAGAGAGCTCTTTATTATTAGGGGACACCATGCCACTTCAATCAATAAGTTTGGGTATGATGGGGGACGAAGGATCACACCAAAATAATTAGCCCGAAGGCCCTATCAACCCGAAGACGCAGTTAGCCCGAAGGCCCTATCAGCCCGAAGGCGTAATATTAGCCCGAAGGCCCAATCAACCCAAAGACGCAATATTAGCTCGAAAGTCCTATCAGCCCGAAGACGCAGTTAGTCCGAAGGCTCTATCAACCCAAAGGCGTAATATTAGTCCGAAGGTCCAATCAGTCCCAGTGGCAATCAGTAGACATGGGCCCAATACATTTTCAACTTTTATCTCAATTACCTAAGATGACTATCTTTAACAATTATCTTAGGTTAACACATGACCCAATCAGAAATTTACTATTAATCAATGATATGATCAGATAGGATGACGATAAATCGGATGCGATAACAATTTGATCAGGATCAATCAATAATGGGGTCAATGGATCGATACCATAATCAATATCATGATTAAGTGTAATGCCAACAATAATCAATATGATGACAATATGATCAGATATGATCATAATAAAATCAGAGATGTTAATCAAATGATCGACAATGATTAACGATCTTAACAATTCAATAAACAATAAAATCAATTCATAAAAATATGTTTTCTATTCCAGAACCCAATCCACGTTGATCATTACCCGGATCGTACTAAATGGAATCCAAGCCTTGTCAGACATAACCCATACCGGATTCTGTCACCATCAAGAATTACGTTTTCAACATAATTTTCGGAGGTCATATCTATGTTATTCAATATTCAATCGATGCAAAATAATATATAATTTATGTACAACGAAGAAGAATTCTGGGGTCCATGTCGTGAAAAACCGATGCCATGGGGATCCCCCTACGTACCTCAAGTTGGTTGAAATATAACTCTGTTTCCGATCGTAAATTGATTGTACCAATGCTGAATTTTGTCCCAGCAATTACTCCAATCATTTTTCTCTATATATTCTATTTTTCTTTTCCTGGTCGAGAAATTAAATAAACGAACTATCATAAATGAAAGAAATAAAATATATATTTTCTACGTTTTTCATTTTATTTCTTTCTAGACCCACGTCTTCTTTCTTGGGATCTTCTCTCTCTATTTTTTTTCCAATCTATTTTTTTTAATTCTCTCTCTAAATCTTCCTCCTATCCATTACGATCGTAACCTCCCAACTCTTTCTTTTTTTTTCATAGTCGATCGAATTTTGACCGCAAACGGGCAATCCGTTTTGGCCGGAATATCCCACCTTTATTACCTTTTTTTTCTTCACCTTTTCTCGGCCGTAATTTGCACATGTCCCCTTTTATTTTTTTAACCTCTTCTATTCCTCCTTTTGCGGGCGTAACACCTCTTTTCCCTTATTTCATTTTTTTATTTACTTTTCTCTCTCAACTTCTCTCTTCTATCAACCTGCACGTTTTTTTTTCTTCTTTTCTACTGTGTCACAGCATCCCTCTCTCTCAACTCTTCTTAAGCCCTCATCTCTTCTCTCTCTAATTTTCTTACTCCCTTAATTCTCTCTCAATATCCTTTTATTTTCTTGCGGCCTTAACCTTCTCCTAATCCCTTACGACAATAAAGCAAAATAATTTTGCGACGATAATAAAACTATGCAAACCAGATTACACCGTAGAACGACGTCACAATACGTACCTATGTGAATCCTTGTCTTTGCCATTGGAAAAGTTGCGTCCGTCACCGAAGAACGCCGCACACTTTATTTATAAGATTTATAATTCTCCATTAAACTCTAACTATCTTTTGTAATCCAACTTCAATTTAATCTCTTAATTAATCCATTTAACTAATTCAGATTTATTTTCATTAAATAAATTCCGAAATTCATTAAATAGTATTATCCTTCCAATTTTCCTTTATTTTCGGAATTATTTAATTTCATAATATTTTATCATCTAATTTTCAAATTAAAATAATAATAAATATTATTTTAATAACTAAAATATTTTTAAGCCTTAAAATTCTCAATCTTATCCTACGTGGGAGTCCTATATCCATTAATATATCTTTTGGATCTTAAATCAAATTGAAATTATTAATCTCAATCTAATTATGATTTCCACTCTTAATGGGATTTAAATTTTCCTTCAATCCATCAAACACTCTAATTGAATTATAAAATTACTATATTACCCTTGATAAAATCGCGGAGTGTTACATTTTGTTTGACCATTTTTTATTATGACGACATAAATAAAATAGTTGAATCATTGCTTTATCAACAACATATAACAATGCATAGGCATCACCGGATTTTGAAATATGAGCAACTACACACAGACGGGGACTTATGGCTCTTCCCCTGCTCGCGTGGAGAGGGAGGAAAGGGATGGAGGAGAGAAGGAGGGCATTGAACCAACGACACGAGGAGAGAGAGGGAAGAAGAGAGCGAGCAACGACACGAGGAGAGAGAGGGAAGGTGAGAACCTGCTAGAGAAGGTCTTATGGCTCTTCTCCCGTTAATAATGTGTTGAATTTAAACTCAATTGATTCTCTTATATAGTTAGGCGCTTCAGCAAAATTTTTTTACGGGGGTCTATCGAATTTTAAGATATTCTGTATGTGATTCGTTTATTTCTTTATCATGAGATATGTGTCATATTTTCAGAAGATTTATTTAGAGTTTCAGTCCGTATGTAATTCCTATCATCTGTTTAAGAGAGTGTCTATATAAATTTTCTAGGGATCTAAACAAAGACCCATCTTTGTAATCATCTTTATTCTATAACAAAAAGAGCCGCCGTTTTTTCTCTTCACGTTCTTCTGTGTTTCGTGCGATCTCTCTCTCCCTTTTTTCGTAACATCTCCTCTGCTTCGAGAGTGACACGGGAGTGACACAAGGACTTTATAAATAAATTCAAACGTAAACAACTACGTTTTCATAGCATGGATTGAGATGTAAGGAATCAAATGAAACAAATTTTATGCCCTCTTCCCCTATCAAATTGTTTAACTACATGGAATATGGAAATTTAAAAATTCCTAATAATTCTCCTCAAGAAAAAAAAAAATCCTAATACTCCCATATGCAAAAATTTGTACCCTCAAATCATAGAAACTGATGCACTGCATATGAATAGGGCCACAGAAACATCAATTATTTCAACAGGGGATGCGATCATGGGATAATAGTTCTAGTGCAGTTTCTCCAAAAAGCCTCTACCAGTTGGTGGAAGATAGTAAACTGCATCTCAGCAAGGTTTTTCATATTGAGAGTCATAATAATCCATGTAGCCAACATAATATTTGAAAATTGAAACACATGAAAAAATTGATATTGAAACACAAGTTTCTGGCTTTTTTATGTCAAAAATAAAACCCAGCTAATAACAGCTTAGTTTTAATTGGGAGCTTTTAAGCCGCTTTCACAGTTCATCAGCACTGAAATAAAAAAAAACACCATCTTTTAGTAACTAAGGATATTGAAGCAAGTTGGCAGCATGTGCACAGTCTTATTCACTTTACAATCAACAAGTTGAAAAAATTATGTTGGCTGCCTTGCCGTTTGCTACCTTGCAGTAACTGTGTTCAACAAAAAGTAGCTATTAGTTATCCAAAAGAAGATACGAAAATAATGTTGATCTCCCAATGAAGAGTTGAAAGATAATATAAAATTTGAGATATACCTTTTTAAGTTTTGTTTAATCTTCTCTAATATATTATTTTAAAAGAGCGTTTGCTTTATCTTCTTCCATGAGACTTTTTTTTATGACTTCCATTGGGTGAAGTCTCACATTTTTTCCAATCAAAGTCGTTATCAACATTGAAACTATTCCAAGGTACATTATTTAATAAAGTATTGTAACAATAAATAAATAAAGTCAACGCAAATGTACGATTTTAATAAAGTATTGTAACAATAAATAAATGTACGATTATAATTATGTACTAATTTTTTAAGATCATGATTAAGTTTACACAAACTACAACCTGGTACATTATTTTTATTATAGTTTTTGAGGTTATGTCCATAAACTACTCCTAAATTATCCTGATTTTCACATCTAATTTCAAACTATGAACTTATTATTTTTATCTCTAAACTATCATGATTTTTTCAATTAATTCTTTGTCGGCTTCTGTTAACTTCTTTGTTATCTTCGATTTTCTTCATTTGTGAAAAATAAAAAATACTCCTCCATGAAAAGAGGGAGGGAAGAGGCTGCCCCCTCTACGACTTCCGCCGATGTGCGCATGAGATCTTAGAGCAGAGGGGGCCCCCTCTCTTTCCCTGCGCCTTTCCTTCTTTTCTTGCACACGGCGGTGTAGGGGAACTCTCTCTTTCCTTCTTTTCTTGCACATGACGGCGTAGGAGAAAGAGAGCTCTTTTCTTGTGCATGCCGGCAATGTGCCCAATGAAAGAGGGAAAGAGAGGGGTCCCTCACCTTCGCGGGTGCGAGGGGGTGGGGGGCGCAAGGATTGAGGGGGCGGCGCCCCCTCTACTCTACGACCTCCTACGCACGCCGGTGGAGGTTGTAGAGGGGGGCGACCCCCTCCCTCCCTTCTTCCATGGAGGGGTATTTTTTTACTTTTCACAAATGAAAAAATTGAAATAACAAAAAAAATTAACAGAAGTCGACGGAAAAAATCAAATTGAAAAAAATATGATAGTTTAAGGACTTAAAAAAATATGTTCATAATTTGAGGTTAGATATGGAAAAGTGATAATTTAGTGGTGATTTATGAGAATAACCCTATTTTTATTTATAGTAAAAAACATAATTTTCATAAAATGAATAAGTCTACATTAATACACATTAAATTATCTTATTTACATATTTATTATATTTTAGAAGAATTAAATATGTAAAATAGTGATATAATATTTCATAATGATTATATTTTCTAAACTACAATTTTAATTTCCATATTTATTATATTTCATAATATGATATGAAAATATTAATTATTATATGATTTTTTTATCCATTATTAATAAATAAAATTAATTAATTAAACATATAAAAAGAAATATAGTTGAAATATGATTAAATAAAATTTAAATATATGATAAGTTGTTAAAGAAATATGCATTTGAATAAGGATAGAATAAAAAAAAATATAAACATTTAATTTCGAAACACTAATGAAAGTAGCTTTTAAATATTTTCATTTAAAAATTTAAATTTTACTAAATAAGAAAAAATAATGTTTGAATCGGTAATTGATATTTCAAGAGCCAACGTACAATTTGCACACAAAATATAATAATTAATTATGAAATCTTATTAAAATCCAATTGTATAACATTTTTTTTACAAAGATTTTGAAGTATCGTAAAATAGGTTTTCACCTAAACAAAATTTGGCCTTGCTTGATGTAATAAAGGGAGTAGGCTAGTGGCAGCTGGATTATTTTATTCTCACATTTTTTGCCAAACGATTTCAAGAATGAGTTAGGGGCCCTACCGCTAATGATTGCAAGAATAGAGAAATTATCATTTTTGTTCTTTGTATTGGCATAAAACTCGTTGATCAACGAGATGAAAAAAAAAATCATTTGTAGATGAGATGACGTGGTATGATGAACTATGGAGTGGTGATTATGATGTGTCATTAAAATTTATATTTAAATAATAAATTATAAAATATGTGAAATAAAATAATAATAATTTTATTTATATAAAAGTCATTTATATCGTTCATTATATATTTAAATTATTTATATTAATTAAAAAGTAACAAATATTTATCAGGCAAACGATGCAATAGCTTCGGTGAGAGCAAAGCCCAAAATGGCATATACTTAATTTATTTTTATTTCCTTATTTCTATTTTTTATGATTATTTCATTCATCTATTTTAAAAAGTACAAAATGAGCTATAAATATATATATTAAAAATAAATATAGATAAAAAAACTATTTCATTATAATATTTGTTTACTAATAAGAGAGAGATAAGAGATTGGATAAAAGAAAAGAGAAGAGAAATCAAAACTAATAATATAAAATAATTATCAAAATAAAATTTACACTCATGT
This sequence comes from Pontederia crassipes, assembly GCA_030549335.1. Taxonomy (NCBI): domain Eukaryota; kingdom Viridiplantae; phylum Streptophyta; class Magnoliopsida; order Commelinales; family Pontederiaceae; genus Pontederia; species Pontederia crassipes. The sequence goes on from CM060184.1 coordinate 1,461,275, forward strand.
ATTCCACCACTCCCTCAAAACTATCAATCCAAACAAACTATGAAACTAACGTGAAAAGGGCGATAGTTTTAATATTATTTTGGATCGTCGAAGTAGATTTGTTTTGTCGTCTGTTCCACTGCTGATGTGATAATAAATTTGGCAGCAAAATCAAAGCGTAGCAAACCTCCTCCACGAGGCGGATGAGATCTCTCTGAAAGCTTATAAAATTGATCACTCGTCGCTCAACTTCTCAATGTGCAGCAGCATAAAAGAAGTAGAAGTATCGCAAAGCAAAAGGCTCAAAGTTGCAATTTTTTAATAATCGGCCGTCAGGCGCCACCCTGCATTGTTCTTGCTGTCACCGCCACAACGTGCCCGCCGTCGATGACCTCCGCGTCCCTGCCTTCCCCATATGCGGCCTTCTCTCCAGTCTCCTCAGAACGATGCCTCCCGTCCACAATAATATATTAAGATGATTCGGCAATTAAAGCAGCAATTTTTATTTGCCTTCCACTTGCTCGCTCGCCTTTAGATCTCCAAAGCACGAATCTTTCCTTCTCTTTCTTCCTCCTCCCCCTCGGCTTGCATCCGGGCGATGCGTTTGCTCCCCCGGCCACAAAAATGGGGGAGAAGAAGGGGATGAAGCCTCGCAATTCTAGGGTTTTCTCTTGCTTCTCAATGGCCCCTTCCTCATCCTCTGCCTTCTCCAACCGTTGCTGCTGCTGGAGATGGAGCCTTTGCCGCAAAGGACGAGGTGGAGCTGTTGCAGACTCTCCTTCTCCGGTCTCTTTCCTCCTTGGATCGGCGCTCGTTTCCGGCCTAGTGGGGATCATCTTCTTCTGGCTGGTCTTCTCCTCCTCCCGCCGCCCCGATCCTGCCGGCGATGGCGGCCGAGGCTGCCGTCCCGATAGCGAGGGCTCCTGGTCTATTGGCGTCTTCTACGGGAAGAGTCCCCTCTCGCTTTCCCCGATTGAATTGGTAAGTTCGTGCCCATGCTGTCTTGCTTGAACTCCTCTGGCTCAAGCTATGAAATTTTGATTCCAGAATTGAGGGGTTATATGTGTGAAGTTTTTTCCTTCCTTCTTTTGAGGTAGCAACAGGAGGGTAACATCAATGCCAACAGCTCCGCCTGGCCCGTCGCCAACCCTGTGCTGACATGTGCTTCTCCATCCGCTGCAGGATATCCAAGCAACTTCGTTGCTGATCCTTTCCTCTACGTTCAGGTCATTATTCATTTCTCTCCTTTTTTTCAAGGTCAAGAGTCAATGTTAATTTCATCTATGGAAAGTTATGCGGGGTCATGACTGTAACAAACATTTACAAAATTTTCATGAATCGGAAGAGCTTAATAGCTGTTTATATGATCACTAACTTTACAATTTGACATCGCCTCGGGATAAAGTAGAAAATGCATTGTCTTTAGGTTAAATATCACAATGTTGTGGAGATGCCTATGATAATTAAGCAGGGTTCTCTGTCTTAGCCTTGCACTGATACTAAACAGCTGCTGTTTTTGTACACCTACGAGCCTTGCATTTTTTCCATTGTTCTCCATGGCCCAATTTTTTTTGTCATATCTAGTTTTGAGCCAGAGTAACTTGACATCTCATATGTTGCTTGCCTTGCTATGTGATTCCTGTAGCATTATTTATCAGCTGAACCAACCCCTGTTCTAGTCTGGTGCTATGTTTCCAATACTTTGAAATATTATTTTTTTTTTCACATAATGCATCTCAAATTGGAGAGAATATTTTCAGGACAACATTCTTTACCTCTTCTTCGAGTCTAAGAGTAGTACTACATTGAAAGGGGATATTGGTGTCGCAAGAAGTATAGATCAAGGTGCCACGTGGGAATTCATGGGCATTGCTCTGCAAGAGTCCTGGCATTTGTCTTATCCTTTTGTCTTCAGTTATCAGAACCAAGTAAGTAAAAAGTTGACTATGTGAGTTGCTTCCTTCAGTATGAGTAACTATTGCATCCTCAAGAACATCTTTTCTTCAGATTTATATGATGCCAGAGGGCAACAAAAAGGGAGAACTTCGACTTTACCGGGCAAAAAATTTTCCGCTTGTTTGGACTTTTGAGAAAGTGCTTATAAGGAAACCCCTCATTGATGCTTCGCTAGTTCAGTATGAAGGTTACTTTTGGCTCTTTGCTTCAGATTTTACTCGATCTGGTATAGAGAAAAATGCAGAGCTGGAGATATGGTACAGTAACTCCCCATTGGGACCTTGGAAGCAACATCCAAGGAACCCTATATATAAAGCTGATAAAAGCTTGGGAGCTCGAAATGGTGGAAGGCCATTTATCTATGAAGGATCCCTTTATCGGTTGGGCCAGGATTGTGGTGAGACATATGGTCGGAGGATCCAGATATACAAAATTAAGAAACTGAATAAAGAAGAGTTTGAGGAGATCCCCGTCAAGCTTGGGATTCCAGAGTCTAAAAAGAGACGAAATTCCTGGAATGGCATCAGATATCATCACTTGGATGCACAGCAGCTTCCATCAGGTAACTGGATTGCAGTGGTGGATGGTGACCGTGTTCCTTCTGGTGATTCCACATGGCGGTTTTTCCTTGGCTGCACGTTTTCAGTATTGCTGCTTTCACTGATTGTGCTCACAGGATATTTAATTGGAGCTGTAACCTGCAGTTTGCACCAACGATGTTGCACAACGTCTAATAGGAAGAATGAGTTGCCTTGGACTCGGTCTCATCCCTATTTTAACCTGAGAGCCCGAAGATATGTTGATGTCTTTAACAAATTTGGTTCTTGTATTAGGACAAGACTAAATCCTAAAACATGTATCGGTAAGGTTGTTGTTTGCTTCTTAGTTCTTTTGTGTCTGCCAGTGGTGTGCTTTTCTGTGCATTTTCTATTTGGAGGCAATGGTGCTGAGGAGGCATACATGTTTAGAGGCCAGCACTCGCAGTTTACGATGATCACCATGACTTATGAAGCTAGGCTTTGGAACTTGAAGCTTTATGTCAAACATTACTCTCGATGCGAATCAGTGAGAGAGATTGTTGTTGTTTGGAACAAAGGCCATCCTCCAAGCCCTTCAGATTTTGATTCTGCCGTACCAGTGAGGATACGTGTGGAAGAGCATAATTCTTTAAACAATAGGTTCAAGGTTGACCCTTTGATCAAGACTAAGGCAGTTTTTGAACTTGATGATGATATACTGATGACGTGTGATGATGTAGAGAAGGGTTTTAGGGTCTGGAGAGAGCATCCAGAGAGAATTGTAGGTTTCTATCCTCGTTTATTGGATGGGGAGCCTCCACAATACAGAAACGAAAAGTATGCTCGGGGTAAGAACCTTTACAATACAATTTTAACTGGTGCAGCTTTTATGGACAGCGAATTTGCTTTCAAGAGGTATTGGAGTAATGAAGCAAAAGAAGGAAGAGATTTTGTTGACAAGTCCTTCAATTGTGAAGATCTGTTGATGAACTTTTTATATGCAAATACAAGTTCAGGTAGAGCTGTAGAATATGTTCATCCTGCCTGGGCCATTGACACGTCAAAGTTTTCAACAGCTGCTATTAGCCGAAACACCCAAGTGCATTATAATGTCAGGACAAATTGCTTGTCCAAATTCTCTTCCTTGTATGGTGGCTTGTCACAAAAGTGGGAATTTGGTAGCAGGGCAGATAAGTGGGACTCATAGGCTGCAGTGTCATACCTATTTATTTCAAGAAGGAAATGCCTGTAGACATCTTTCATCTTTGAACCTTCATGAATTTATCCTGAAATATTGAGGTTTATGCCAAGAGCCTTCATGTCAAAATTCTTGTTTGTACATTAAGATACCAGTGGATTGCTGAAATGTACTGCCATTTTGAGAAAGGGCACCTGCTGATCGACATGAGCATCTAGGAGGAGTTTTGTTTATGACATCTTCTATGCAGCAAGCTGCCGCGCCTGAAGATAGATCGCCCAACAAGTTACCGTGCCATCTTGATTCTGACCTGTGCTGGTTATCTTGTTATCGGCTCTTGACATCCTCAATTGAAGCTGTTGTAATTTAAGCATCTGTTTCCTGATAACTTGTGAATTGTCATAGGAGCTGCCCCTAGCAATCTTGTTGACCTAAACATCCCCGATGATCCTCGCCCTTGTATTGTTGTATTCTCAAGTAGATTTTTTTTCCTTCTCTCCTTTTACTTAATTATTTTTCTAGTTGTAGCAGACAATTTCATTTGGTTAATACTCTATTACATGTTTTGCACTCCATTTACATTCTCATGGTCTTGCATTTGTTGACATCTTAAACGTATGCATGCGGAACTCTTTTGATACATCGAAAGCCTTTGTATTGGACACAGCGAAGATTTATTTTCTGAGAATGCTGAGTTTAGTCTTTATGACACTCATGACTGTGTATGTTTTGCCCCTTAAATGTTAAGAAATATTTGACTTTGTTTGAACTAAGGGGCGGTTTGACGCATTACCGATTTAAGTAACCGATAATTTGAATCACCACTTAGATAAATTATCATTATTTAAATTATCGGTAATATTATATTAATATAAATAATAGTTAAAACATATAGTGTCAAAATTATCAAAATACCTTTAAAAATTATTTTAAATTTTAATAATATACGATTGTAAATAAACAAAGCAAAAAATAGAAAAGTGAATATATAAAAAAAAAAAGATGAGACAAAATTAAGAGTTATTTGTACAATATTTCAAATATAAAAAAATGAAGTTAAATGATATTTATTTATTAATAAAATATTTGGAATAAAAAATTTAATTAAAGAGATATTTTTGTCAAAATATATTCTCATCTATTAGTACTCTGTAAAGACACCTCCCCTGTCTACTATCTAGATTACCGAGATGATAATTAAGATTACCAAAATAATTAAAATTATCGATAATCAATCGTATCCAAACGAAATAAATGTGGTGGGTCCTAAAAATTTTAAATAAAATAATCGATAATCTATTTAGGGTACCTCGTACCAAATGACTCAAATTATTTTCTAGGTCAAGTTTGAGCATCTTAAAACTATGAAAAACAATACAAATGTCAGTTTTCAATATACAGCAAGCATATGCCAAGAAGTTTATTAAAGTAACTAATTTATACAAATTTTTTATTATACCAAGTTAGAAGTTGTTAAGGTGTTGATTTTTTTTATTATACCAGCTCTGAAGTTGATGTATTTGTGCATGTGGTTGTGTTAGGGAAAAGAAAAGTGAAACGATTCTCATCGTTCACCAAAAAAAAAAATCCTCTTTAATAAAAACATTGATTTTATTTGTCAGACAGGAAAAATAATAATAAAAAAAACAATTTAAGGGACAATGAAAGGCGCAGCTTCGCCGCAAATAGCGGTGCAGAATGCTGAATTGCTGATGGAGACCCATCTGGTTACTATTGACTTACTATAAATTATGAGTTTGTTAATATAACATAATTTTAGGAAAAAAATAAACTCACGAAGAGAAAAAGAAGGGAATCTTTTTTCTCCTTGGAAGCTTATTAATTACGATAAAATACTTCTAGAACTTTCTAACTGGACAATTTTGAACGTGGACATCACGTTCCATGTTCAAATTTTCTCTCCTAAAATAAAAAAGGTCTCTTTTTTTCGGGTAAATAATAAAAATCTCATTACGACTCCCCACAAATAACCACCTGTTAGAGCACGTGAGTCAAATCATGCTGGGCTTGACATGGACCATCGCTTCCACCTGAGCCACTTAAACGGGCCCTTCCGCGTCGGCCCAAAATTCTATTCCACATTGACCCCTCCGGCCCTCCCCTTCCCCTTTTCTCACCCGAGAAGCTCTGAAACGTGTGGCGCTCGTCCGTTGGCGAGGCCGCATGGCGTGTCGCACTTCTCTTGGCCCACGACCGCTCTCCTCTATATCTCGTGTCCCACCACCGCCTCCCTCCACGCCTTCCTTCGCACCCAAACAAGCAACAGCAGCTCAGGGGAGAGGGGGAGAGAGAGAGAGGAAGAGAGAGTGAGGGGATTCGCGTCTTCTGCGCTTCTCTCTCGCCGTCTACATGGCGGATGCGTTCCTCCTCCGCGTCACCGCCGCCATCCCGCGCTCTTCGTCTCCCTCTTGCCCTCCTCGCGTCCCGCCTGCTCTGGTTTCCCCGCGCTTGAGGGCCTCGCCGAGCTCTTCAAGTTTCGGCGATGCCTCGGAGGGCTTCGCTCGTCTCCCTAGACGTCTGGCTCAGTTCAGAGTATGCTTCGTCTCTTGCTTTTGTTTGCTTAAGCTTCTTTCCTGAGTGTGCTTTGTTAATGTGCTAAAATGTTTCGTTGATCAATTTAAACTTGCGGAGCAAGAGAGAAAAAAAATCCATTTAGCGCAACAAGTTTGAATCTTTCTTGCTCTCAATTTGTATAGTATTCAAGTTGTTCATAAAAAAAAACAATTATTGTTTCTAGTTGTTGCACAAAAGAAACAGAGGTTGCTGAAGTTGGGCATGTCATCTCGAAACAAGTGAGCACTTAGCATAAAACTCGAGATCTGTCATCCTTGTTGATCAATTTTAATAAATAGTTTGCGACATGTGATGACTTGTGTGATATTTTTATCTCACGATGTTAACAAAATATGGAACTTCAAGTTATCCCCAGTAGAAAGAGATAGAAATTTCTTGCCGAATGACTGCAATTTGACAGCTTTTGACTTCTTATCTACCTGGTAACTATTTTAGGTCAAGGCAGTCGTTGCTGAAGATCAGACGCCAAAGTGGTGGGAGAAGAATGCTGGGCCAAACATGATTGATGTTCATTCAACTGAAGAATTCATACGGGCACTAAGTGAAGCCGGTGATAGGCTTGTCATCGTAGAATTCTACGGCACATGGTGTGCCTCATGCCGAGCTTTGTATCCTAAGGTGATCTTTCACTGTTTGTTTTTGTCTTTCTATTAATATTCTACTATCATTTCAATCTATTTTTGACAATTGACAATCATCGTAGAATCTGAATAGTCTTAGTGTGGCAAGAAACAACAGCTCACGCCATAATTACTTTATTTTTGTAGAAATCATTGCTACAGTTGTGACTGGAGCGAAAAAGAAATACCAGTTTCTTTAACTAGTCAAATTGACATGTATTTTGCAGTCAACTAGTTTTTCTTGCTTATAATTCATTGTCTCAGCCTGGTACTAGAATCTTATCAGGTGTCAATATATGTCAAAACATCTATTGGGTTTCTGTTTGGTAAGCTCATGTTCTACACTGTTTTTGTTGTATCCGGGAACTTCACATAATTGCATCATATGTATATTTTCTGAGGTGGAGGCATGTTATCCTATTTATTTAGTTTTCGATGTTGGTGTTGTTCCTTTTCTTTGCGGTTTAGCATCCAGAAAGCTTCTAGGTTCAGACTAATTCAATATGAGACGGGTTTAAACATTTCCCATCAGTAGCCAAGGCTCTTATATTTAATCCTTAGACCTCATTCCATGGCCAGCCAGTTGAACTAACTTTTGGCCATTGCCAGTTTCCTAAAGCTATCATTAACTGAAATTCTGCATTCTGTTTAACAGTTTCCAAAATCTGTTTCAGCTCTGTAAAACTGCTGAGGAACACCCAGAGATTCTCTTCATAAAAGTGAATTTTGATGAGAACAAGCCAATGTGCAAAAGGCTTAATGTTAGAGTGCTTCCGTATTTTCACTTCTACCGAGGCGCTGATGGGCAGCTAGAATCTTTCTCATGCAACTTGGTAAAGGTAAGTGTAATTTTGATGATGCCTGAGTGGACAACTTTTTAATTTAGTATCTTTGTTCTGTAGTTTAATATCAGCAAATATGAACATCCCTGGATTATGATGTGACATTATTATTCTTGCTACCAAGGGTTGAGTTCGAGTCTAAACTACTACGGTTCCATTTTATCAACATGCCTAAATTTGCGCTTGAAATAGTAATAAAATCCGGTATTTTCTTTTTTCGTTCTCAGTAGTGGCATATTTTTCACATCTTAGTTCCTCGTTCATGGACCAGTCAGCTTTTCCCTACAGCGATGTTTTAGCGTTACATCCTTATATCCTGACTAGTCAGTTTGCTTTCTAGTCACTACATTGATTTTATTTATTTTTTTATGTAAGAGCAATTCAACAATCAGATTCTGGCCCTTTCATTTGGTTGTATATTGTATATGCAAATGCAATAGGATCTGTGGTTCAGTCTGGTCTATAATTTTCCATGTCAAGTGCACATGCTATTCTCTTATTATTTCTGGTAAACAAAATTACATTGGACTGACAATCTTCTGGTATTTCTTTCAGTTTCAGAAGATCAAGGATGCCATTGAAACCCATAACACTGATCGGTGTAGCATAGGTCCACCGCTTGGTGTTGGCGACCTCAATCTCCTTGAGACCTTGCCTCCTCGTGGAGTTCCTGCAGAAGCCGGGTCCCGTTGACCATATGACAGTTATGGCCTGGTTCCATGCAACCATTTCTACAGCACGGCCATCAACATTATGTTGAAGAAATACACGTTGAAATCTAGTTTTCGTTTAGTGTCTTCCTTTTATTGTATAACAAGCAAATATAGTGTTTTGATAGTATCATTCTTTGCAAGCGCAAATATTCTTTGGTACAGAAATGGGGGGCAAGTAATACTTGACCGTGAACTCCTGTAACTGTGCTCTGGCTTATATGGAAGTGCTTATAGGAAATATGCAAGGTGTTGATCTGTTTTTGTTTCATTTTCTTCTTTTTTAACCCTTGTTTACGCAAATTAATATTTGATTTACAGATTGGACTCGGATGTTAACATGTGCGTTGTTCGTGTACTGTGTACATAACCAAAGCTCAGAGCCTTTCCAGCTATCAAGTTGGTGATGTTGACCTGTGTTGCTTTGTTCACGTATGCAATGTTCTGAATGATGTATCAGCGCTCAGCTGAGCCACTCGAACCGATTTGAACAGTTCGGTAGATGAAGCCGCATTTACTTAAATGGTATTTTTTTTTTCAAAATAGTTTTAAGAATACAACGTGAAAAATATGTGAGAAAATAAAAATGCATGACTGGGTTTCAGAACATGGAACCAGGGCCGCTGGTTTCATCTTGAGTTTTTGTCAAACGATATGTGACATTGGTTTGCATCCTGAATTTTTGGGACGGATTCATCAAACATGCAGAATAGATTGGACTTGATCTCAATTGCCAAAGGAATCCTAAGAATATTTTTTAAGTTATAAAATGAAATATCTTTTAAAACTATAATGAAAAGCTCTTTGTATAGTTGTATACATCTATATGATGTGCAAAAGCTTGTTTATGTGTCATACATATATATGATGTGCTTTCACGCTAGCAGGCGCAAAGTGACTTCGCTCTTCGACAATTTTCGATCATAAGAGGCACATTGCACAAAGATTTAAATCGTTAACATCATAATGTCGGCTAACTTTGTAGCAAAGAATCAAAATTCGCACATATGAAGAAAATATCCCAAGGTGTTGATAATTGATCACTGAAGAATGAGAGAATTATTTGTCAAATAAGAAGAAAGTAATTAATTAAGACCTAAGTCAATTATTTTTGGCAGAATCAGTCCAAAAAATCGAAGGACTTTATCACTGAACAATAGTAACAAATAGGAAAAAAATATCAAACCATTCAGACATATCAGTTCATCCTTGAATCAAGATTAAAATTTTTCACTACTTCGTTAATATCAACATTTATCATTGAGTTTTAATATAACGACGAACGTAAGTCATGTTCAGTTTTTTTTTTTAATACTGAGCTATTTACCTACTCGTTTGACGTATATAAATCCCGTACGTATCGGATTGCCAAATTAAAAGAGACAAAAATATAACTTTAAATAAAAACTTAAACGGGTCGGGCCAGCAGATGTTTTGAGACAAGATGGTGTCAGGCGCCCAATTATTAATTGGGCCTTCCATTCCGCCTGAGAGTCTAGTGGCGGCCCATTTACATGAATAAGTGGATATGCCTTCCGGCTTCTGCTTCCAAGTCGCGCGCCTCTCATGGCGTTCGCCTGCTTCACTCCACCGACCTCTCACCTCCTTCTCCCTTCTCTCGTCTCCTCCTCCTCCTCTTCTTCCTCTTCTCGCCCTCCTCGTTCTCCATGTCTTCTTCTTCCCACTCATCAATGGACGCCAGGAAAGCTCGCGGCCTGCTTGATTGCGCATCGTCTCCATGCCTCCTTGTCCACCTCTCTCCAATCCTTCGACGTCGACGATGAAGGAGACGACGATGAACGCGAAGGTGATTATGTCTCGCGCCGACCGGAGAGCAAGTGCAGCACGAGTACTACTGAGAAAAAGAAGAGGAGGAAGAAGAAGCTCCGGCCGAGCTTCTACGATCAAACCCTCGAGCGGTGGTCCGTCAAGGTGTCATCCCAGAGATCCCATCTCCCGTGGCAAGGTGGAAGCCTTGCGTCTTCGAGTAGCGGGAACGAAGATGACGATCGAACAACGAACCCCGAGGCTAGCGGAGAGGAAACGAGGAGGATGAGGAGGTTGGATTTGATAGTAGAGAAGCTAAATGGTGGTTCTTCGGTTAGTGGACGTCAGAATTCCTTGAATGTTGGTGTTTCTTGTTCAGATTCCGGGAATGATCTAATCGGCAAACAGGTGCATGGCGTGTCGCTGGGAACTCGTCTGGCAATGGCTCCTTGGGACCATGGAGCCAAAGGGGAAACTAAAGAAAACATTACAAGCCCAAGAGCTGGTACTAAGCAGTCTGAGCTTAGCTATGACGATAAGAGGTCCGGCGATGGTTTGATGGACGAGTACAACTCCAGGGTGGACTCTCTAGCCAGTAATACTTTAGATGATATCTCTTGTTTGGATTTTGAGGTCGTTGGTAACTCCTCTTTGGCTGCCCCCGAGGAAGGGGACGAGAAAATTTGCAAACAGGTGGTGGGCATACCGCAAGGGGCTCGGCCAGTGATGGCACCATGGGTCCGGGGAGCGAGAAAGCAATTTGAAGAGGTTAAATTGAATTCGATAGGCAACATCAAGTCCTGTAAAAAGAATGCTGGGCCTATTGGTGAGGATAAGATGCCAGAATCAGGTGCACTGGAAGGGAAATTGAATTCAAAGATGAATGGTCTTCCAAAATCTGAATTTAGTTATGAAGGGATGCCTGCTCTTGGCACTGGCAAGGAGTCTCCGCAAGTGATTGAAAAATTAATTGCTTCTTCTGGAGATCACAAAATGGAAACTTGGACTGCAACACACCATGAATCGAATGCAAAAAATGGACAGGGCAAAGACAGCTCAATTGTTGACAAATTGAAGGATTCAATGGATCAAAGATCTACATCCAGATTTGATACTGTCATCTCTTGTAATGATGCTGATGATGCACCTAAGTTAGTGGATTCTGTTCCACTCCCATGGCAAAGAAGCGATGACTCTTTTTACAATGACGTCGTACGTAGGAGGTCCAACACTGAATTGGCAGAGAGGACCATTCCGGAACCAGAGCTCCGGAGGCTGAGAACAGCTTCCTTGAGGATGAAAGAGAGAATGACAATTGGGCCAGCGGGGGTAACTGAAACAATCGTGCAAACTATTCACCAGAAATGGAAGGCAGATGAGGTGGTTAAGTTAAGGTTCGAGGGTCCACCTAGTTTGAACATGAAGAGAACACATGATATCTTAGAGGTCAGTTTCATTTGGATTTGTTTGGAACTTTTGTGAACACTTACATATAAAATAAAATACATGAAAAGATAATAGCTTCAAGTGGATTTCATTCATACGCAAAGCATATGTGTAGAGCTGTTATTGATGGTAAACATTTAAGCGTGGAATTCATACTTGTCTTTAATCCATCATACATGTAAGCCAACCAGATAAGGCTTCAAATCATAAATGCATTAGTCTTGAACATGTGTTCTCTCTTTAAACTTGTGAGAACATCATGTCGGATCATGGTTTTTATCTGCTCCAAATTATGAGATATTTACTGATATCACTCCAGCTTCGTTGAATTTTTCATATTTTAACATGTCCAGGCTTCTAGTTTATTGATATATGCAGCTATAATAGAGGGTCAAGATTCCTTTCTCGTTTCAAAAAAAAAAAAAAGTCCATGAACTTGATGGTATTGAGTTTCTTCTTTAGTCATAAAAAAGAATGTGACCTTAGATTAATCAGTAGTTTTCAATCGTTGAAATATTTTGTACTTAATGCATAATCAGTTCTGTCTGGAGGCATGTGATATTTTTTCAATGATGTGTGTGGTTGTCTGCTAAACAGATGAAAACTGGAGGCCTGGTTATTTGGAGGTCTGGAAGATCCATTGTGCTCTATAGGGGAACAACATATCAACTACCTTGTGTCCAAACATACTCAAAATCAGCAAATGCTGATTCTGATGAAATTAATGCCGTTATGGGGGAATCATGTAATGATTCAACCAGTTCTGCTGTCAATCCTCTGAGTTCTTCTAGAAACAAATCTGAAGGATTTCAAGGTGATTCTGATATTGATAATTTGTTGAATGAACTGGGACCACGATTCAAAGATTGGACTGGTCGCAGCCCACTTCCTGTTGATGTGGATTTGCTTCCTGCTGTTGTTCCTGACTATAAAACACCCTTTAGACTTCTTCCCTACAAGACCCGAAATGCCTTGAAGGACAGAGAGATGACAGCACTGCGTAGACTGGCTAGAACGATGCCACCACATTTTGCACTAGGTTTGACCTCTTTGTCCAGCTTGAGACCAAGTTTTATCTTCGTACTTTTGGTGAGACAATATATTTTATCTATCCCTCTATTTTTTCCTATGCTGTAGGAAGAAACAGACAGCATCAGGGACTAGCTGCTGCAATGGTAAAGCTGTGGGAGAGAAGTGCTATTGCGAAAATAGCCATCAAACGCGGCATTCCAAATACATGTAACGACAGGATAGCTGAAGAAATCAAGGTGTAACATGATTTATACTGTTAGGAGTAAGTTTATGCATGTTGTTTCTATTTATGTGGATGTATGCAATACCTATGCCTTCATAATTCTATTTCTTTAGTATTTTATGTTTCATGAGTACATAACCATTTAATTTATGACTTACTGCCAATATAAGAGCATCATGTGCCTTAGCGGTGTATTTTTGTGTTTTTTATAAGCATAACGTTCACATTGTTCTCTTCTGTTGAGCTTTTAGATTTATAATAAATTTTCATGTCTTTGCGAAACTCCGCCTATGTTTTATAGCCGGTCCCAAGCCCGGATAAAGGAGGAGGGTTGTGTTAGGCCCCGACAGCCAGCGTAAAACCCTGTCGAATCTCATGAACATGGATCAGGTGTCGTATGATCCATGTAGCCGACCCCACCTAGTGGGATAAGGCTTTGTTGTTGTTGTTGTTTCATGTCTTTGTGAATAGTATGTATGAACTCAGCATTATGAGACTTCGTAAACATGGAGGCAGAAAACTATGACATAAAGTTGTTGACGCTTGCCTTTGTTCTATATGCATTTCGATCATCATCATCATCCTGTAAAAGAGCAAATCATATCTGCGGCAAAAGATAATGTCCAATCTTTACAGCATTCTGAGAAGAAAAGCAATGATTACCAAGGATGCAATCATCCATCTTTACTGTTCCTAACAATTATTTGTTGTTACCATTATATTGTGTTTATATGTTCAGTCCCCGTTGTGTGGCTTTTTAATTATTGTAGCATTGAAAATGTTTTCATAGAGCCTTTTTAATTATTTTTGGTCTAAATGCCTTTAATTAAAAATGAGGCACATATGGCTTTGAGGAAGCGAGATATAACCTGGAAATTGTTTATTAAATGAAAGGCGATCTTGGTTATCAATTAGTTCACTGTTTTTGCTTTCCTCATGGTTCAAAGAACATTCACTTGAATAATTTATTTGACTTATTGTTCAACTCTTCTTGTCCGGTATTGTTTCTAATTCAAGTATTTCATGTTCAGAGATTAACAGGGGGAGTTCTTCTTTCTAGAAACAAGGAGTACATCGTCTTTTATAGGGGAAATGACTTTGTCACTCCTTCAATTAGGGAAGTCCTCATGGAAAAAGAAAAGTTGGCTATTGTTCATCAGGATGAGGAAGAAATGTCTCGGAGAAAAGCGGCAGAGTCTATTATTTCTAGTCCAGAAGCTGCTAGGGGTCCTTTGGTTGCCGGTACTCTTGCTGAAACTACGGAAGCAAAAACTCGCTGGGGAAACCCATTAAGCTCTGAGGATATAGAAAGGTTAAAAAAAAATACCGCGTTAGCTAAGCATGCATCTCTACTTCGACATCTTGAAAGAAAGCTAGCATTTGTAAGATCTTTATGATACTGGCGAAATTTATAGTTTATTATATAGATATAATTATTTTTTATTTTGTCATTCAAGTTTTCAAAAAGTTAATGTGCGATCTTATGGTCATCAGGCACAAGCAAAGGTTAGAAAAGCAGAGAGAGCATTGGCTAAGGTGCAGGAATTTTTGAAGCCTGCAGATCTTCCCACTGATTTAGAAACTGTGACTGATGAAGAGCGGTCTTTGTACCGTAATATTGGTCTCAAAATGAGGGGTTCTTTTCTTCTTGGTATGAGCTATAACTTTATTTCGTGCTATCTAGTCCTTCTGTTATTGCTGTATAAGATTGTGAGTAGACTACAATTCTAGTTTCCATTGTAAAGATATACCTCTTCAGGGAGGCGTGGAGTCTTTAGTGGAACTATTGAAAATATCCACTTAAGCTGGAAGCATAAAGAACTTGCTAAAGTTCTGGTGAAGGGGAAAAGTTTTGCACAAGTAAAGCAGATTGCAATCTCCCTGGAAGCTGAGAGTGGTGGTGTGTTAATTTCCCTTGATAAAACTACTAAAGGTTATGCAATAATCTTGTACCGTGGTAAGAACTATCAAAGGCCTCGAACTTTGAGGCCTCAGACTCTGTTGACCAGGAGGCAGGCATTAGCACGCTCTATAGAACTTCAGAGGCGTGAGGTATTTATCAACAGTTTGAATATTCTTCTCGAGGATATCGCTACTTTTGTCCTAAAAAGTTTAACTTGCATTTTTAGGCTCTCAATCATCATATTTCAAGCTTACGTGTGAAGATTCAGATGCTAAGATCTCAATTGGTATATCCATTTGGTTGGCTTGACATTTTCATCTGCTTTTGCTTGTTTGAAATGTTTTAAGGTTCAAGAACATGCTCTTTGTTGAATTATTCTTCCCTTCCCATACATCTGTAGGACAAAATGGAATCTGACGAGGAATTGATTGATGGAGAATTGTATTTGTCAGACGATGATTCTGATGATAATATGGAGGTGAGAATGTGCATGAATAATCCTTTCAATGTTGGAATGTGCTCGAACCCATGAATTCATCCCACTAAATCATCCTTCTGGAAATTCACTGTAATAATTGAATTGCGATGAATGAAACAATTTACTAAGCAGCTAATTCATGATCCTCTTCATATTGCATTCTGTAAATGCTTTTATAGTCGTAGGTTTCTTATGTACTTACAGTTTTTTTAATATTATCACAGGACGAAGGTGAAGAGGCATACCTTGAAACCTACGACAGCGGTGATGAGGCAGTGACACCTCCCAGGAGAACCAAAACTTTTGGTTTCAAGAATCGTTGATGTATATGCCGAATTGTCTTTTGCAACCTCCAT
The DNA here is from genome assembly GCA_030549335.1 of Pontederia crassipes. Taxonomy (NCBI): domain Eukaryota; kingdom Viridiplantae; phylum Streptophyta; class Magnoliopsida; order Commelinales; family Pontederiaceae; genus Pontederia; species Pontederia crassipes. The sequence goes on from CM060184.1 coordinate 1,476,898, forward strand.
TTCAGTTCTCAGTTGGCAACCATTGGAGGTGAGAGGACGGTGCAACAGGGGAAGAAGGAATTTATTTCTTATTTAATTGAATTTAAAGTTAAAAGAGAATGGAATAAAAAATATATTTATTTAAATAAAATTGTATTATAATTTTCTTCTTTTAATTATTTCATTCAAATAAGATTAATATTTCATCTTCGTCCATTCCCTTTTAATGTTTTTTTTTCCTTTTTTTATTACCTTCTCTTTCATTAAATAATTTTTCACTCAAAGCTCCGTGGCACAAAAACGATTTATTTCATTTGATGTGATTTACTAATTATGCGATCAGGAGGTCGAAGATTCGTCATAATATTAATTCTTAAAGAAAATGCAGAGGAAATTTGCTTCTGCATGGGATTTCTACAAATAAACATATTTTGCACTAGAAAAAGTTACTGATTTAATGGCATATATACAAAAAAATCTACGTATGCATGTTAAAATATATGCGATAAAAAGTAATTTACTGTCCAAATTGTTAATTAAAATATAAATAGTGCTTGGACCTCTAGAGATTTAGATATAGGAATGTTAATTTCATTAAACTCAATAATTAATTATATTATTATGATTACCATTACACTGGCCCGTGTAACGATAGGCATTTAAATTGAACTGTTAGGATAAAAAGTCGCTCCCTAAACCAGGAAATACAAGCGAAGGACATCTGACCATCCATTTCGAAATCCGATGGCATACGCTACGACCACGGCCAATCAGCTACGATTAATTAGGTTAAAGTCCCACAAGAAGGCTCAAACATAAAAGCTGAAGAAAGATGTGGATGGAAACTACAACAACAACAAAGCCTTATCCCACTATGTGGGGTCGGCTACATGGATCATACGACGTCATTCCGTTCTATATTCGTTGATCAATGTTCATAAGATTCGACATGATTTTATGTTGATTGTCGGGGTCTAACACAACCCTCCTCCTTTATCCGGGCTTGGGACCGGCTATAAAGGATTTTTTTAGGGGAAAAATAAAGATTAAGCATTTTTTTTATGCTTTATCTTTTACAAAGAAAAGATAATAATATCCATTCTCAAAAGGGCATCACTTTTGCTATTTCAAAATACACTATTATCATTTCATCTGGCAAGAATAAAAATACTCAATATTTTTAACACTCATAGAATGACAATAATGTATTTTGAAGTGAAAATAACTTTAACACTCATAAGATAAAATGATAATAGTGTATTTTGAAGTAGAAATAAGTCCTTTCAAAATTCTTACATTTTTTAATAAAAGAATAGTGGCACTTGCAATCCTATTATTATCCTTTCACGTGCCATCATATTGAAATTAACAGTTGCCTAATTCGACCATTTAGATTGCACGGAAGACACTTTTCCATTACTATATACCTATCTACAGCAAGATCAAGTTCTGCATATTATTTTGGATATTTTCACTGCTGGGATTTGAAGCATCAGTTGCAAAGTGAAGCAAACCTAAATCTTGGAAGACGATACCCCTAGTTTGATTTCTGAGATGATCATATGCATTGAGATAGTTAAGAAATTAGCATACCAATGGACATCCGAAATAAACAAAAGTACTCATTTATTTTCCTATCTAGGGGCCTCTCAACGGCATGGACATGAATCCAACAGTTGCTCTGAGGGCGCTCCTCGTCGGCGGCATGACTTTTTTCACAAATGTAGGTGCTGCTATGAAAATAACGATAAGAACAAAGACTTATTCCAACCAAACATTATGACTGTGTTTGGATTGGAGATTTTAAGTTTCCGTAAGTTCTCGAGAACTAATCGATTTGATAGAAAAGTTTGAGTTGGTGTTTGGATGAAAAAGTGTAATGATGAGAATTTAAAAAATTGATTTGATAGATAAGCTTTAGTAGGTGTTTGGATAAAAAGTAAGAATTAAGAATATAATTTATTATTTTATGAGATATAAAATTATAGTAAATAAAAATATGTTATTAATATTATAATGTACATAAATTATATTATTATTATTTATTTGATTAAATATTTTAAATATTATTAATATTATAATTTACGTACATCTTAAGATCCAAATATAATATAATTTTTAATAAACTAATTGAATATATTAATTAATAAAATATTTATAATTAGCAAATTAGATAGAAGAAAAATTTTTAAGATAAACTAATTAATAACTAAAACATGAAATATAAAAGATAATTTAACATCATATTTATATAAAATAATTATATAATTATAACTTATTTTGAATACCATAATTAATAATTATACTAATATCATACTAGTTAATTTATATTATAATATATTATAAGTAAAATAAATAAAAATATTTATGTCAACATTTAAACAAGAAAATATATATTTTCATAATAAATAATAATGGAAATTTTTATTTTATTATAACACAAAGTAAATTGTAATAGATAATAAATGTACTTTTTGTTATTATACCTAAATAAATTATAAATTTATGATAAGGTATAAATAATAAATAAATATAATATATATGTATATGTATATAATATAATATATATAATGATATTATTAAAATAATAAGTTATAGATCTAAAAGTAGCTCTACCTACTTTTGGAACTACTTCTAGACCTATGGAAAAAAGAAGAAGTAAAACGTAAAAAAAAGGTTCTTGCTTCTAACAAGAATTTGAAAAGTTCTTGTCGGAAGCAAGAACTTTTTATTCTTCAAATTGATCACGTGACGAAAATTTTGAAAGTTCTAATCACATAGGGTGTTTGACCGAACTTGGACAAATTCTGCTCAAGTTCTACCAACCAAACACATCCTATAAGAATTTGAATTTTTTAAACAAACATTATCATTACGAGAAAAAAAAGATAAGAACACTAAGTTTTTTATCGAAATAAAAATAATTTGTTCCCATCCATTATATTCTTAATGTAGAAATATTAAATTATGTAACAAACACTCTCTTCGTAATTCGAAACAAATTCGACAATGAGCTAAAGATATTCCAACCACGGGAGATGCAACTTTATTATAGTGTTGATTTGTTTCATCATTATATCATCATCGTATTATATATGTTCCTTTTTTTTAATTCTTTTCTTTCACTAGTTAAAATCTAAGTATATTTCCCTGGGTCAGAGTGCAATTTGTTTCTGTAAAAATTCTCGTCCTTAATTAATTGATATATCACGCCAAAATGTCAAGTTCTGGAATTGAAGCTACAGTGAATTTGTAAGGATTGAAACTTCGTGCCCGATCCGATTTGTTTGTACTCATGCTCGTGTTAAATGTGAGTTACGTGACATGGTCCATCCTTTTGCATCATATGGACAAGATTATTTCGCCTTTTTTACGGTCCGAAAACTACAAGAGCGCCCGTATGATCTGTATTTATCTTCTTACATTAAGAGAGGCCAAATAACATGTTTAACAAAAAATAGGTTATTTATACTTCAGAAAATTTATAGTTTATATAGGAAAATGCATATTTATAAAAGAGGATTCGATCAATAGCTTTCCTCTTATCGCACACTTTATTTTGAGAAAAAAATGTATATTTACTTAAAAAAAATATACAACCTCATTTTCAATTATATTTAATCGAACTAAGTCCAACTTATTGCAAAAAGTGACGCTCGTAACACCCATTTAATTAGCTCCTCTCTTGTGTATGTGAGAGGCCAAGGCGTCCGTGACATTTGCTCATGTGGGGCCAAGACTTTTGAACCTATGTGGCACTATTTAGTGGGGAGCAAAAATTTTCTAATATTTTGTGTGACTACCGAAAAAAAATAAAAATTTGAAGTGTAAAAAAAAAGATACATTAACAAATAAAAAATTCTTCTTCTCATTAGAATTAACATTGAAAAAATCTAATTCATTTTGTCTGTATCTAAATAAAGAAACGAAAAAAATGCTACTAATAAAGAAATGTGAATGAACAAAAAAAATCTTACTAATAAAGAAACGAAAAAAAATGTTCCGCCACCAAAATATAAATTGAAATAAAAAAGCACAATTATTTTCATAGAGAAAAAAAAAATTTCGTCCCACTTGAGAATTTCAAAATTTTATTAATTTCTGGCCCCTCCAAAGCCAAAGTAGCCTCATCCAATCTTTTGCACATTCTTCTTCTTCTTCTTCTACCGCTGCAGCAAACACGTAGTGATGGAGCAGAAGCCATCGTGGGCGGATCTGCTGGGCGGCAAGGAGTGGTCGGGCCTTCTCGACCCCCTCGACCTCTCTCTCCGGCGCCTCATCCTCCAGTGCGGCGACCTCTGCCAGGTCACCTACGACTCCTTCAACAACGACCAGAACTCCAAGTACTGCGGCAGCTGCCGCTACGGCAAGCACGCCCTCTTCGACAGGGTCTACTTCCCCTACGCCGGCGACTACTACGTCGCCGAGTACCTCTACGCCACCTCAGCGGTCGACGTCTCCAAGGATTTCCTCCTCTTCTCCCAGAACAAGAACGCTTGGAGCAAGGAGTCCAACTGGATTGGCTACATCGCCGTCTCCACCGACGCGGTTGCCCGGGCCTCCGGCCGCCGCGAGATCTTCGTCACATGGCGAGGCACGATACGGAACCTCGAGTGGGCCGACGTGCTGGAGCCGGAGCTCGTCGCCGTCGACTCCCTCCTCTCGCCGTCGCACGTGAAAGACGCCAAAGCCGCCGTCATCCTCGACACTCCGAAGGTCATGAAGGGCTGGCACGTCATCTACACTTCGAAGAATCCCAAGTCGCAGTTCACCACGGACAGCGCGAGGGACCAGCTGCAGGCCAAGGTGAAGGAGCTCGTGGAGCTGTACAAGAACGAGAGCCTCAGCATAGTGTGCGTCGGCCACAGCTTGGGAGCGAGCCTGGCGATCCTGAGCGCCTTCGACATAGTGGAGAACGGCCTCTCCAAGGTCGAGGACAAGGGTGATGACCACTTCCCGGTGTGCGCCGTCGTATTCGGAAGCCCCATGATCGGGAACAGGGCCTTCAACGCTCGGCTGGCAAAGCTGCCCAACCTCAAGATTCTGCACGTCAAGGACGGCAAAGACCTCATACCGCACTATCCGGGCCTGCTCCTCGGGTACGTGTACACCTCCGCCAGCAAGGAGCTGGTGGTCGACGGCCGGAAGTCGCCGTACCTGAAGGACTCAAAGAACCCGTCCGACTGGCACAACTTGCAGGGCATCCTGCACACGGTGGCCGGGTGGATGGGGGAGCAAGGCAAGTTCGAGCTGCAGGTGAAGAGGAGCGTGGCGCTGGTGAACAAGTCATGCGAGTACCTGAAGGACGAGTGCTTGGTGCCCGGATCGTGGTGGGTGGAGAAGAACAAGGGCATGGTGCTGGGCGAGGACGGCGAGTGGCAGATGGCGGCGCCGTCCGACGAGGACATCCCCGTGCCGCCTTCAGAGAAGGCAGTCAACTCCTAGTCAAACAAAGTTGACACTGCCGTTGACTTTTCTGCTTGCTTGAGTTGGTTTAAGAATTGTGATAGTAACGAGTATTAATCATCCGATTAATACCGTTGTGGTTTTATGTCTTTTCTAATGTCCCTTTGTAATCGAAAAAATAACAATAAATTTTTTTTGTTGAACTTATGATTGCCAAATTGATTTGGAGATATAGAACAATCGAACGTAATCTACATAACTAGAAAATTGAGCTCAATTGATGGTTAAGCTAAGATAAACGTTTAGTAGTTCTGAAATCTAATTACCAGGCGTTTCATGAACTATAAGACGTTTGTTTTTAGATAATGTTTAAATCTCACGGATAAGAAAGATAAGATTCATTCCAGTAACGAGGTTTAAAGAGTTCTTGTACACAAACTAAAAAACTTTCGAAGGTAGGATATCCTTTTAAAAGTAACATATATAGCTTTTCAACCGTGACAATTTCCCACTCAAGATTGAGCTCAATTGATCCATATATTAGCTACCCTATAGGTTTAGCAGTCATATGAAATCTAATTACCATAATTTAATCCCTATAGAGTTTGATGAATATACTGCCTATGTTAAATAAAAACATCGTACTCTCTATGTTAAACGTTGAATTTGAATATTCGACGATGGACGTAAAAGAAAGCGAATTATAATTTTAAATAAAAAAGAGAACATGGATGATTGATATCAAATTTGATGATATTTGACATAGGTAGTATAATCCTACCTATTCAAATAGGCAGTGTATTCATTAAATTAGGCATTTGTTTAGGACAATATCTAAATCTCAATGGAAAGGAAGATGTGATCTTTTCCTTGTTGTCATATGGCTTCTTTTATCGTGCTGTTCTGGTATCCCACTTCATGCAACAACAAAACTTCATTGTTCAAGGGTTACCAATTTTATTTTGACTCCTTTTTTTCTTTTCGATCAGAGAAAAATGAACGTCAACACATAGAAATGAATAATAACCACTACAAGAAAAACGCTGATTACCGGAAATATAACCGTCCGAAAAATCCCGGCCGACGATTTCGAAAAAGTCCCGACGGTTCCAACGGTTGCAACCGCCGAAAAAGTCCGGCGATTTCGACCGTTGATGGTCGCAATCGTCGCAAAGAATTTTTTAAAAATAAAAAAAATTAGCGGCCGGATTGGACCGCGGCCGACCGTCCACGGCAGGATCCGACCACTGAGGGCCAAATCCGAACGCTCGCGGTCGGATCCGGCTGCCAGTGGTCGAATCCGGCCGCCAGCAGCCGGAGAGAAAGAGAGAGAGAGAGACGCTGGCGAAGAGAGTGAGAGAGACGCCGTCGGGGGAGGGTCGCCGACGGTCGACGCTTAACGTCCGGCCAGAGGCTCGCCGGTCGGGAGAGGGAGAGGGAGAGAGAGAGGAGAGGAGGGTATTATATATATAATACCCTTACGCTTCGGATATGAAACACCAGACGTGCGGCTCGACGAACCCTGCTCGGTCGCCGATCAGCCCTCGTTTGGACGTGCCTTGGACCCCGGCCGTACACGCCCCGGATGCACAACGAAACACCCGCCCAAGAAGAAAACAGGGAGGCTAAGAGTTTAGAGGAAAACTAGAGAATATTATTGAGCAATCTCAGATTATCCAGGATGGTCTTACAAGCCTTGATTATATGTCCTTTTATAGTGCCCAAGAGAAACAACTCCTAGTCTAAGTTAAGGACCTAATTCTATTAGGCATGCAAGCCCTTCTCTAGAAAAAACCTCCTTGGAGTAGGAGTAGAAATTCAGCAACCTTGGAGTCCTAGAAGAATTCGGCCAGCACTCCTTCAAAGTCCATCTTGAAGGCAAACTGGTCAGGCCGCCCTCCTGGCACCCTACCATGTCCGGGGCGCGCCTCGGGTGCGCCCGCCGGGACAAGTCCTAGTCCTACTAGGACTAGAACTATTTTCCTGTGGCCTCTCCCCATCTTCAGTCCTCCTATGATTAGGACTTCATCTCCAAGTGACCCTCGATCCAGAAGGAAGCTCCGTCCGCGCCCAGGTCCTACTCGACCTAGGAGATGTCCGAATTCCTATTCCTACTAGGAGTAGGAATCCTTCCGATCCTGCACTTCTCCACGCGCTCGTCCTCCTACTCACGATATGAGTCTAAGTCTTCATCTCCAGAAGCTCCTCCCTCCCCATCGGACCTTCGGAGTATTGGACGACTCCTATTCCTATTAGGAGTAGGAATCGCCCCGGCCACGCCCGCCTCCTCGCGCGCACGGCCACGCCCGCTCGGGGCGCGCCCTTCAATGGGCTGGAGTGACATCCTCCCCCACCGAAGTTGTTGCCGTCCCCGGCAACTCCGGTGCGCCTCTTGGACTTGTCGGTGTGCTCATGTCGTTCACTAATCCACGTGTCTCCACTTCACGCCCAGAGTCTTCTGCATCCCCGTAGAATCTCTTCAGCACGCTCACGTGGAACACTGAATGGATCTGTCGCAGTTCTTTGGGAAGATCCACCTTGTAGGCCACTGTGCCTACTCGCTTGGTGATGACGAAGGGACCCTCGTACCTTCTCAACAACCCTTGGTGCAGATTCCTAAGTGCTTTGAACTGACGTATTCGTAACTTCACAAGAACCCTGTCTTCCACCTGGAACTCGACATGCCTCCGCTTCTGATCAGCGAACTTTTTCATTTTGCGCACCGCTTTATCCAAGATGGCCCTCGACGCCTCGAGGTTGTCCTGCCAACCACGCGCCACATGATACGCCGCCGGACACTTCCCCGCGTACCTGGCCGTCAGTCCTGCAGGTGTCACTGGCTGCCTCCCAGTGATGATCTCGAATGCACTTTGTTGCGTCGTCTCGCTCTTCTGCATGTTGTACGAAAATTGTGCAACGTCCAAGAGATTTGCCCAATCCTCCTGATTGGCTGCAACAAAGTGCCTCAGGTAGATTTTCAGAAGATGGTTGGCCCGCTCCGTTTGGCCATCCGTCTTGGGGTGGAAAGCTGTCGAGAAGCGCAGCTCCATCCCCAGGAGCCGGAAGAGCTCCCTCCAGAAGTGACCCGTGAACCTCGGATCACGGTCACTGACGATGATCTCAGGTACGCCACAGTATTTTACTACATGCTTGACAAACAAGCGGGCGACCTCTTCCGCCGAGCAATGCTTTGGAGCCGGGATGAAGGTTCCATACTTTAAAAACTTGTCGATCACCACCATGATCGATCCCGCTCCCCCAGATTTAGGCAAGGCTGAGATGAAGTCCATAGTCACCATCTGCCATGGACGCTCCGGTACGGGCAAGTGTTCCAGCAACCCTGCCGGCTTCTTCTGCTCAAGTTTGTCCTGCTGACACTTGAGACATGTCCTCACATATGCCTCGACATCCTCTGTCATCTGAGGCCAGAAGTATGAGTCTTCAACCAACGCCAAGGTACGAGCCGCTCCCGGGTGGCCCGCCCACTTCGAGTCATGACAGTCCTTCAATATCGACCGTCGAAGACCCTCCCATCGTGGCACGTACAACCGACGTCCCACTGTGAACAACAGCCCATCTTCTGTCCAGAATCGTCGTGACTTGCCCTCCTCGACAAGTCGAAGCATCTCCAGAGCCTTAGGATCCTGCTTTAATCCCTCCCGGATGTGATCCTTGAAGTCCATGCGGATGGCGCTTATCGTCGCAAGTTGCACCTTGCGACTTAGGGCATCGGCCACCACGTTGGTCCGCCCCGTCTTATATTCTAAGACGTAATCGAACTCCGCCAAGAAGTCCTGCCATCGTGCCTGCTTTGGGCTCAGCTTCTTCTGATTCTGAAAATAAGATGTTGCTATGTTGTCCGTCTTCACAACGAATGCGCTCCCAAGAAGATAATGCCTCCACGTGCGCAAGCAGTGCGCCACTGTGGTCATCTCCTTATCATGGACCGGATATCGTTGCTCGGCCTCGTTGAGCTTCCGGCTCTCGAAGGCCACTGGGTGTCCCTCCTGCATGAGGACACCACCCAATGCGAAGTCGGAAGCGTCCGTTTGCACCTCAAACGGCTTCCCGTAGTCGGGTAGACGCAAGCACGGCTCCTCCGCCACTGCGTTCTTCAGGCCTTCAAATGCCTTCACGCATTTCTCTGACCATACCCACTTCACGTTCTTCTTCAGAAGGTCGGTGAGGGGCGCAATCCGTCGCGAGTATCCCTCGATGAACCTTCTGTAGTAGTTGGCGAGTCCCAAGAATGATCGCATCTTCGGAACGTTCGTTGGCGGCTCCCAGTCGAGAATAGCTTGGACCTTCCCCTTATCCATGCTGATCTTCCCGGCTTTAATATGGTGCCCAAGGAACATCACTTCCGGTTGGGCGAACGAGCATTCCCCGAACTCGTTCTCTCGCAGCAGCTTGAACACCTCCCCGGGATGCTCCATGTGCTCTGCGAGCTTCTCCGAGCATGCCACTATGTCGCCCAAGTGCACCACCACGCACTTGTCCAATAGTGGGTGAAAGATCTTGTTCATCCTTGACCCATCCTGCTTCCTCTGAAGTAGGACCGGCGTCCCACCGGGTGCCTTCGAGGATCCCATGAACCCAACTTTCAGCAACTCGCTCGGTTGTTTCCGAAGCTCCTCCAGCTCCGGAGGTGCCATGCGATACGGCCCCATAGCCGGAGGCTTCGCACCTGGCACCAGGTCGATGGCGTGATCGATATCTCGGCGAGGAGGAAGTCTGCTCGGCAGCTCTAGCGGCATTACATCCTTGTACTGCTCCAGAAGCCTTTCCACTTCCTCTGGGACGCCTTGAACCTTGAGCCCGGTCTCGTTGAGCTTCAAGGAAGCCAAGTAGGTTACCTCCTTCCGATGTATGCCCTTATCAAGTTGCATCGCCGAAAGCATCTTGGACTTCACGCTGGCCCTCGTCGTGGCAACTTCATGCGAAGCTTCCTGAGATAAAAAATGAATCCCCTCCTGGGAGAGTCTCACCTCACGGAACGCATCCATGAACTCCATGCCCAGGACGAACCGATGGTCGTCCATGTTGACGATCGTCATGGTGATTGCTCCTTCCCACTCCCCCACCTTCACGTGGATATCCTTGGCCGTACCAAGGATTGGCTGGGAGGCCGCGTTCACGGTCTTGATCAGGCCTGGCTCCTTGACATACCGTATGCCAAGTCGTGCCGCTTCCCTTGAATCCATGAAGTTGTGCGTGGCTCCAGTATCAACCAAAGCGGTCGAAGTGTGGCCATTCACTGTGACCTCCACGAACATCAGGCCCTTCGCGGTCTTCTTCACTTCCTTCGTCGGGAGCGTTGCGGCAGCAGTCGTCAGCGCCATTATAGACCCCATGTGTGCAGCGCCTTGCTCGGTGTCAACGGTAGATGCCATGGCCGAGAGCCCCTTCTTCGTGTCGCACTCCCTCACGTAGTGCGGCCCTCCACAGAGGAAGCATCTAACCGTCTTCTTGGCATCTCCCTTCGATGTCGTCGCCTTCTTCTCTTGCTTATCGTTCTTCTTGCCACCTGCTCGGGCTCCGTCCTTCTTGGACTTGCCCTGATCCTTAGCACCCGCGCCAGGATCCCGATTTGCTGAAAACTTCACCAAAGCTTCAGCAGCGACCAATGCTCCGTTCATGGTCGTTATCCTCTGACGTCTCAACTCCTGAGCCGTCCATGGTTTCAACCCCCGCAGGAAGAAGAACAACCATGTCGACTCCTCCATGCTCCCGGGCATCTCCAACATAAGCGGTTGGAACTTTTCGATATATTCCTTCACGAAACCCGTTTGCTTGAGAGAGGTCAGCTTGTTCATAGCCACTTTTTGTGCATTGCCGGGGTAGAATTACTTCTTCAATTCCATCTTGAAGTCTGCCCAAGACTCTATCAGAGTCTCGTCTCCTTCCTCCATCCGACGCCACCACAAGAGCGCACCATCCACCAGGTAGCGCACGGCCATGCCGATCTGGTCCTTCTCGACCACGATCTTGCTTGTCTTGAAACCCTTTTCAAGACACCAAAGAAAATCGTCGATGGTCGTCGCCTCCCGCGCACCATCATATTTCTTCGGTTCCGGTCCCAAGAACTTGGGCACCGGGGTCTTCGATCGCAGCTCTCCTGCATCGAAGAGAAGACCTTTGAGCAGTAACAAATCTGTCTCCATGGCCTTCCACCTTGCATCCATAGCCTCCTCTATGGCTGCAACGCGGCTGGACAACTCCTGGTGTAAGGCTCCTCCTTGCTCCAGTGTCAAGCTGTGTTCTCCTGCCGCGACTTCCAAGATACGGACCGCCTCGTCCGTTTCCTGAAGACTTCGTTCCAGCGCCTCCATATTCTTCTCAATATGGTTGCCGGGATCTCTGGACTTTGCTCGCGTATTCTTTTTCTTTTCCCCAACGTCCGCACCTTGGACTCGACCCCGGGTCGTGTCCTCAGCTTCCATCGAACGACCTTTGCTCGAAGCACCTTCTTCTCCTGACATAGTCGGAACCTAAGCTCTGATACCACGTTGTCACGCCCTTACGCTTCGGATATGAAACACCAGACGTGCGGCTCGACGAACCCTGCTCGGTCGTCGATCAGCCCTCGTTTGGACGTGCCTTGGACCCCGGCCGTACACGCCCCGGATGCACAACGAAACACCCGCCCAGGAAGAAGAGAGGGAGGCTAAGAGTTTAGAGGAAAACTAGAGAATATTATTGAGCAATCTCAGATTGTCCAGGATGGTCTTACAAGCCTTGATTACATGTCCTTTTATAGTGCCCAAGAGAAACAACTCCTAGTCTAAGTTAAGGACCTAATCCTATTAGGCATGCAAGCCCTTCTCTAGAAAAAACCTCCTTGGAGTAGGAGTAGAAATTCAGCAACCTTGGAGTCCTAGAAGAATTCGGCCAGCACTCCTTCAAAGTCCATCTTGAAGGCAAACTGGTCAGGCCGCCCTCCTGGCACCCTGCCATGTCCGGGGCGCGCCCCGGGTGCGCCCGCCGGGACAAGTCCTAGTTCTACTAGGACTAGGACTGTTTTCATGTGGCCTCTCCCCATCTTCAGTCCTCCTATGATTAGGACTTCATCTCCAAGTGACCCTCGATCCAGAAGGAAGCTCCGTCCGCGCCCAGGTCCTACTCGACCTAGGAGAGGTCCGAATTTCTATTCCTACTAGGAGTAGGAATCCTTTCGATCCTGCACTTCTCCACGCGCTCGTCCTCCTACTCACGATAGGAGTCCAAGTCTTCATCTCCAGAAGCTCCTACCTCCCCGTCGGACCTTCGGAGTGTTGGACGACTCCTATTCCTATTAGGAGTAGGAATCGCCCCGGCCACGCTCGCCTCCTCGCGCGCATGGCCACGCCCGCTCGGGGCGCGCCCTTCAGTGGGCAGGAGTGACATTTATATATATATAGGTGGAAAGATGAGAGAAAGCAGAAAAACGAAAAAAAAGCGGGATAACGTATGACTTTGGCCGTCGGAAAAGTAAATATTAATTATTTTTAAAGTTACCGACGATTGTAATCGTCGAAAAAATATTTAGTTATATATAATGTTTATTTTTTATTTTACCGATAGTTTGAACAGTCGGTAATTATTACCGACGATCGAAATCGTCGGTAATTATTACCGACGATCGAAATCGTCGGTAATTACGACGGTGTGGACCGTCACTAATTATATTAATAAAATACTCCTCATATGATATTATTATACATTTACCGACGGTTACGATCTTCGAAAATTAAGACGGATTTTGCGACGGATATTCGTCGGAAATATCGACGTTCCTAATCATCGAAAAATTAAATAATAATATAATAAATTACATAATTTATTTTTTCATTTTCGACGATCGTAACCGTCGGAAAATCCGTCGAAAATTACGACAGAGAAATATCGACGTTCCTAATCGTCGAAAATAAAATAATAATATAATAAATTACATAATTTATTATTTTTATTTCCGATGATCATAATCGTCGAAAAATCCGTCGCAAATTGTGATGGATTTCTATCCGTCGGAAATTGTCCGTCGAAAAATAATAATTTTTTTGTAGTGAACACGAACGAACATAAAGACTCATATGTGAAAATGTCCGCACCTTATTATCATTTAAAATAAATTTGACCGGCGAAAGAGAGAAATTTTAGTTTTTTTTATTTGCTTCTCTTGTCCATCCAAAGTAATAAAAACTTCTTGTGAGCAAGGGAGTGGATTTTTGGGAATGTTAAATCAACACAACAAAAAGGCGTCTATTCTTAACAAAGAAAATTTATTTGCCGAAAATCCTAACATATTTATTAGCCGAAAGCCTGGTCAAATAAGTTAGGAAGCCCTTCAATAAAGTCGGACCACCTTTGTTGATATATATCGGGTGCCTTTTGTCGAAGATATTTAATATTATTTGGATTACTTAGAATGTAAAGATGCCAAAAAATATAATTTAAGAAATCATATTTCAAATAAAGTTGACTTTTTATATTTGTTTTAGTTTAATAAAAGAATCATATTTCTCTCATCTCTTTTTTTTTTCTTTCTCCCAAATTATTGGAATGTGAGAAAGACTATGGTGGTAATGAAATTCTAATATTTCATAGGAATGTCATTCTATTTGAAAGTCACATTCATATTTATATTACTAAATGATATATAATTAAATATTAGAATCCATCGTTCCTATTAAAATGCTTAAAAATGTAAAAAAAAAAGAATAAACCAAACACACCAATGAGTAAACAAGTAAAAAAGGGCAGCAGTTGAGCTAAGACGTTTCTTCTCGCTAGACATAATATAATACCTTGTTAAATAGTAGTATACATGCAATCAGTTAGCTACCCTATAGTATAAAATAGTGCAGAATTCATATTTAAATCAATAGAAAAGTGTACTGAACCAAAGTTTACACAAAGCACATTTATAATTCATTCATGAAAGATGACAAATTGATCACAACAAAAGATGACGAATATCAAACACACATCAATAGACCCGGTTGGTGTTCCAAGCATCTGAATATGAAAGAAAAAAAGAACCAGTTTCTTAATTACTTCCATAACAACTTAAAAGAAAGAAAGAGATTGAAGGTCTGGAGATTAACATAATAAGCCCCCTTAATTTCAGATGCGCGTTATTTCGTCGATTTCTTTGGACTTGATTTCTGACATCGCCTTCCGGTATCCATCTCGTATTGCGTTCAAACGGGTTTTGGCCTCAAAGGCGATGCCACCCATCATATCCATCACTGATTTCCCTCCCTGAAATTAATAAAATGTTTAACAAAAAATGTCAAAGAATTTGGTTATTATTATTATTATTATTATTATTATTATTATTATATAATAAATGTGCCAAACGCATACCAAATGATTTTACACATTTTTTATATTTTCATTTACTAATAACTTAGAGGATCATCGTTAATAATAAAAAAATAATTTTATAGCATAATAAGAAAGAATGATTATTTCCATTATGAAGGATAATAATATGCAGAAGTTTGTAAAATTTTAAAAATGATAATATAATTATTATTGATGATTTGAATCATATTTTATTATTATAAATGATCTTCTAAATTATCAATGAAAAAAAATATAAAAAAATAAAAAAATATGTATTATGTATATTTCTAAACAAAAAATGGAGATGAATATACCAATCACTCTTCGAGTCATGAGTTCGTTTGTTGCATAGTTGCATAGATAAATTTATGAATCATAATAAGTTATTGGAATCCAAGCAAAAGAAAGGAAACGGCTAAGCAAACAAGAACATGGAAAGAAGTATTAAATGAAGGTACCGATAACAAAGAAACATAAATTCTTGACTCAGACATCAATTCATCAATTCATCTCAGAATGCAAAGATAAAGCCAAGTTTGGAATTCAATGACGCAGGCTTTTATATTCAATATTGTCCAAAATGTATTGTAATATGGTAATCAAATTAAGTTTGAGAGATGAACAAATATTAGACATTTCAAATCAGGAAAAATTAGATTATATATGTAGCATATATGTAAGCATAAATGCGTACATATACTTTTTATCAATTGCTTGAGTTGCAATCTTTTCAGTTTCCACCAAGAACCGAGCCCAGAATTCTTTGCACTTCACTGGTGATATAAGTGTTGTGTTGGGTGGTAAATTTGCCTGTCAAAATGTTAACATAGATTCATCAACAACAAAGAATAATATTCTGACATCTGAATCGTTTCTTCTCAAACTGGAAGCAAACCATCTCGATTTTCTCAATAAAAAAAATTCGGATTCTGTCACTCTAAGTAAAAAACAGATCATTTTGCTATATTTAGCTCCTGAAAAATTCACCCTATTGTTTGATTTCTCGGTAGAGTAATTCAAGCTAGCTATTCGTGAACTACAGGTTCAACAATTTTAGATATCCAACATTTAGCAAGCATCTAACTGGCATTTGGTGAGAATAACAAGATATAATGAGAACTACTAGTTCAATTTCTGAAGTTGCCAATTGATAAAGAGAATATTATTCTACTTTTTACTCGGACTTCAAATTAGTAAGGTGTTAATAGTTCTAAATATCCAAAGCTTCGATGTATATAAAAAGAATATAAGGGAGATAGATTTGCCTCCATCGAATGCTTCTCTGCAGTAACTCCGCAGAAAGTAATAAAATACATTAGTAATTAAGATTCAGGTGAACTATATATTATACATGAAAGATAACAATGATAAACAAACAAACAAAAAAAAAAAAAGAATTGCACAGAAATCGCAGAGGATCCATCACCTCATCCCATGTATCTGAAACAAGCTGAAGAGAGCTGCTGGAAGCACCAAGCAGAGCATCTTCGAGGATGCTGGCAATCTTATTATTCTCATCAGCTTTTTCAGTCAAACGCATAGCAGCCAGCACGGCTAGCAACCTCACACACTGTGCAAAGAAGGTTAATATGCATAACAAATCTATATATGAAACAACAATTAACATAAAAAAAAGCATAACATACTGCACGGCGACCAGCTTCAGCAACCGCTGTGATATCTCTATTCCTTTTCCATACAGTGAGGGAAGGGTAATGACGCAAACTTTTCTCAAATCTGAAAAAAAAAAGAAGTAATCAAGAATGACCTCTTTTCTTCTCAGAACATTGTTTTGGAAATAAAAAATATATGTACTTAGTTTTCTCTGTGTCAATAATTGTTGACACAAAAAAGTTATATTTTATATGTATTAATCAATGATGATAAAATATATGATGCACATCATATGTGTGGATCATAATCCTTACCATTGCAATTTTATGCTGATTTATTTTGGCCATTTTACCCTCGTTACCTCTTTTGGTATTTCCTTTTCCTTTATTTCTTCTAAATTGTTTTTTTATTATGTGATATTTGAACAATAAATTTGTTGAAATACAAAAGCGAATTATTTTTTTTAGTATTTAGCGTTCTTTTATTTAAGATTTTCTCGAAAGTTTTTAATTGACCCTTTATTAAATCATGTCAAAGGTACGGTAAGTATTCAGAATGATCTTCAAACATAAATATAAATTATCATAAATTAAAATAAAATATAGATTATCATAAATTATTATTAATTAACTAATCATAACTTTGTGTATTAAGGATGAAAGGTAAGTAACTTTTAACTTCAGATGTTTAGTGTTACTAACAAATGAAATGTTCACAATACAAATCCAAAAATGTAATAAAATGCTTTCTGACATAATATTTAAGAAGACTAATTAATAGAAATTCAGAACAAAGTTATTCAGTTATGAGAAAAAAAAACTGTTGAAGTAAATTTCGGATAAACAAGAAATGTCACTAGTGCTAAAAGAAAAAAGAAACAAAAAAAAGGTTCATCTAGTGAAACTTATACGTTTATGTTAAAAAAACTATGTCAATATTTGATATGTTAAAAATTATAATAGAATTAGTTTTTTTTTTTAAATCTGAATCGTTGAGATGTTGAAAAGCTTATTTTGATCAGTTTAATTATTATTCGTTAAGAAGCCTCCATTAAACTCTACTATATATAAAATAAGGGTAAACCGAGTATACAGCATATGCATTGGATGATAAGTCGATTGACTTATCATATAAATGTGCTTTTGATGAAACTTATTATAATCTATCAGTGCCCTCGTAAAATATATAATTGGTAATGCACCAATGCATGCTCTCTCTCTCTCTCTATATATATATATATATATATATATATATATATATATATATATATATATATATATATACGTACCTATCCTTCATGCGAGAGAGGACCGTTTTTTCCGCACTTCTTGCCTCCGATTCCACAACCCCTTTAGCATATTCCTCTAGTTCTTGGATATGCCTGGTACCGTCCCCAAGATGAAGCTCTGAAAACGCATTAGAGAAGTCCTTGTGTATCAATGACCGAGTCTCCTTTCCAAGGACCATTCTGATTTGCGGCCATGTTTCATTATCTGCTCTATCCAGATGAGTTTTTATACGTTCTTCAAGAGCCCGATGGAGTTTCTCCTACAAGTACATGCATGCATGGTCTGGTTCTTAGTAAAAATCAAGAGAAGACTAAGTCTATATATCCAACAATAGGGATATATATCACTAATATTAATTAATAGGAAATAAAGAGAGCCTGACAAAATTACCTTAATGCCAATAATAAGCTTCTCCAGCTTGATACTACGAACTGTGTCAACATGCTCGTCGATATCGCGATCAAGCTTCTCCCTAAAATTGGGGAGGGGTTGAATTCTTGCAGTATAATAGCTGAATCTATTTGCTTTGGCGAATCAATAGCTGCATGTCGAGCAAGAGCAAAACGAAAAGAAAGATAAACGATAAGGTTTTAAGCAGTAGTAGTTAATTCATTGGTAAATATGCAGAGATCCTAAATTTTATTCTCATCGTAAGACTCTTAATTCTTTATTTTTATTTTACATTTTCTAGTTATATAACAGGCTTATGTGCACAGATATTTGAGGTCGGGTTCTTTGTACTATATATATATATATATATATATATACAGATGTTCTTTACAGGGAAGTTGAGCATCCACGCAGAAGTTAATTAACAGAACGAATATAATTTTTTGTACCTTTGCTCTGCACCCGCTCATCAAATACCGACAGGGATGATTGCTTGCATTTCCTAGCAGCATCTGCAAAACCATTCTTTTCTTTTCCAAGAGCCTTATCAAAGTCTTTCTTAAAATCATCAAGTGTTGCTGACCGTATCTTCCTCATGATAGCCTCATAAACAGGTTTGACAATCTGAGGCAAAAATATTTTGTGGCAATAGTAATGTTCTTTATGCTCTTCAGTTTCAAACAGCTGGTATAATATTCTTTATTGCGAGAAGGATGCTTACATAGAAAATTAAGTAAAGCAAACCATCCTGATTAATTTCTGACAAGAGCCTCAATTAACAAAGATATAGTTTACTAGTTAATAACTTTCTTCTTTTGATGAACATATTAATATATATCTTTGGTATCCATAGACATCCAGATTAGAAAAGTCGTTAAAGTACTGCAAGAAAGTCGGACCTAAGAAGTCTCATTATGACCCACTCGTCATAGTTTTCTAACACCATCTCACATAATTCATTAAGGGTCCTCTGATAATTAACAAGAAATCTGAAGCATTATCTCATAACTCAGGTGCTATCTGTTGTTGAGAAATGTTAGTTTTATTCGGAGGCATGTATTGATCGAGAGTTATATTTGATTCGTTAAGTGTCGCAATACCTTGACAAGTTCTGTTTCAAGAAATTCCCTCTTTGGTTTCCTGATTTTTTCATCAAAATGAACTGTTTCCTCATCATATCTGTAAAAACATTGATAGAATGGACAAATCTCAGACAAGGTTAAGCGTAAATGAACGTAGAGTAAATTTCTCAACAACAAATAAATAATTGAACTATTTGAATCAAAGTTTTACTATGTATAACTATGAGCTATAATAATACTAAGGGGTCGTTTGACGCATTACCAATTTAAGTAACCGGCAATTTAGATCACTATTTAGATAGATTATCATTATTTAAATTATTAATAATATTACATTACAGTGTTTGGTAAGTACTAGTAATATAAATAATAGTCAAAACGAATAGTGACAAAATTATCAAAATACTCTTAAAAATTATTTCATATTTTAATAGAATATTATTATAAATAAACAAAGAAAAAATATAAAAGTGAATATTTATATAAAAGATGAGACAAAATTAAGAGTTATTTGCAAAATCTTTCAAATAATAAAAAAGAAGAAGTTAAATGATATTTATTTATTAATAAAATATTTGAAATAAATAATTCAATTGAATAGATATTTTTGTCAAAATGTATTCTCACAAACTGGTAATCTGAAAAGACACCTCTCATGTCTGCTATCTAGATTACCAGTGAGATAGTAATTAAAATTATCAGAACAATTAAGATTACCAATAATCAATCGCAGTCAAACGACATAATATGGTGGGCCCTGAAAATTTTAAATAAAATAACTAATAATCTATTTAGATTATCTCATACCAAACGGTCCTTAAATCCAACCTTCTTTGCGATGGTACAAGAAAAACGTTTTTTAAAATAGCACAACATTAATGACAAAAGATGCTTCGAATTGAGATTTAGTTTGATCGATCTAAAAACTTATTTGAATTGAGAGAAACCGAAGGAAAGAAAGAAATATTCTTTTTTTAAAAAAAAAAACTTCTTATTTGGAATAGAATCTTGACGGAATATATAATGAAGGGGATTAGGAAAATGTGAAAATCAGTGTTTACTCTCCCTCAAGACGATAAAAAGCTTCTCATCCTAAATTTGGAGTCAAATGTAGGTTTGAAATGATAGTCTCTAAATTTTTTTATGTTAGTTTATTATATATATGTTATTTTAAAATAACATATATTTTTTAGATGACATGTTATGTTATGTTATTTTGTTCCCAGTTTCACCTGCATTTGAGCATGAGTATTGGATCGGATTCTTTTCTTTTTATGTTGTTTGGATGTAGAAGTGTTCATGCGTGTGGTCTACGTGTTCACTGCCTTTGTGCCTCCTCTCCACAGACAGTATGTGTCAGGATTATCATATTGGCTGCGTTTGTTCTCGAAAAAAAGGGAAGAACTTTTCTTTGTTCTGTCAAATATCATACGTGACGAAAATTTTTCAAAGTTCGTATCACGTGATTTTGACCGAAATTTTTGATCAAAAATTTGGGCCAAAAGTTTTTGTTATTAGCAGTTAATAGCCAAAACAACGTATGTTTTTTTTATTATAGGTCTAAAAGTAGGTGAAGGAATTACTTTTAGACCTATAACATATTATTTTAATGATATTATTATATGCATATATTATATAGATATATATTATATTTATTTATTATTTATATATTATCATAAATTTATAATTTATTTAGGTATAATAACAAAAAAATACATTTATTATTTATTACAATTTACTTAATGTTATAATAAAATAAAAAATTCCATTATTATTTATTATGAAAAATATATTTTCTTGTTTAAATGTTGACGTAAATATTTTTATTTATTTTATCATATATCATAATAAAAATTAACTAGTATGATATTGGTATAATATAATTAAATTATTAATTATGGTATTCTAAATAAGTTATAATTATATAATTATTTTATATAAATATGATGTTAAATTTTATTTATATTTCATTTTTTACTTATTAATTAGTTTATCTTAAATTCTTTTTCTTCAATCTAATTTGCTAATTATAAAAATATTGTGTAATTTATAAAAATAATCTTATAAAATATATATATTTACTTCTTACTTTTTATCCAAATATTTACTAAAATTTATCTATTAAATCAAATTTTTAGATTCCCATCATTACATTTTTTCATGCAAACATCAACCTAAATTTTTCTATCTCCCTTCCATAAATGCTCTATAGAAACAAGTCATCTCATTTCTGAAATTTCATATGCAACAATTCAAAAACATAACTATTAAACTTACTTTTTTAATGATGGCCCATATTTAAATAAGATTTTTGGTATCCAAAATTACTGACATTCGATTAATTAAAAAAGACATAATAATTTATTCTGTATTGAAGATCGGATTCGGAACTATTAGCGCTAACCATTCATACGTCAGGATACTATGGGGTCGTTTGGTATAAGAATAAAATAGGAACAACCATATTATTCTTTACTTTTTCACCAAATAGGATGAGAACAAGAGCAATGGTAAAAGACAAGATTAAAGTTTGTCGGATGCTTTGGAAATTGGAAAAGTAGGGACACTGGGTTCTTGCTTGCGGCAAGAATAAATTGATGGAGAAAAATTTTTGTAATAACAAAATTGTTCTCACACAGATTAGGAACAAAAAATTTCATCTACCAAATAGGGCCTATTGTCACGCCTCGCCTCTGCCACATCTCAGGACGGACGCTGGGACGAAGCGGCCGCAAGCTGGGACAGCGGGCGACGCAAGGTGCACCGGGGTGCACGAGGTTATCCGGGGCATGGAGCCAAAGCAGGAGGCTTTGGAGGACGAGCGTCGATGTCCAAGAATGCGAGGAGAACGAGGAGGAGCCTCTGAGCATTCTTGGGACATGGCGGACGTGCGACGGGCGCGGAGGCACGACGCACTCCTACTCCAACTAGGAGTAGGACTCCTAGTCCAAGTAGGACCCATAGTCCAAGTAGGAGTTGGACTAGGGCAACGGAATGCAGAAGGCTGAAGATAGCTGCCAAGGAATCCAAGTATGAGGAGGGACCATGCAGGCTAGAAGGATGGACGCGAGGAGGCGGCCATGCCCGGGACAAGTCCTAATGCGAGTAGGACTTGGACGGCCATACGGATCGAGCGACAGGTGGAGTCTTCGGGCCGGAGCAGCTCCAAGATCTCGAAAGTCGACAAGAAGGGAGACTTCGAGAGATGCTTGGTGGAGAAGTGCAGGATCGGAAGGATTCCTACTCCTAGTAGGAATAAGAATTCGGGCCACTCCTAGGTCGAGTAGGACTTGGGCGTGGACGGAGCTTCCTTCTGGATTGAGGGTCACTTGGAGTTGAAATCCTAATCATAGGAGGACTGAAGAAGGGGAGAGGCCACAGAAAAATAGTCCTAGTCCTAGTAGGACTAGGACTTGTCCCGGCGGGTGCGCCCGGGGCGCGCCCCGAACTTGGCAGTGCGCCAGAAGGGCGGCCTGACCAGTTTGACTTCAAGATGGACTTTGAAGGAGGTGCTGGCCGAATTCTACTTGGTCTTTAGGATATTGGATTTCTACTCCTACTCCAAAGAGGTTTTTCTAGAGAAGGACTTGCATGTCTAGTAGGATTAGGTCCTTAACTTAGACTAAGAGTTATTTCTCTTGGGCACTATAAAATGATATATAATCAAGGCTTGTAAGACCATCCTGAACAATATGATATTGCTCAATATATTCTATAGTTTTCCTCTATCTTGTGAAGCCTTTCTTCTCTCCAACTGGGTGGGTGTTTTGTTGTGCATCCAGGACGCGTCCGGGACACGTCCGAACGGGGCTGATCGACGATCGAGCAGGATTTGGCCGTGCCGCACGTCTGGTGTTTCATACTTGAAGCGTAAGGGCATGATAACGTGGTATCAGAGCCAGAGTTCGAGATGTCTAGAGACGGAGAAGGTCCTTCTACAAGCGGACGTTCGCTGGAGACCAAGGACGACACGCAAGGTGCCGACGAAGGTGCGAACGGCGGGGAAAAGAGGACGAGAATGAGAGCAAAGTCCAGAGATCCCGTCAGCCACATAGAGAAGTATGCGGAGACGATGGGCAAAAATCTTCAAGAAACGAGCGAGGAGGTTCGCAGCTTGGAAGATTCAGTCCCAAAGGAGAGGGTGAACCGAGGAGGGTTGCATCCGATTTCTCATGAGGCATTGGTCGCAGCAAGCTCTGGTGGAGCATGCAACCAACAAGGATCTTGGCGCGCAGGTCAAGATCATGGACTTGTCATCGGAGGACAAGCCCCGCTCTGGTGGCGAGCGAGGCGACCAGAAGGTGGTGAAGATCGAAAAAGGTGGCGCAAGGAAGTCGGTGATGTGCTTCGTCTGTGGAGGGCCGCACTACGCGAGGGAGTGCGACAAGAAGATGGGCCTAGCCGCTATGGTGTCTACCACAGATGATGAACAAGGTGCAGCTCACATGGGGTCTATTATGGCTTTGGATATGACCGCTGCAGCGATTCCGACAAAGGACGTGAAGAAGGCCGATAAGGGCCTGATGTTCGTAGAAGTCGAGGTAGATGGACATACCATGATTGCTCTGGTGGACACTAGAGCTATACACAACTTCATGTCGAGACAGAAAGCAGTGCGACTTGGCATCGGGTTTACCAAGGAACCAGGGCTCATCAAGACATCCACGCGAAGGTGGGAGGCTGGGAAGGCACGCTTAACATCATCGTGGTCGACTTGGACGATCATAAACTCGTCCTGAGCATGGAGTTCGTGGATTTATTCCCAGAGGTGAGGATGGACCAAGGAGGGTTGCATCTGGGTGCTCCGGGGGCAGATCACGAAGTGCATGTGAAGAGAGAGTGCATGCGTGCTAGGCGGCTCTCGACCATGGTTGCGGAGGTGGATCGAGATGAGGATTCAGCCCCGAACATGGTGCAAGGAGAGGACTTCCGGCGAATCCAGAAGACTCTCGAAGAGCTGGAGGCTCGTGTTCTAAGGCGATAAGGTTTTAGGACAACATTGCGCTCCATGGGGGCTAAGTTCAAGGTGGAACTTGCAAAGGAGGCAGTGCGAGTAGAGGAGGGTTTCCATGGAAGATCTCCGATCATGGAAGCCGAGGTGACTCTACTGGGTTCAACCATCGAGGAGTGTATCTCGAGGCAGGAGGTGCACGGCGACGGGTTAGATGAGGGGACAAACTCATCAAATCCTTTGACCTCATGCTGTTCGGAGGTCAGGGCGCAGGATGGCGGAACGAGGATGCGCAAGCGCAGGGCGCGCAAGTGCATCGGATGTGGCGGAGCACATTAGCTACGAAGCTGTCCAGAGAAAATGAGCAGGTGGCTCGAACTTGGAGTAACAGGGTCTTTTCTGGACGAAGAGATGCGTAGGTCGAGGAGTGGAGCTCCTCGGGCTGACCTGACGCCGGGTCATCCTTCCTGAAGGTCGCAAAGCGGAGCGGGACGACCGAGGCCAACAATGGTCGTCTCGAAGGTCATTTGGCGCGGGAAAGCAGCCATCGACGAGAGTTGGCGTCAGGGTATCGTGGGTGATATCCTGAGTGGTGGGGGCAGTCCACCAAACCTCAGACTTTTCGAGCAGGCCGGTGCGCGAAGGTACCGAAGTCCGAGGCGGGCATATGACGAGGAGGTCATATCCTAGGGAAACGATGAGGAGGTCGCATCCCAAAGTCTTCAGCGGAGTGAAGACTACTGCAGAGTGCGCCTTCGAACAGCAAGGACGCACAAGTAGGCCGTGAGGCCCTACTTCGGGAAGTGACGCGCAGGTCACATCCCTGGGACAACATCAAGGTAGCTACATCCCACAATCTTCAACGGACCGAAGATTGGCGTCAGGATGTCGCGGGTGATATCCTGAGTGGTGGTTGCAGTCCACCAAACCTCAGACTTTTGCGAGCAGGCCGGTGTGCGAAGGTACCAAAGTCCGAGGCGGGCATATGGCGAGGAGGTCATATCCCAGGGAAACGACGAGGAGGTTGCATCCCAAAGTCTTCAGCAGAGTGAAGACTACTACAGAGTGCGCCTTCGGACAGCAAGGACACACAAGTAGGCGGGGAGGCCCTACTTCGGGAGGTGGCGTGCAGGTCACATCCCAGGGACAACAGCAAGGTGACTATGTCCCACAATCTTCAACGGACCGAAGATTGACGCAGGGTGGAACCTTCGGACAGCAAGGTGACACCGAGGAGCGTATGGTCAAAACGACTCGAGGTAGAGTCATGACCAAGTTCAGAGACGCAGAGGTCTTCTGGACAAACTGAGTTCGAAGACGCGGAGGTCTTCCGAACGATGCAAGTTCAGGGACGCGGAGGTCTTCCGGACGATGCAATCCAAGAGGCGAGTCGAAGGCTTTCTTGGATGAAGTGTGTGGCAGCGAGAAAAGGCATTACCAGGGACGGCAATGGCTTGAGTGGGGGAGGATGTCACGCCTCGCCTCTGCCACATCCCAGGACGGACGCTGGGAAGAAGCGGCCGCAAGCTGGACACGCTGGGACAGCGAGCGACGCAAGGTGCATCGGGGCGCACGAGGTGATCCGGGGCATGGAGCCAAAGCAGGAGGCTTTGAAGGACGAGCGTCGATGTACAAGAATGCGAGAAGATCGAGGAGGAGCCTCTGAGCATGCTTGGGACATGGCGGACGTGCGACGGGCGCGGAGGCACGGTGCACTCCTACTCCTACTAGGAGTAGGACTCCTAGTCCAAGTAGGAGTTCGACTAGGGCACCGTAATGCGGAAGGCTGAAGATAGCTGCCAAGGAATCCAAGTTTGAGGAGGGACCATGCAGGCTAGAAGGATGGACGCGAGGAGGCGGCCATGCTCGGGACAAGTCCTAATGCGAGTAGGACTTGGACGGCCATGCGGATCGAGCGGCAGGTGAAGTCTTCGGGCCGGAGCAGCTCCAAGATCTCGAAGGTCGACGAGGAGGGAGACTTCGAGAGATGCTTGGTGGAGAAGTACATGATTGGAAGGATTCCTACTCCTAGTAGGAAGAGAAATTCGGGCCACTCCTAGGTCGAG
The DNA here is from genome assembly GCA_030549335.1 of Pontederia crassipes. Classification (NCBI taxonomy): domain Eukaryota; kingdom Viridiplantae; phylum Streptophyta; class Magnoliopsida; order Commelinales; family Pontederiaceae; genus Pontederia; species Pontederia crassipes. Next base: position 1,503,005 of record CM060184.1, read on the forward strand.
TAGGACTTGGGCGCGGACGGAGCTTCCTTCTGGATTGAGGGTCACTTGGAGTTGAAATCCTAATCATAGGAGGACTGAAGAAGGGGAGAGGCCACAGGAAAATAGTCCTAGTCCTAGTAGGACTAGGACTTGTCCTGGCGGGTGCGCCCGGGGCGCGCCCCGGACATGGCAGGGTGCCAGGAGGGCGGCCTGACCAGTTTGACTTCAAGATGGACTTTGAAGGAGGTGCTGGCCGAATTCTACTTGGTCTTTAGGATATTGGATTTCTACTCCTACTCCAAAGAGGTTTTTCTAGAGAAGGACTTGCATGTCTAGTAGGATTAGGTCCTTAACTTAGACTAAGAGTTATTTCACATGTAATCAAGGCTTGTAAGACCATCCTGAACAATCTGATATTGCTCAATATATTCTCTAGTTTTCCTCTATCTTGTGAAGCCTCTCTTCTCTCCAACTGGGTGGGTGTTTCGTTGTGCATCCAGGACGCGTCCGGGACACGTCCGAACGGGGCTGATCGACGATCGAGCAGGATTTGGCCGTGCCGCACGTCTGGTGTTTCATACTTGAAACGTAAGGTCGTGACACTATGGAGCCACGACTATGTTCTACCTCTTTTTATTATGGCTGTGTTTGGATGGGGAACTAAAAGTTTATGTTGGGTGTTTGAATGAAAAGTGTAACGATGAGAATTTGAAAAGTTAATTTTATAGATAAGTTTTAGTAGGTGTTTGAATAAAAAATAAGAAATAAGAAAATAATTTATTATTTTATGAGATATAAAATTATAGCAAATTAGAATATTATGTCTTTATTTAATTAAAATAATAATTTATGAAAATATTTATATTAATATTATAATTTCCAAACATATTTATATATTAATATTACAATTTATAATTTATGAAAAATAATGTTATAATTTATTATCTTTATATGTTATTAATACTATAATTTACAAAAAATATATTAAGTTTAAAAAATTTATTCTATAAGCTGAATGATAATATATTAATAAATAAAATATTATAATTGATTAGTATTTAAGATAATATAAAAATAATAGAATAAATAATATTAAGATTAAATAATATTTTACTATTTAAAATATAATAAAGAATTGAATAAAAAAGCAAGAAAAGGTAAATTCTCGCTGGTAGCGAGAACTTGCCAAGTTCTCACGAACTTTCAAATTCTAGTCATGTGTGACGTTTGATAGAACTTGGTTAAGTTCTGGCAAAGTTCTGTCATCCAAACGCAATCTATGAGTCTTCGGTTTCAGAAATTCTTAAAGCAATTTACTTTTGGATTGAAGAACTAATGTTCTCGAATGTTCTTGGAACTTGACGATGTGACGCGAAAGTTCAATCCATGTGTTTGGAAGAAGTGTCACGTTTGAATGGGAACTTGGCTGATTTGATGGAGAGATTTGATGGAGAGAGAAGAGGGAAAGAGAAAAGGAGAGAGTAAAAAAAACGAAAAGTTCTGCAGCTTTACAAAGTTTTCATTTTGGGTGAAAACTTTATTTCAAGAACTTTGAAAAAAAAAATTTGACGAGATGTCACGTGACGAGAATTTTTTAAGTTCTAACTATACATGACGTTTAACAGAACTTTATTTGATTCAGGGCAAAAATCCATTGCCAAACACGGCCGTAGAGTGGCGAAATAGGCTTTTGTTCTTTTTTGTGCAATGCGAGAACGCTGATTCTTGCTAATCAAGAATCCTGCATGTAACGACCCTAATTTTTTAGGGTTAGAAAAATAATATTTTATTATTTATTTTGAGAAAAATGACCATTATTATTATTATAATAAATAATTCCGAAAATAAAGGAAAATAGGGGAGGAGTTTAATTAAGGATAAAAGTGTATTATGGGATATTTATTTAAATTCAGAATTATTTAATTATTAAAACAAATCAAAATTGTTAAAAGGGATTAATTAAAAGATTAAATTTGATTAGGATTGTAAGTTATAGATGAATTGGAGATAAAGATTTAAGAGCCCTATAAATAAATCCTTGGAGTCGATCGTCAAAAGAGTTTTCTTTTCTATGGGTTCTTGGTGTCCGACGGCAGAGGCATGGCAAGGCATGATTCAACGTCGAACGGCTACGAGGTACGTAGGGGGGATTCTGCTTGGTTGTTATTGTGTCGTGATGTTTTACGGCGCAATTTAGTTTTAAATTGGATTTATTACGGTCGTAATTTTCTGATCGTAATTATTTGTTCTACACGTGATGTTCTCGGCTGAAACGAGGGAAGAGTTTTACGGGTAAATAGAGAAAGGGCGTTTACGCCCGTAAAAGAAGAAAAAATAATGTTACGGCCGAAGAGTTAGGTTTTCGGCCGTAATGAAATAGAAAAGGTAGAGAGAGAGGAGTAGAGTCTTACGGCCGAGAAAAGAATAGAGAGAGAAGAGTAGAGTTTTTACGGCCGAAGAGTTAGGGTTTTCGGCCGTAATGGAATAGGGGTAAAAGAATTTCGGCCGTAATAGAATAGAGAGTGGAGATAAAAAAAAATTTGGAGAGAGAAAAGAGAGATGGATTGGCCGTAAAGGAATTTAAAAAAAAAATGGAGACGAAGTTTTACGGCCGAGAAGTTGGGAGAGAGAGAAAGATAGAGAGAGAGGGAAGATATCGGCCGTCATAGATGTCGGCCGTAATAGATGTCGGCCGTAATAGATGTCGGCCGTAATAGATGATTTTTACGGTTGTAAAAAAAATCAGAGAGGATGAGAGATTAAAAAAAAAAGAAATTGATATTACGACCGTAATGAACAGGGAGCACACCGAGGGTTATTATTTATTTTTGAGTAAATTCTAATTACTGATTATTATTGTTGTTATTAATTAATTTGATGTATTGATTATATTATTGATGATTGATCTGTTTATATTATGACGAACTCTGATTTTGATTGTATTGTTGACCTACTTAGTTTTGAGTTCAGAATTTATCTGATCAAATTGATAATTTATTTAAAGATAGACATTTTAGGTAAACAAGATAAAAGCCGAAAGCTGCTGGGCCCATGTTCACTGATTGCCACTAAGCCGGGACCAATTGAATTGAATTGAATTGAATGGGGCAGATAGTGTAAAAGCTATGGCTGTCCTGTGTATGGCCACTCGTCCCCCACCATACACGAACCCATTGAATCGCATCGGGCTTGCCGTGGCACTGATCCCCCACTGGCCTGCATGAAAGTGGCATGGTGTCCCTTAATTGACTGAGCGCTCCTCATTGAATTGGATAACTCCGAACATTGAAAAATTGAATCGAATTGAATTGAAATTGGAATTAATGGAATTAAATCATGGTCATTTGGATATATTGGCATGGAGTTGGCAATTATTATTGTCCTATTGAATTGAATTGTTATTGGCCAATGACCATTGATTATTGAATTGAAAATTGTTAATTGAATATTGATCTATTAAATCAGGCAATCGATAATTATTAATTGGAACAATTGTTAGTGATTTACACTGGTTTGTTGACCATAGCCTGATATATTGTTCAATTGTTAATTGATTATTGTATTGACTGCTCAATCGACTCATTATTGATTTTATCTTATTTTCGATTGAGCATATTGATTGTCTTTTAGACCCTACGTACTGAGTATTTTTATACTCATGGATATTTCTCTGTACCTGGATCCGTGCAGGTGAGAGAGATGTAGATGATGGTCCTGCAGGTGGCTACGCTCAGTGACAGACAGATGTTGCACATGGCATTAGATCTAATTATTTAATTTTATTACTTCCGCACTTATTAGAATTGCAAACTCATGGATATTTTAGCATTTTGATTATTATGGATTATTAGTTATTATTTTTGAAAAGTCTTCTGCATTTATGTTTTATATTCCGCACTTTATAGATTTTATTCCGCAAAAAGATTTTATAGAAAATTGAGTAGCGCCTCTGGGACGACTCTGAGCACGTGAAAGTCACGTGGGTCTCGGGGCGTTACAGAAGGTATCAGAGCCTAAGGAGAGGCACTTCTTAGTTGTCTCTAAATAGGTAGAATTGAGTCCATGTGCAACTGTCACGAGCAACTACTGCAGCCATCCAGTAGGGTCAAGTAAGTTTTTCATTATGACATTGTCGTTGACTACTTACTTATGGAATTGTATTGTATTGTTTATTATTGAGTGAGCACAGATGTCTTTCAAGTTGATGACCTCTCATCAATTTTATCATGAACCGAGAAATAGATATCGATGATCGAATCCTCAAAGGGCAGAGGAGGATGGCCAAGCGGCCCAAAGCCCACAAGTAAATAATGAATGGGTCAATGAGCGTCAAGAGGAACGTTCGAACCATGGATCATCATCATATGAATCTCGTTCAATGTACAGAGACTATAGTAATACTAAGAGTCATGATGTTCCCCTTCACGATAATCGAAAAGAAATTGTTAAGCATTTTCTCAACGTACAGCCTCCCCAATTTGATGGAAAGGACAACTTCGAGAAAGCCTATAGGTGGCTGAAAGAAATTGACCAAACTCTAGTGAAGATGGACTGCGGTGAGAACTGTAAGACTATATGTGCTACGAGGCGTTTGACATGTGACGCTAGGCATTGGTGGAAAGCAACAAAGGCTGGCACATTCTCCGGAAAGGACCTGATTCATTGGAGAAAGTTTAAAAAGATATTCAAGGATCGCTATTTACCTGTTTCCCAAAGAGCGAGAAAACGGAAGGAATATCGAGATCTACAACAGGATACCATGATAGTCGAGGACTACACGATCGAATTCTTAAAGTTGGAGAAGTATGGTACTCGACGTCAATCAGATAGAAATCGCGTTAAGCAATGGGTGGAAGGTCTCAAGCTAAGCCTCCGAGGACGGGTAAAATGTTGTAACTATCAGACCCTTTAAGTCGCGAAAGAGTTTGCTACCATGCTTGAAAATGACGACATAACAAACGCAACTCAACCGAATCAAGAGGATATAGATAATGATCAGAATCATATTTGGAGTAAAGATAGAAGTCATCAAAGAAGAGAGAAGCGACATCAAAAAAACTACAACCGAGGAAGGCCATATCCAACACGGAATGATCCTCCACCACATAGAGAATCATGTAACCACAAAATGCATCTCGATGAATGTTATTGGACGATGGGAGCATGCCTAAATTGTGGCAAGATGGGTCACTTCGCAAGAGATTGCGATGAATCAAAATGGGTCGAACCTCTACGACAACAAGAGGCCTCCAAGAATGGTGCTGAAATCACCCAAATAGATTGATATATTATGACATATGGCTTGAAGCTTAATCAAGTCGAAATTGTAATCTCCACTCCAACTAGTCTTTAGATATTTTGCATATCCAAATAGCATGTGTTATATGGAATGAATATAGTTTATAGTTTACTTTTCATTAAAAAAAAATTGACCATTGAAAAGTAGAGTGTTTAATGGAAGCACTCATATGACAATATTTCTAAGGAGGTTATCGATTAGTTGGTGCTCATAATTTACCGTAAAAAGTCGAGCACTCAAACTCAATAGAAAAAGTGATGAAGTGCACACATAATGGTATGGAAGAAGGACAACATTCAAGTATGTTGAAAAATTATAGTATAGTTATTACTACATTGGTTAACCCAAGATCGATGATATTCCAATATATTCGTCAAGCCTAGAGGAACATGCAGAACATTTGCAGATTGCACTGCAAACATTAAGAGAAATGAGTATGCGCCAAATTATCGAAATACAAATTTTGGCAGAATGAGATAATGTTCTCTAGAAATATCGCATAGATGGAATATCAAAAGATGAATGCTATAATCAAATGGATTCAACCAATGGACGTGTTAAAGAGGAAAAAAAAACTTCCTTAGACTTGCAAGATCTTTTTGAACAGTCGCATTAGACTTGCAGAATATTAACGGAAAGTCGCATCAGATTACTGCACGATAGTATTGCCATGGACGAACCTCACCAAGAAGGACAAAAAGATATAAAAATTTGAATGGCTCAGGAAAGGCTAAAAATAGGTTTTAAGAATTGGAGAAGAAATTGACAACGATGTCCTTCTTTTGAAAAGACCTTCAGGCCGAGGTTATGTCGCCCACAACCATGCATACAACCCCCGCATGGCATGAGTCTTGATGCTATATAGGAAGAAGATAGTTGCCAACACATTAAGACGATTAGATATCGAATTAGCAATTGTGGTCTTCACCCCAAGAATCGGTGACATAATGTGTAGGATGAAGAGTTTGAATTCTCCACGAACCACCAAAGTTGAGGTACACTTTCGAACATTTGTCGAAAAAAAAGGGATCAAATTATTGAAAGATTACGAGTTTGTCAAAGCAAACTCAATTGAGCATATGTTAAGCAGAAATGTCACTTGCTCATTTGGCGGTGAGCCGACAGAATATGAGCATTGAGCAATTGTATCGTCCAACTCAGTCTAATGACCAACAGTGATGGTGCAAGGATAGCAACACATCTTACATGCAATTGAAATTACTATGGAAGGTCGGCAAATGAAAGTGAAGCATCAGATGTCACATGGTGTACTACAAGAGCTTGAAAATCCACAATAGTATAAAAAAAGAGATAACGATGGATGTTATTAGAGGGCTTGACATAGACACAATGTGATATGAGTAATAGATGATCGATATTTTAAAATAGTCAATGTCATACCCATTAGAGAAAGGTTAGTCCATCGAAAGTCTCATGGTCTTTTTTTTTTAAGGAGGTTATCCGACTACATGGAGTGTTGATATCCATCGCGTCGGATAAGAATCTACAATGCATAGACCAATTCTGATGGAGCATCTATAGAGCAATTGTGATGTGGTTGAACTTCTAGATCACCTTCCATTCACAGATGAATGAGTAGTCTGAATGGACAATTCAAACCTTTAAAAAAATGTAATGGACTTGCATTAGACCGGAGTGATAGTTGGAACAATCAGCTTCCACTAGTGAACTTAGTATGTGGCAACAGACACTACTCTGACATAGGCATGACACTTCATAGTCATGTATGGAAGGCATTATTGCTCACTTATCAACTGGAGCGAGGTTGATGGACAGTTCGTTGATGACAATTCTCGTCATGAGAATAACTGACGCACATTCACAAGGATGTTGACAAAAATTGCTTCATCAAGAAATGTTGAAGGTAGTCCACATGAGACAAAAATAGTAGGCTGACGTAGTGAGATTACAAGAATTGAATCAAAATGGAGATCTAACATACGTATGACACATCATGAAGATGAAGATGACATTTTAAAACGGAAAGTTGAAATCAGAAAAGATTTTTCAAATCCGTTAGGTAGATGATGTAGTTTCGTTTACGCAAATTCGAGGACGAATTTATTTTTAAGGAGGTTATGATGTAACGACCCTAATTTTTTAGAGTTAGAAAAATAATATTTTATTATTTATTTTGAGAAAAATGACCATTAATATTATTATAATAAATAATTCCGAAAATAAAGGAAAATAGGGGAGGAGTTTAATTAAGGATAAAAGTGTATTATGGGATATTTATTTAAATTCAGAATTATTTAATTATTAAAACAAATCAAAATTGTTAAAAGGGATTAATTAAAAGATTAAATTTGATTAGGATTGTAAGTTATAGATGAATTGGAGATAAAGATTTAAGAGCCCTATAAATAAATCCTTAGAGTCGATCGTCAAAAGAGTTTTCTTTTCTATGGGTTCTTGGTGTCCGACGGTAGAGGCATGGCAAGGCATGATTCAACGTCGAACGGCTACGAGGTACATGGGGGGGATTCTGCTTGGTTGTTATTGTGTCGTGATGTTTTACGGCGCAATTTAGTTTTAAATTGGATTTGTTACGATCGTAATTTTCTGGTCGTAATTATTTGTTCTACACGTGATGTTCTCGGCCGAAACGAGGGAAGAGTTTTACGGGTAAATAGAGAAAGGGCGTTTACGCCCGTAAAAGAAGAAAAAATAATGTTACAGCCGAAGAGTTAGGTTTTCGGCCGTAATGAAATAGAAAAGGTAGAGAGAGAGAGGAGTAGAGTCTTACGGCCGAGAAAAGAATAGAGAGAGAAGAGTAGAGTTTTTACGGCCGAAGAGTTAGGGTTTTCGGCCGTAATGGAATAGGGGTAAAAGAATTTCGGCCGTAATAGAATAGAGAGTGGAGATAAAAAAAATTTGGAGAGAGAAAAGGGGGATGGATTGGCCGTAAAGGAATTTAAAAAAAAATGGAGACGAGATTTTATGGCCGAGAAGTTGGGAGAGAGAGAAAGATAGAGAGAGAGGGAAGATATCGGCCGTAATAGATGTCGGCCGTAATAGATGTCGGCCGTAATAGATGATTTTTACGATTGTAAAAAAAATCAGAGAGGATGAGAGATTAAAAAAAAAAAGAAATTGATATTACGGCCGTAATGAACAGGGAGCACACCGAGGGTTATTATTTATTTTTGAGTAAATTCTAATTACTGATTATTATTGTTGTTATTAATTAATTTGATGTATTGATTATATTATTGATGATTGATCTGTTTATATTATGACGAACTCTGATTTTGATTGTATTGTTGACCTACTTAGTTTTGAGTTCAGAATTTATCTGATCAAATTGATAATTTATTTAAAGATAGACATTTTAGGTAAACAAGATAAAAGCCGAAAGCTGCTGGGCCCATGTTCACTGATTGCCACTAAGCCGAGACCAATTGAATTGAATTGAATTGAATGGGGCAGATAGTGTAAAAGCTATGGCTGTCCTGTGTATGGCCACTCGTCCCCCACCATACACGAACCCATTGAATCGCATCGGGCTTGCCGTGGCACTGATCCCCCACTGGCCTGCATGAAAGTGGCATGGTGTCCCTTAATTGACTGAGCGCTCCTCATTGAATTGGATAACTCCGAACATTGAAAAATTGAATCGAATTGAATTGAAATTGGAATTAATGGAATTAAATCATGGTCATTTGGATATATTGGCATGGAGTTGGCAATTATTATTGTCCTATTGAATTGAATTGTTATTGGCCAATGACCATTGATTATTGAATTGGAAATTGTTAATTGAATATTGATCTATTAAATCAAGCAATCGATAATTATTAATTGGAACAATTGTTAGTGATTTACACTGGTCTGTTGACCATAGCCTGATATATTGTTCAATTGTTAATTGATTATTGTATTGACTGCTCAATCGACTCATTATTGATTTTATCTTATTTTCGATTGAGCATATTGATTGTCTTTTAGACCCTACGTACTGAGTATTTTTATATTCATGGATATTTCCCTGTACCTGGATCCGTGCAGGTGAGAGAGATGTAGATGATGGTCCTGCAGGTGGCTACGCTCAGTGACAGACAGATGTTGCACATGGCATTAGATCTAATTATTTAATTTTATTACTTCCGAACTTATTAGAATTGCAAACTCATGGATATTTTAGCATTTTGATTATTATGAATTATTAGTTATTATTTTTGAAAAGTCTTCCGCATTTATGTTTTATATTCCACACTTTATAGATTTTATTCCGCAAAAAGATTTTATAGAAAATTGAGTAGCGCCTCTGGGACGACTCTGAGCACGTGAAAGTCACGTGGGTCTCGGGACGTTACACTGCATGTCTTGAAATTAACCAGACCTGTGATTCCCTTGTTAATTATATATAAAAAAATGATGGGCATTTGGTGGGAATAATGGGAACAAGGATCATTTCCCATGCAACCTAGGCACCCCTAAAAGAAGAAAATTAAGAATATTAAATTATGATTTAATCTCCCACTAATTTTATGGGAATATCTTCAAGTTTGAAATGAAAATGTGTATTTCTTACTCTGATAGACATTTGGATAAAATTGCATTAAGCTTGAATCCAAATTGTGCTGGTTCTTCATCGTTCTTAAGCTGACACCAATCCTGCGCGTAGAAAGAGGTTTATCAAATTGCTACGGGTTCAATTTAACATATGGACATTAAATCTAAAACAACCTTATTTATATTAGTAAAATTATAATGCTATAAGTGAATACTTTTTTATAAACAATTGTTAATTTGATTGCCTACTCATCATCTCATTGCTAATAAATCAAATTCTTGTGCTGACATATACCTATGTTGTAGAGGACAGTAACTAGAAAAGGGTTAAAAAATTTGAGATGAAAATCAATCATATTTAATTCTCAAAGAAATTTATAATCGAGTGATCCATGTCAAATTCATTTGTGTTGTAATAACAATTATTATCAATTGTTAGGGATTTTGTGCTAATCAAAGTTTTATCAGTGGTATCAGATCAACAATGTGGTTCATGGAATCATGGGAGACCTTATTAGTTTGACAATCGTAAAATCAAGTTACATGGAGACTATGTTAATTAAAAATGTACGTGATTAAGGCATGAGGAAGGTTATGTCGATGAATAATGTGGAATTGTGATTTGTTTGAGTCGAAACTATACTTTGTTTATTAGAGGGCACTCATCTAGTCAGCATGCATGGAGGAGTTAATTAAGAGTTAAAAAAAAATCAAAATTTAAGTATTGAAAGAGCTCCTAGAAAAATTGAAGTATTAAGGAACTAGCACATCATGGTTGATCTATTTTGAAGAATCATAACGCCCTAACATGACAAGAAATTGAGAACTAGGCATGCATAGTCTTCAAAAGCATACATAGCTATATAAACTTATAATCATCTTTGTGTTTTGTCCATAAATAAGTGACCCTTACTCGCTAACCTTGGGTTCTCACATTCTTTTTCTCTAAAGGATTCAATATTCTCGTTTTAACATATTGTGTCCTCACATGGTTGATTACTAGAAAAAAATTGTCAGCAACTCACTCATGAAAAAGAGTTAAGATGTTTGTTCTTTCTCATTTGAAATTGAAAAAAAAAAAATCTGTACCTTATAAACATTCATAGAATCAATCTTTTCCTTGCTAATTTGATCACAGCGAAAAGTAGCCACCATTTCCTACAAATCAGTATCAAGTTAAAATCAATTAAGGACTGACTGATGCAACATAATACTTTCAACTTTGGATTATTAATTCATAAAGCCAAGAAAAAAATGTGATTGAGTTGCAGCATCACCCTAAATGCTGGTAGGTCGAGATCTTTATCTTCCTTTATAAGGTCCCAAATTTTTTTGGTACTGAATGCGAACTCTGAAGCTGGAAGAACATCACGACGATCTCCGGCAATCCCGCCAGGATCGACAGAACCATGAAACATTTCCCTTAATCTGTCCACCTTTTGCGATCAATTACGATACAAATTAATGGAGATTGAGATTGGTCAAAAAGATCATCAAATAAATCAGTCTGATCAACAACAAAAATAAGTGATTTATTGATCAGACGATCAGATGCATGTCTCCCGTTACCTTAATGAAATTACCAAATCAACAGTCCTGCAGATGCTTTAATATGGATACGATTATACAAAAATAAATTTTATCAACCCTTGAAACTTATATATGTATATATTAAAACAATAAAAAATATGATAATGCAAAAAAATGTTAAAAAATCCAAATAATATTTGGGAAAATTGACATTGTTATAAAAAAATAATAGCTTATATATAACAATAATGGCCAAGTGAATTTTTTACACAAAATCATGTATTTGAAAAATGAGTATATATCTTAAATAATTTTCAAACTCAAGAGTTTGTGTTGGCTCGTGTTACGCTCGATAAACTCGAGATGTAAATTCGTAAAGTTTATATATATATATATATATATATATATATATATATATAATATTATATGTTATCAAAAATTTGTGAAATTTAGTTTCTATATGTTAGTTTCAAATGTAATGAGTTCACTCGTCATATTTCAACTCACTCATATATGTATTGCATAATTATTTATTATTTTTAATAATTTATTACATTCTACAAATACACTCTATAAGTCGATGTAACACACGTTAAAAGGTAAAGAGTGTAAAGTTGATATATCAAGTTACCAAAGTAGTATATAAGTCACACAAATTAAAATATAAAGCATTTTTATTTGGTAATTCATGCATAAAGGTTCAATGTTATTTTTATTTTTATTTTGATCACAAATTTTGATTAAATGCCTAACTTTTGCATCTGACGATTCTACCTGTAAACTTAATTGAGTTTATCTAACTTCATCTAAATTTATCCCAGTGATCCACCAGTGGACTTACAAAGGCAAAAGCTATCATGTGACATAATTAATTTTCTTCATTATGTGCTAATTAGAAACATATTGAGTAATTTAAAAAAGCATAATAATATTTTACTTTTAAGCCAATGAAAAGATCATAATAAAATTTGAGATATAATATATGATCGATTCTCTTTATACCAACTAAAAGATTTTAAGATGACGCTCTATTAATAAATTATTACCATATATTAAGTTGAAATTAAAAAATATATTTTTTCAAGATATATATATATATATATATATATGATATCAATCCAACATTAAACTATTTTGGATAATAGTTATAGATTATATTTTGTAGAAAATAAATCTTAGATATATAATGGATAGGAAAATATAATTATCATTAACTTTCATAAATACATACTTAAAAATATAACTAGGAAAGGAGTCAGTATTCGTTAGATTTTTGTATCAAATTTCTGAAGGAATAATTTCATCTTGACGGCTAAGATGAAGTTTTTCAAGCAAGGCAATCAATTGATTGTCATTGTTGGAGTCTCTTCGTATTTTACTTAGTCTTATATTTTTTTTCCACATATTTTAGTAGCAATTTCTACATCTATGTTTAATTTCTACGCAAATATTATAAGGAATGCATATGCAACCAATTAGCATTGCATCCTGTCTAATTTAAACAATTTTAGGTGTGAATAATTAAGGAATTAATAGAAATCATATAATATACTTGTTGCCCGAATTCGTCTGGTCTCTCCTCGTAACTCGAAAGACCCACAACCTTCACCTGTTAGCGAACTAACAGCATGAGACAAACTGAAGTGAAGATACAATAATCTTTCAGCTAGAGCTAGAATATGTCAAGTGAAAATAGCTATATATTTTCACTTACTTTAAAACAATCCTCGAATGAAGTTTCTCTATGTGCTTGTGGCTTAGGAACACTGTCCCATATCTGCATGCATGCATGTTCAACATCATATTACATTTAAGGAATTAGTCGATTGAGTAGATAGATAGATAATATATTTGTAAAGAGAAATCATCGGAAAACAGTGCCGACCTTGTGGATATTTTCCGTGAGAAGTTGTTCCAAGATACGCATAGGTATCTGCATGCTCACAGAAAAGGAAAAAAATAATATATATAAAGATTAATTTCAGTTTGCACACACACACACACACACATATATATATATATATCCTAAAGATGAGGATTATAAATCTGAATCAAAAGTTTATATACGTGCAAAACAAGAGGTAGCATGCACGAACCTTGGGTTTGTCACGTATGACAAAAAGCAAAGTTGACATGCGATGCACTCGAGAGCCAAATAATTTTAGCATAACCTGCAGCAGCTCTATTAAGTAGCATTAGAATCCTCTATAATTTTGATGGTGTGCTCAAAACTTCGCACGAGGTGATTAAAATTGCCTGAAATATTGTTTCGAGAAGGGGCGTATTTGAAGCATTATGACGACCAATGTCATGACCCCACCTGTCGGTATGTACTTTTAAAAGATTAGAATCGAATGAGTAAAAAGATTACAAATGCTTTGCAGAGTCGGTACGTACTACAGTAATCTTTCTTACATGTTTATGAGTAGTATATCAGAAACTGCCAAGGCAAAAAGAGCACTCTGCTTTTCGAATGTAGTGTTGTCCTGAGGTATAAAATGTGTTCGACAAAAGACATGTAAAGAAACAATTATTTTATTTTAAGAATTAAAGGGAATCAAACTTTGCGTTTATCCACACATATATATATATATATATATATATATATATATATATATATATATTACATAGTAACCTCTCCTCGCTCTCTTCCGTCGGTACCCTCCAAATCCATAATCACAGTGAACGGTTCGATGCCAGCACATCTTGCCAACCAAATACCTTTTGTGGTTCGTCGCCTAAAGAAATTTTGCATCATCCAAAAGCTTTTAGGAGTGAAACACTTATTTCACTCTCGATTAACTCAGGAGTTATAATTTGATAGGGGTGAGCAAATTCAACGTTTTCAATAAATCATCCTTTTCCCAATCAAATCAGGATGTGTCAATCAAATCGAGATAAAAATAAAACATTCGACCATATAAATACAATTTTAAATATAATAATATAAAAATAATAATATTCAAATAAATAATATAATCGAATTCAGAAATTAAAATAAAAAAGGCAAGTATTTAAAATTGAATAATATTAAAATGAAAAAAATATCAAAGTGCATAAATAAAAGAAATAAAAAATATTAAAGCAAAAAGAAATAAATATAATTTAAGACAAAATTTATTAATATAGTATCTATCATCATTAAATAATAAATAATAAATTATTAATAATATATTTATATGTTTATTATTATTATTTATTAAATTTTAGTAAATAAAAAATATGTTATTTTAATTTTTAATATTATTAATATGTGATTAGTACATTATTTTTATACTTCATCATGTAACTTATATTATATCTTTATAATATTATAAATAATATTATTTTAATAGGATCCGGTCCAATCTCGATCAAATAATAAATTCGATCCGATCGTCGATTCAATTCTGAAAATATTTACAGAACACTAAGTTCCATTATCCATTTTAACTTCTTATATAAATCCTTACGATAATAAAATTTCTTTGGGGAGGTGAGGGGAGGGGACAGCTTGGGTCCAACGACAAAAATATAAAATTAATTAATGTGGAAAACCACAAAGAGATTAAACATACAAAATTATTTCAAAAGTGTATGAAATAAAATGTAAATAAGAGAGTGGGAAGAGTGAGAAGCATGGAAATAAATTAGTATAGACAAAATGAAAAAGAGAAAACTTGCCTTCCCACAAGAGCGTCCATCTCCCTGAAGTCAGTGTTAAACAACTTGTTCAAAAGGGTGCTCTTTCCTGTGCAAATACACCCAAGTCTAAGCAGTTCAGTTCATCAATACCTCCTTTATGTTAAATCATAGTTCAATCATTGTTATGTCAACTAGGAACATAGAATATTTTCTGAACTTAAAAGCAAGTGTTATATTGACTATGCAAATGTACATACTTTTATCTGTATTTGCATATTTATTATGTGTAACACTTTGCTTTATAAAAAAAAGGGCATATATCCCCTATTACGCATTCTTTTCTTCATTTTTATTTACATCTTTCATGAGATATATTTTGCCATTGATGAATATAATTATTTAACCTATCGATAAGAATTATATTTGTTTTTTAATTTTACTTTTTAAATAGTAAATTTTTTTTGTGATTTACACTATTTCTTAGCATTATCAACGATTTTTTAAGTTACAACTAATGTAAATATTACAGAAAATGGTAAATTTAAGATAATACATAAGATCACTTGGCAGTGGAACATAAATTTTATGTCTCAATTTTATATTTTATTAATACAATCATCGAGCTCAAAACACTCAATAGAAAGCCGTAGTTTTAGACACTTAACTAGATATTAGAATTCAACCGTTTTGATTACCAATTAATGTAACACACCAAATTTTCATAAAAAATTAAAATTTTATATTTTGCCAATGTCGAACTATCGGATGACCAAAATTCGGAACGGATGCCCGTTAGCACAACCGGATGATCAAAACACTTTCGAATGCATGAAAGAGCAACAAGCAGAAATAAAGAGATCTCGATATAGATATCTCTGTCTCCCCTCATTAGACGCTCATAATAGTAGATGATTCGTAACTCTCTCCACCATGATCATGGAGATTAAAGAGATGGAGATTCTGAAACCCCCATCAAACGAAGGCCTTAAAAGCCCCATTTCCTCTCTCTCTCTCTCTCTCTCTATCTATCTATCTATCTATCTATCTATCTATCTATCTATCTATCTATCTATATATATATATATATCTATCTATCTATCTATCTCTCACTTTTCCCATTACCTTCTTGTTTCTGCTCCGCGGTGTGGCCTCAACCAGAAGACGTGGGGATAGGCGGTGAAGACGCAAGAGAGCAAGGAGGGAGAAGAGGATGCGGCTAGAGCTCAATCCGGAGAGAAGAAGAACCAAACAACATAGAAAAAGTATGTTTTTGGAATTTGGGTCATGAACTTGTTTTTAATGCATGTTCTAAGGACTTATTTAGGCTTAGGATTCATGCTAGTAAGGATAGAAGTCATACCATATAGTTTCTCATTAGATTTCAGATCTGGTTGTATTGATCATGTGTTTAGCCGAATGATATATATATGATTAAATGTGATGTTGTTAAGGATTTAGAGGATTTATACATGTCGAGATAGCTGAAATAAAGGATTGTTCGTATATGTTTGTTATGATTCTTGATCGATCTAAGGGTGACGTTATCATGATGAGATTCTGAAATCTTTAGTTTAGTGTCTGGCTATAAAAGTTGTTAAGAAATGTGTGAATATGATATGTGATGAAAGCAACTCTTATATGGTGAAATAAATGTGATAATATGTTTATGGATCATGTTATATGTTGTGTATGATGCGAGATAGTGTTAGATTACTTTTGAGTTGAAAACTATTTGAAAGTGTAAGAATTCCGTAATGACCTATGACTTTGCTGATATGAAACGGATGATCGAAACCTCTTCGGACTTTGACAAGAGTATAGCGACATCTATATCGGAAGTCCGAAAATCGATTGGACGATCGATGTAGATCAGAGTGAAAGTTTGAGACTCTCTCAAACGATCGGACTAGAAAATATCGAAACTAAAAAATGGCGATGATAGCCAGTCAGTCGTGATCGTTCAAGTTTCGACCAACCGTACTCTCGATCGAAAGTCTGAGAATCTTCTTATGCTATAATGGATGACCGAAAACCTTTCGGTTGACCACTTCACATACAGCCTTGGGATGGCCGATGGATGATCTCAGAACGGATGACTGCACCTCTTCTCGATCGATGAATACAAATAAAATAGATGTTCGCTCCTCCTTCGGACGACTCTGATCTGTGGACAAAGAATACAACCTTAATCCAAACCACTTGATTTGATAAGTTCGTGTCCACCTCATATCGATTGACATAAACCCTAAAGATGATTCGGAGCCACCTTGCTCCATACAACATTGATTGATCCAAATGATCAAAATAGAGGCTCGTGATTAATAAGATAAAATGAGGATTATCAATTGCCTATCTTAATGTGAGTTTCTCCCTAATATATTTTCGCTTTGGCCGTCACACTGATCCCCCACTGGCCATCATGGTCTATATAATACACATTTGTATGTTTGTAATGGTATTCCCTAAAAATGAAGAGCTTTTTCAACCTATGACTAAAGATGAATGAAAAGGACTTTGTCTTTATGAGCATGAACAAGAAATTATATGAATATGGATTATGAACATGAACACCTTTGTGGTAGCACTATGCGCCCACACATTTAGAGCCATCCGATCTGAGATGGAATGCCAAGATCTGTGTGCGCCAATCAGGGCACAGGGCTGAGGCGGCTCGGCAGGTCGACGCTTGGTTTGACGGGTCGGTGTTCGGTTCGACGAGATTTGAGAATGCGTGAGTTCGGCAGCGGGCGAAGCAAGGTGGCGGCAAGAGGAGGGCGATGACAGGCGGCAAATGGAGGGCCGAGGGGGGTTGGTGCGGAGGGCGGCGCACATGATGGATGGAGGGCGACTGATCTGCGAAGGATGGCAAAGGGCGAGGGTGATCTAAAACTATGAATCTGAGAAGGAGGGCGATGGTTCTACGGCGGGCGAAGCAAGGTGGCGGCGAGCGGTTGGTGGCGGGTGAGGGAGGAGAGTGGAGGATGATGAGTGAAGGGCGACGAGTGAAGGGCGACGATGAGCGAAGGGCAGCACACGCGATGGGCGGAGGGCGATGGATCTGTGAAGGAGGGCACATGGTGATCTAGATTTGCAGGGAGATAGTTCGGCAGCGGACGAAGCAAGTTGGCGACGAGCGGAGGGTGACAGCAAGGAGCAGACGATCTGGATCTGGGAAGGAGGGCAAAGGATCGAGTGGATCTGAGATTGTCATGATGCACTCTGAGCTCGATAGAGTCGCCAGTCCTGGAGGGGTGCTTCGTTGGCCATATCCTTGTGCACCTTGTCATCAGTGAGGGAGGGGAGGTTGACAAAGGGCGACGACCCACTGGGGATTGAAGGCGGACAGGTGCGCAATCACTGAGTGATTAATGAATAAAAATGTACAAATAAAAATCTTGCAACAAGTTCAAATGCACATTATTGCGTCATTATCATGATTAGCATCGCATTCTGAGGATGCAATGTCGTCGCTATATGTAAATGTGCTTGATTAAGTGGGAATAATCAAAGGAAGTTGAGTAAATAAACTAGCGCTACCTCGGCACTAAGTCGTGGCTAAAAGTAGCAACGACTTAGCGTCGACACGGTGTGACAAGTGTGAGAAGCCGATGTAGCTTCAGTGGACAGCGGCACTTAATCGACAAGGTTGTGACTCTGAATTAGCTACAATATTGTTTGCGCCGCTAACGTGACACTGATGTGGGTCTTCATGCGTCTTTTGGACGCTATTGGAGCACGATGATCGACGTCATTGCATTTCTACCATGGCGCTAAATTATGTCACTTAATTCGACGCCCATAATTTCATGATTAAGAATATAAAAATAATTTATCTATAATTCATATATGTAACATATGGTATATGAATACATATGTAGGTAATACATATAATGTAGCTAACATATAGTATACGAATATATAAGTAGGTAATACATAAAATATAGGTAACATATAGTATAGGAATACATATGTAGGTAACATATAGTATAGGAATAAACATGTAAGTAACATATATATTTAATTAGGAATACGTAATCTATTTATACATTAAACTATAGTATAGGCAACATATATAATTATACAAATTAGCATTACCTACTTAGCGTCACACAATGTTGACGCCAAAAGAGTGCATGACATCTACTTAGCTTCTATTTAGCGTCGCAAGAAAGGTGACACTAATTAGCGTTGCAGGACGTCGACGCCAAAACAATGCAATCATATGGCGCCCATATCAACTCTATCATTTTGTTGATAGAGCGTCGCATATAAGGTGACGCTAAAATAGAGTCGCAACATGTAGATGTCAATACCAATGCTACAATTTACCGTGCATTTTTTTCATTTTCGTGCATGATAATAGCGACGAAGTAGCATCTCCATGGTGCCGCATTTAGCATCGACAACTTGTAATGCCAATGCGATGCTAAATTGAAGCTATCGGGATGCAGTTAGCGTCGCATTTTGGAACGCAATGTCATCATTATAGAGACGCTATTAGCGTTAAGGTAGCATCTCCTGATTTTGCGACGCTAGTTATCGTCGCTATTCGGCAATTTCCTTATAGTGTGCAATTCAATTTAAAATTGTCAAGATCCAAAAATATATGAAGATTCAATTGAAGTCTTATTAATTCATATAATGAAATCAACAAATTTAGATAAAAATGAACAAACATATAAGAAAATTGTTATATATTATTTTATAACTTTTTTGTTTAAAGTATTATTATTCTCATTATCACCATAACGATTGTTTCATATTTTTATGATTTAAATTTTATTTAAGTATTATGATTCAAAGAATGAAATAATAAATAAAATTAGTTTAAAATTTAATATTAATATATCACTTACAATAAAATTTTATTTTTATCCATTTTGTGCTATAGTGTATATATCTTTATAACATATATATTATATAAGTAGTTGAGCCCACCATGACATATGATGTGGATACGTCGAGTTTAAGTCTTAATAGTATGAACCAAATAAAACGTTGTGTCCGATTTTACCCGTATTTTCGATTTTAATCCGAGTGAATTCGATTTTTAATCTAAAAACGTAAAATAATAAGTTTTTAAGTACTAAAAGTAACATTTGACACCCTTGATTTTGGATAAGCTAAGAAATGAAGTCAGATGTGGAGTTTAAAAAGTTTTGTAAGATATTTTATAAATCATATTTTATAAGTCAAAATCCGCTTCTTTCCAAATTTTAATTCAAATGTAAGATATTTTAATCCCTCATGACGATAGCAATGAGATTGATCACCACATCCCATACTTGTGAAAAAAAGCATCCTTTCCTTCCCTTTATCCTTGTGTAAGGGGGGAGGGAGGATATTTAACACCTTCACCCCCATCCCCATTTATCACCTTCACTCTCAATATTTTCAAAATTGGACGGATGACAAACTAAAACATATTTTATTAAAATAGTATTATTTATATTAATTTTGAATATATTTTACAAATATCATACTACTATTACTAATAAATAATTAAAATAAAATATTAGTTATTATATTCTGTAAATTTAAACTATACATTATTATATTTTTATTATTTATATAATATTTGTGATGTTATATAAAATCTAATTCACTTTTAAAATTTTGCATCTTTTATTTATTTTCATTTATTCTTCCTATTGTTTACTTCCCCATATTTATTCCTTTTTTGTTTTCATTTTTCACATCATTGTTCCTTTCTTTTTTTTATTTATCATTATATAACTACTTATTATATTTAAAAAACTTAATACTTACTATGTTACTATTATTATTGTTCTTATTATCATTATTATTATAGGAATATTAATATATTTTATCCCAAATCATATTAATTTTTTATTATGTTTATTAATTTATTTCCTTCATTTTTTTCATTTCTTCTTCACTTATTTCTTCATTTTCTTTTAATTTTAAATATTTTTCTCTCCTATAATCTCCACTAATCATTATTTTTCTTCAATTCTCATTATTTTTCTTCTTATTAATTGTCTTCCTATATTTATTTTCCCCTTTCTTCTTATTAATTGTCTTCCTATATTACTTCTTTCTAGTATACTTTTTTTAAAAAAATTTACCTCTTTTTTTATCTTCTTTTCATTTTAAATTGCCTCTTTTTTTTAAAAAAAATTGTATTGAACTGATTCTAAACCAGTTCACCGGTTCACTGGTTTAACCTGATTCAATGGAATATTGCCGATTGAATGTCTAAAATAATTTTAAACTCAAATCAGATCAAATCAAATACCGATTCATGATTACTTCGATCCGCTTTTAATAACATTGTTCACTCCATCCCCCACCCCTACCGCATACAATATTTTTAATCGTTTAGGTACTTATATTATGTTATCTTTTAAAAAATTTTATACTGACGAGGATGAAGACTAATAATAGGCAAAAATAAATTACAGCCGATTTATATATGAGTTTAATTTACCTTCAGTCTCCGGAGGGTGCAACAGATCGATGATCCAAATAAATAACATATGTAAATAATGAGTTTTAAGTATTTTTATCATATGTAAATGAAATTGTCATATACCTAAAAAGAATTTATCATGAACAATAATAATTGTATTATATATATACCGCTACTTTGGGGACCCATTATGGAGACGACGGCGTAAGACCTCACGAGCTCATACATCCTCGTATTTCTGACAAAATGTTCAAGTCCAGTCATATTGAAAGCACCATGTTCGTCAACGAGTTGAATCGAACCATTATCGCCGACCATCATGATCTGGAAAGATTAAAACAAAGTCAAGCACCTAAAACAAATTAATTAACTCAACAAAAATAATAGAAACAATAAGAAGAAAGAAAAAAAGAGAGAGAGAGAGAGAGAGAATAATATGGCGGTTGATCAAATGGAAAAGAGAAGAAAGTCATTTTATGTTGCTCAATAGAAATTAACATGAAGCCTACGATGCGCAATAAACAGTAGTTAAAAAAACATATATGAACAGCGCACAATCAATAACAAATTAAAATAACGTTTATGTAATAATTCGTATAATAACTTTTATCGAATGAGATCTACATTGTGCGATTCTCATGCATAGTAACAATCGGATCAAAAAAAAAAATCACGAGTTTTAAAATAAAGTTCCATATTAGATAAACAAATTCAAGAAACCCATCAATATGATGCTTATTATTTATTACGAGATTGAATAATAAACGATGACAATTGGATCAACAAATCACAAGTTTTAGAATAAAGTTCCATATTAGACAAGAAATCCATCAATATGGTGTTTATTATTTATTACGAGATTGAATAATAAACGCTGATTGAATAATAAATAAGCAAAGCAAAAGATTTTATCCACTTTCCGAAAAAGAAAGAAAGAAGAATCTTACTCTTGCAAGCAAAAGTATATATCTAAGCTCACCCGATGAATGCCCCCCTCCAGTGTGCAATGCATATTATACATATATACATCTAATGACTCAAGTATTGGCCCAAGTCAAGTCAACTCTTGGGATCACGATTTTTGTTATGATTGATTATTTTGTGTTAGACAACCGCCTTCCTTGAAATATTATTGCTTGATTATTTATCCCATATTTATTAAATTATTATTGAGACCTAATAATTTAAGAATCTTATTAATTTAAAATTAGTAAAAGTATTGTTGATTATTTATGAGAAAAAAAAATATTTGAAGCAATATTGATTCTTGAGACAAATTAAATATCAAAAGAACTCATAAATTGGATTAAAGGAATAAGAAGATATTGAATGAATTATTTTTTACAGAAATAAATATAGCATGCATATTTATTGATAATTTGTTCTTTCACATTGAAGAACTGCACCCAAAAAATTACTTCTTATTTGTTATCTTCATAAATTTATTTTTTAAAAGATATAACTATGCGTTTTCATATCAAAAGGTTAAAAAGAAATTAAATGTAATAGTTGTTGTTAGTTATATAAAAAAAATTTATAATTTCGCCTTAAGTACCATATTTCTTAGCATTATTGTCCACCAAAATGATTGAGATTTGTCTCCAATTTGTAGCAGATGATGGATTATTGAATCTTTGTTATCATCTGCCGACTTGCAGAAGTGATGGCCCTATGACAAATAATTTTCTACTTACAGTGCTCGAATAGATAAAACTCTAATTTGTACATTTATCTAAATACATAAAGCATGGCTCACCACGGTCAGAATAGGGGGTTCTAAGAAAAATTGGACCGACCCAAGAAACTTACGTTATACGAAAAAATATATAGGCCCTTTCAAATTAAAACATCATTCGAAAAAAGTGTAAGGGCCATGGAATTTATTTCTATTTATTAATTTTATTTATATAATCAAATGATAAATAATCAATTTTCTATTATTGGTATATATATATATATATATTTGAAACTTAAAAGTTTATATATAACAATTTCTCTTGCTTACAAGTTGATATTGAAGTAATGTTTGTTCCTTTCTGCATGCAAGAGGACATCATCTTTGAAAGATTATCTTGATCAAATGAATAATTTATTAATAAAATTGCAAAAATAGATATGATTTAAATAAAAAATGAAGATGTTATTATACTCCGATTAGTTTCTTTATTGTTGTCATTTGAATTGAGAATGAGGATAGATAATTGTTGTCAATTTTTTATTACTTGGATCAGTGACATAATTGAAAATCTATCATGATTTACTGAATTTAAACTGCAATCTATTTTGATTTTAGTCGAATGATGTACCAAGTCATGATGGGCCAACACCTTACCTACCTATAAATCCAAAAGATAATTATGAAAGAAAGACCTAATGCATTTCATACCAAGATCTACCATCCCCCCAATAAAGGGATGTTATGATAATGTATTTTTGTTTCTAGTAAATAAGGTTATCATTATGTAGAATACATATTTAATCTATCCAAAATTAAAACAGTTGATTTGTCCAAAATAATCTTATTTTAGATAGGTCTTAATCCATGTTAAGAAATTATATTATTATAACTTAGATTCAGATTAACATTGTAATTTATCAATCCAAAATTTGATAGCATCGATTTTTATTTTTTTATGATTCAATTTCAATTTTCTGAGTTATTATCTTATGAAATTAAATAATTATTAATAACTTATGAAATTAAATGAGTAATTTAAAAATATTTTTTTATTGTTACTTTTCACTCTTCTCACTTACTCGAATGATTAGTTCACTTACTGACTACTGTTTTTGTTATTCATTTTTATGCATGGATGAGATCTTCTCACTATTGCTTTTTATCTTTTCACTCTTTTGTTATTCATTTGTACAAACTCTTGCTATTAGTTAAAATTTCAACATTAACTACCAATTCAGTTTGTTTCACCTACATTTTGAGTCAATTCTTCTTTTCTATGCAAAGTGGAGCCAAAATGAGAAGAAACGAATACGAACAAAAAACCCTTGAAACATGGTCTCCAAAAATGATTGAGTTTTAGTGTCCATCTTGACATCGTCTGCCAACTACTTTGTTGAAGTCGCATTGCATGGTGGCAATGTCGGGAAGTGTTTTCCAGTTACAGCGGTAGAAAGATCACTGAACAGAAATGTTCTACTTGTACATATATAATGCATCGTCGGCAGGAATATGTTCACTGATTTACCCATCTCCATTTCTTCATTTATGCTGGGAAGAATTTTCTACTTACAGTGGCAGAAAGATCACTGAACAGAAATGTTCTGCTTGTGTACATATAAAATGCATCGTCGGCAGGAATATGTTCACTGATTTATCCATCTTCATTTCCGACAGAATCAGCTCACTCGACCGAATCATCTTCATTATTTGTCGTATATATATTATACACACATCTAATCTAATTAGTCACTGACCCAAGTCAAGTCAAGTCCACTCTCTCGGCGATCATTGTTTTATTTTTATTTTATTTAGACCTTATGATTTTCACTTTATTTCATCTACTTCTATTAAATTTTTCATTATTTTCGATTTGTTAAATATCTAAACTACCATTCTAATCTCTTTTATTATTTAAAAGTTCAAAATAATATCTAATAAATGTTAAAAAAAAGAGCGAGAGCATCGTCCCTCCTTATGAATAATTTTTTAATAGTTATTATATATTATTTTAAACTTTTAAATATTAAAAAAGATGAGAGAAGAGTAGTTTAGTCATTTAATAAATAAAAAAATAAAAATAACACGAAAAATAATAGAACTAAATGGATGAAATAAAGTGAAATTTGTGAAGTAATTTAATGAGGCGTTACGGTGATTTGATGCGAAACATCGCGATAGTTTAGGGAGGTATAAGAAAATAACTTTTTTTTTAAAAAAAAAAGAGTTGCATCTATTATTTAAATGGTTCTGTTGACCTTAGTCAACCATGAATTCCACTTCCATAATTATTCTTTTATCTATTTTTATCAATTTATTTATAGTCTATTCTATTATATTTTATTATAGTCTATTCTATTTATGGTCAATTTATTTATACTATTATTAAAATTGAAAAATTAACAAAATTAGACAACAGGACTAAAGTGAAAATTGTTGTATAATTTAGAAATGTTCTTTGTTGAGTTAGATGTAAAAAATCATAATAGTTTAAGGGAAGTATAAAAAAATGACCTTAATTATTATATTTAAAAAAGTCCATGCGTATTATAATCAGAATTTCATTTAAATTAATTTTGCCTCGTGAAAGAGAGAAATTTTAGCCTTTTTTCTTGTAATTCAGAATAATTAAATTAAAATTCCTTTGTAAAACTAGAACTTGTTCTAAATAAAACAGTAGACTCTAAGAAATATTATAAGGATGTTCACCAGATAACCACTTTAAAAATTATTATAAGAGTGTTCACTAGATCCAGTCCATCTGATCCACTATGACC
The DNA here is from genome assembly GCA_030549335.1 of Pontederia crassipes. Classification (NCBI taxonomy): domain Eukaryota; kingdom Viridiplantae; phylum Streptophyta; class Magnoliopsida; order Commelinales; family Pontederiaceae; genus Pontederia; species Pontederia crassipes. The sequence continues at coordinate 1,528,861 of CM060184.1, forward strand.
TAAGTTGAGTCGAGTATGTATTGAAAAATTCCAATCCGAATGTCTTCGACCTAAGAAGATGACTTAATTTTTTATTTAACTGTAAACCTATATTTGATTTAAAAACTTAAAATATTAAAATAAAATCTTTTAAGTATAAAAAAGTATTTAAATAGTTGGAAAACTTATTTTATTATTTAAAATAACTATTAAATAATATTTTTTTTACTAAATAATAAAAAAAATGTTGACTAATCCTACCATCCGACTCAAGCCAGATTCCAATTTAATCAAACTTGGTGAGATCAAATTTATTCGTGGGTCCGATCCAACCCCATGTGTCCCTATAAATTACAAGGAGAGAAGACTAGGAAGCTCTTGGAAGAAAAGATAAGTGTAATTAAAATCGGCATTATAAATGACAATGAATTGTGGTGACGAAATTAGAAAAGAAAAAAGGCTTCAATCGTCATTATAAATTTACTTACCGAAAAAGAAAATGGGCATTATAAATTTGATACACACTGCCTTGCCCCGTTGAACTAGAACTAACTAAAAAGACAACAAAATATTACACCAAGGTACAGACGGTTCGTGCAAAACCAGAGCATGATGAGGTAAAGCTTTAAAAAAGACATGGCATTAAACTCTGCATGTCAAGGCCACACAAATAGTTTTTGCACAATAATCGACGACATAAATAAGCAGTTTACCTAGTAAGAAATGTCATAAATTCGTTGAATCCCGAGACCAAAATGTCAACAATAAAACTAAGGAGAAGGTAGCAGGATGTCGTTGTTGCGTTCAAAAATGTCGGAAGGATGTTTAAAACTTTGGTGAATTCGTTACACCACACTGAAATTTCCCAAAAAAAGAAATTTGCACTACGGAAAACATTAGAGAATCACAACCACCATTAACAGGGAAGAAAGCATCAGTCAATAACCACAATTTCAAAGAAAGATGTGAGTGTGAGATATACAACCTATACGTCAGCAATGCTTCTAAAATCTGTCTATGAGATATGTCGTTGGGAGTGCATATGTGGGGAACCATTGGTGGATAATACAATAATAATCAAACATAAGAATACATAAGCAATAAAAACATATATAAAATAAGTCTTATAGAGAAAACATAAGATACCATGGCAAAATATCCAATAACAACATAAGGCTGGAAGTTCACATAAGACACCATAATCTATATCGTTTCTCAAGGCTGAACAATAGACATACAAGAACTATAAGTTCATAAGAAAGTCCATAAACTTAAGTCCATGGTCACCAGACAACAAAGTAAAAGGTCCAAATGTCATGATTGGCACTATGTGGAAATCATCATCATCATCATGAGCTTGCCATGGGTTCATATCACTCCTTCATGCCTACATGAATCCGAACATAAAAAATGTCAACTTCCCATTAGTTGTACGTAAGGATCATTAGTAATAATGATAATTTGCGATAAAAATAATGAAGCATATGATAATATAACATTTATGCATGTCTTATCAATAACAATCAAAGCCAAATTCATTATCTTAACTATTATCCAATGACAATATCGAACAATGGCTAATGACAATTATTACATTAAACATGTTAATGCCCATCTTCAATATCAATTCATTTCCATTGCACTACTACATCATAATTTCCATTATTCATAAAACAAATGGTTTAGAATATCAATTTCATTAACAATGAATACTCATAATAATAGCCATTTTCATTTATTCTAGCCACATTTTTCATTATATTAAAGTTATCAATCAATCTTTGATGAGTTCTTTTCATCTACTAATCGCTTGGTTCACTCTCTATGTTATCTGGTTGGCCAAGCCAATTCGCACTAGGGCCCATTTAAACACTCAGACGATATGCCTCATTACGCATGTCTAGCCCATAACAATAATCCATTTGTCAATGAACAAAGCTTAAACTCAATGCTCTGTTTAATATAAAGGTTTCTTTTAATTCTACAAATTAGCATGCACTTCATATTTAGGTGCGTCAAATCAATCATGTCATAAAATATTCATATTATAAAATGGGCATCTGATGTAGAGAAAAATATTTACTTTTCATTTATGTTCGACATATATTTATTACATGTTTTGCTATATTCTCATGTTCGAACACATGCTTTATTTTTTAAATATAACTTTTATTATTTCTTCACCTCTATCTTCTAAATATTATGCATTTCTAAAATTGCATTACTTATTTTGATTATTTTTCATGTTGAAATTTCAATCGACAACACATGGGGGCATGCAAGCATTTGCCACCAGCTACACACTGCATAAGAGCATACATGTGGATACCCTATTTGGACACTTAAGTGAATTCGAGAGCAGACAACACGGTTCAAGAAAATATCTTGTCCAAAACAATAAACAACTTGAGAAAAATACATTTCCATTCAGCCTGGGAGATTCCATTGCATTAGAAGAAGAAAGTTTCCTCTAAGAGTAGTTAAAAAAATTAAAAGGTGACAACTAAGAGGGAGACAGCTAAGGAGGAACCACAAACATATTCCTTTGGCTCGAAAAGTTGGCACAATAAGACAAGAAAATAACTACATGAGTGGGCAAGTGGCATCAAACATTAAGGCTATAAAAGCCCAATGAGGCTGCCCATGAAGAGGGTTTTGAATTGGCCCAATATTCCAACCCTACACTTTCAAACTCACTGCAATAGGAAACTAAAGAGGAGAATGTGACAACAGCTTCCTTCTTCTTCTCTTTTTCTTTTTCTTTTCTTCTTTCTTTATGTGTAGTTGAACAACCAACTAGGGTTGGAGGATTTGTGATGGATGCTTATGTTTCTAAATGTTATCTTTCCTAAATTTATGTTTAATCAACAACAATCAGTTACTTCATGTTTCAAATGTTCTATTATTTTTTATTTATTGTTTCATTGCTGATTTCAATTTTATGATGTTGTCTTTGATTGTTGGATGTGTTTTTTATTGATTAGTCACTTGCGCCTTGGCCCAAGAGGGTTACATTCTTCTCTAGCTCTACTTCACGATCATTCAGCAAGGCATGGTGTGGGTCAGCCTTTTGTCAATATGTTTTCTTCTTTCATTTAACCTGCGAATCTAGTTCAGACGACCTTCGACGAAGGAGATTCCTGCTTGAGAGGGTGTTCAGCATATGAGTCGAGAGGCTAGGCTGGTGCTAGGATATGCCGAGGAATCATCTTTCGTCAAGATTCAGTCCAACGGGATACAATCACACATTCCCTATTTTTTATATTTTAAAGAGATGATCCCCTATTTTTATAACTTCGACCATACATTTTGTTCGATGATGACATATTCGTGCCAAGAGGTGGGGCATCAGCTAGATTATGTTTAAGGAGGTACCGATGGAACATCTGTGGTGAGGCTAAGAGGTGGACCAAAGTACCCTAAGGTCATTCCTTTTCCTGAAGTTCTTCATTTGTCTGGACTATTTTTGGACTAGTGTCAGTGACTCTTGCCACAGAGGGTAATATACTCCTTAACTATCTATTCGTATTGAGAGATGGGATGATGGTCGAGTTGTGCTCAAGGTGTCACCGATGACTAGTGTCGAGTAGGGCTGAGAGGTCTGTCCGAAGTTTTCTTTACCTTCTCCCTCGAACCGAACTTAAGAGGATCCATTCGAAAAGAATTATTACTTGTTGGGACTCAATACAGGCCGAGAGGTATAGCTAAGCCCTGATGTACATCTTAGGATTCCCCTAAGACTGGAGGTACACATCCGTTGCTACCTATAAGTTTTTATCTCAATTCAAGAAACATAACTCCTAAAATAGCCCCCTAAGCCATTGTGCTTAATTATCTACTCTAATCTTTGTCTATTTTTACATTAAAAATTCATAAAAATTAGTGTAGTTTCCTTCGTTGTGATTTCTACTTTGTAGTATTTCACTTCCTCACATTAAACGATTTTCGTAGAATCAATTTTTGAAATAATTTTGGTCGAGTGTGAACTTTTCAACTTTGTCTCTATGTATCGACCCTTAAGTATTACACTAATTATTGTGCACTTGTAGTCTCATCATGTGTGCTAAAGATTTATAAATTTAAAATCTTATTCGAGGTTTTTCTGTGAAGTGAGAGTATCATTCAAGTCACACACATAAGCATAAAGGGTATCATGATCAATTTAACATTGTGAAGAAACATGACAATACATATCACAATTAGCATTAAGGGAAAACAAAGAAAAATTATCCAATAATCAATCAATAATTATGATTTAATGTTTAACATCATTAAAAAGCTAGAAAAGGCTCATGAAACATATTTTTCTGAGTTGTCACAACTGCGATAAAAATGCCACTTTCCCTTACCCTTTTATCATGCTCGTGAAAATCCCTTTCACAATCATGACAAAGTGTTTTCCTTTCATTCACATAATCCATGTAACTCTATTTTCATGCTATTTTCTTTTCTCACGACCTGTGAAAATCATTTCACGCTCATGAAATAAACCCGTAAGGCATTTGGTTACATTGCTCCTCGTTTCACGACTTGTGACCATATGTCACAACCCATGAAATGGCCGATTACGATCGATTCATTAATGTGCAACAATTAGGGGAAACATGCACAAATCATATGAACGATTCACCATTTAAAAAATATCTTGAATCTCGTCCATCATTTAAATTACTTTAGCATCATTATCAAACCATATGAACCCTAATCTAATCAAATTTGTGAAAGAAAAAAATCAGTTACTCATTCTAAAATTGATTAGAATGATATTAAAAATAAAATGGGTTCACCCTATTTACATGCCTCAAATCCGTAATGTTCTAGGGATTATTCCTACTTCTTACTCCTCTTTTTATCCAATCAGTCTCCTCTCCAATTTTCTTACTTTGCTTGTGTACCTTTTCTTCTTCTCCTTCTTTATTGAGCTCCTAGGGCAAATGGAGGGTTTATCGGTTTCGGAGACTTTGGTGGCCAGGTTCTAAAGAGACAAATGGGAGGAGAAAAGTAGGGTTAATGATTATATGCCTCCTTTCACTTCTGCCCATAAGGGAATATAGGTATTATGTTTTTATTCAGGTTTTATAGCCATTGCTTGAGTGACCTTATATTCAGTCTCAACTTGAACTTCCTCCATAAACTCTCTTTCAAGTTCAACCATCTCCTGTCCAAAAACTCCTAGCCCTCTGCCTCCAATGAGCAAAGGTCCAGAGCTCATCAGGGGCCAAGATGAGAAGCATCAACTCCATCTCAAGTTCGTACGATCTTATGATCTTCAATTGTTGATACTTCTATTGGTGTTGGTGGCAGAGGCTTTTATCTTGATCCAATCCTTGTTTCTTCTGAGGTTATAATGTCTTGTTCTTGATTGTTATTAGACTGCAAAGGAAGGGAGATTGATATATTGCCAATAACACTTCATAATTTACAAAAATATGCTGACGTCAAGTTTGGACGTTTGAACTTGATAGTTCGAACGACTAAACTTGCAGGCATCGGAACAAGAAGGAAATGCCAATTTTGATTTTGTCACCTCTTCTTCCACTCCAACTATTGGGGATTAGTGAATACTTTCACCCTATTGACCGTTGGGAAATCGAGGTCACAAATTTTCATTTGTCTCTATTTTATTCCATTGTCATTTCATTCTTCCATTCTTTCCTTTCATCCTCACACCTTTTCATTTTCACCCTTGGTGTGAATTGGCTTCCCTTGCTGTGAACTATGATAGAGGATCAAGGAGATCATGGATGTGCTAAGGATGTACAGAATATGGGAGGAAAATGAGGAGACAACTAGATATGAAGGAACTCGAAGAAAAAATTTTGAATGGCTAAAAAGGTATATTTACGGGATCTGTCATGGGGTGTGCTTCTTGCGAGTTATGACATGTTTTTAAGGCTATAATGGTTTAGAATTCATACTAGTAGTGGGGAGATATAGCTAATTAGGTACTCATTATAAAAGATGGATTTTCTAGGACTTAAAATGATTATATTGGATGACTTTTATGTCAAAATTTTATGCCTATGATTGTCTTGATCATGATTTTTGTTCCATGATATGCTTTGGTGGATTTCAAGCATGATTAAAATCTAATTTGATGCTATAATTCTCAGCTCTTCATGTTAAATTTTTGGATTCAAGGAAATGAATTGAAGAAGGCTTACTTGATAACTAAGATGCTACATGACTACTCATAAGAAAACCATGATGCATGCCTAGTTTAACCTTTGTGATGATGATGCATTTGCTATAAATTGAGTTAATATAATGTTCTTATGATGATCATAATATGGATAAGAGAATGATAAGTAAGAATGGATTTATGTTGTATGCATAGACACACATTTGATAATTAAATGGATATGGAAGTGATTATAAATGACCTCTAGATTGTGCCACATGTTATTTAGAAGTTTTGATGAGTTTATAGATATGTTCATCTCAAAACTATTTGAAAACTCTAAGGAGTCTCTCAATGATCTTATTCTGGTAAAAGTTTGGATGACCAAAATGTTGTTCGGACGTCCGACATACCAATAGAATATAGCCGACATATTTTAGACATCCCATCACCTCATATGGAACAATAAAAAAGTTGAACAGTCAAAACTTTTAAAGTCTGAAAAGATCGAGCAACTGACTACCTCAAATCGGATGTCTAGAGCAATATGAATTCTCATGAACTTGATAGATTGAATGATCAATCAACTTTTTAGGAACTAAAAAAAGTAAGGCTAAGACTCAGTATTTTTTTGTCCAAGTAAGATCAGATGTCCCCTCATTTTTTTGGATGTCCAAATCACATACCGACCTTGGAATGACCAAATGACAATTATGATCATGTGTCCACCCAATTTTTCCAATGTTCAAAATCTTATCAATCTTGGAACGATCGGATGGTCATGTTTGACCTAGACGACCTCTAAATTTTAGATATATTGATGGACTTTTGGATGTTCGAAAGTTTGATAATGAATATGCACTTTTGTTTTTCAGAATTCATTTCAAATCAAATAAACTCCTGGATCTCGAACTCTCTTCAATGATGTATGATACTGATGTGAGTTTCCCTTGCTATCATAAGTTTTCATTAGGTCCATTGTGACCAAAGGATAGAAAAATATGCTAAGAAAGATAAAAAATGAAAAATATGGGTTAACATTAATGTCTATACCTATATAAAGGAGAATTAAAAGAATGATAATTAGATGGAGACAAATAGTTAGTTAAACTGAAAGCAAAATAGTGAAATTATGTGGCCCGATAAAGGCAAAACACCATGAGCTACTTGTACTTCGGGATCGCTTCACCTTAAATAATAGAAAGGATTTTATTAAAGAGTGATACATCATCCCCTTATAATTGAGAACTCTGATCCCCCACTAATCATTATGACATGTATGTATTATTTCGTATGTCATACTCTAAAGTGGAAAAATATTTCAACTAAATGAAAGATGAATGAAATGATAATAAATGCTACATGATGATAATGATGAAAGGATGTCATAATAATGAACTTGTGATCATTTCAAAATGAAAGATAAACTCTCATAAAGTTTAAATATTTACTTTCCGAAGTGAGATGCTATATGATTATTATAATTTATCCAAATGTGATCTTTATTATAATCAAATATCGAACCTCTTATCACTTTTTATCACATCTCATTACTATCTAAAAATGGACTTGAAAGTCTTGAGATCAAATGACATAAATTATAGTTTCATTATTCCTATAATATGTTGATTTTTATTAGTATAAAAAATTTAAATGCTTTATTTATTCATGCTTATGCTTAAAGAATTTATCTTATGACTTACTTATGATGTTATCACACTTAACCTTATATTAACAGGAGAGTTACTTCTCCTGTATTGATCTTGGTACTTGATTGGCAATATTACAGTGGGTGACGTGTGCACATGAATGGTTTGTCGATTATATTATTATGTTATGTTCTTATGTGATGTGAGATTTATTATGTTGTATGATGATACACCAATGTTTATTATGTGATATGTGATGTACCTGAGATGATAATGATGGCTATATTTATTATTATTGAGCTTTCGCACTATGCATTCTTTTATTTTAGTTTCTGCATTAATGTCTTCGGATAGTGCCTCCAAGCAATGCTGTAAAACTCGACCCGGTCATCGATCCGGATTGATGGCCGGGTCAGGTTGAATCGGTCGGACCGGATCGAACCGAAAGGTTGAACCAGATCAAATCGATCGATCAAATTGAATAATATAAGTTAATAAAATAAAATATATTAGATAAATTTCTTTCGTATTCTTAATATCTTTGTAAGATGCATAATAAATAAATCAAAACATAATAAAGTAAAATAAAATGGTATAATAAGTTAAATAATATAATAAAGTAACTATCAATTAAATAATTATTATCTAAAAGATGATAAAATCTTCATAATTATAAGTGAAATATTTGTCGTATATTATGTAAAATGAAGAAAAGTTAGAGCATGAATTTTAAACAAATATATAGAAAAGAAACGTGTCGTATTTGTTTCTTATTTTTTTCAAACTTATTTTTTAGATTGACTCGATTAGGTCACTCAAATCCATCGAGTCAGTCGGTTGAACCCGAATTTTAACCGGGTCAAAGCGGATCAATCTCAAGGGTGGATTTGAGGTGATCCGCGAACCATTTTTATGACTGGACATCGATCCGACCGATTCGATCGGTCGGGCCAAGTTTTCTAGCAATGCCTCCAAGTTCATCAATTGACAGATCTAGAGGTAAAAAGACAACTGCATAACTATAGTAAAATAAAACTAATAAATTTTAGGCGTTCAGAATTAAGTAATAGCATTTGAAAAACTGATGGGAGTAAGTGAATGAAACTGAAGTTTAGATATTGAATGGAGGTAAGTGAATTGCAGTAATAGTATAGAATAACAAAATAAAAATAAATACTTAATAATTTATAATAGATTAGTCCTTCTAGCATGTTGTCTTATTGTCTTATTTCTATCACCTTTACTTCATAAAGGACTACGAATATACGCCCTGTTGATGTTCCAACATTAAAAAAAAATGAGAATTCATATTTCTTCATCAGGTAAATTATTTTATACGAAAGGATAAAATCTGGGACAATATATATAGTAGCATGGGAAGAGGAACTCACGATATCCACATTTGAAATAAAATTATCTTCCTCTAATCGCGTCAGACACTTGCCTAGTCACCCTAGCCACATCCTGCTCACAGACGCCAAATCTTGCGCAGCGCTTGTGACTTCTCGTACAACCTTCATAGTGGAAGCCAATTCTGCCAACACACCTTTTGGCCCTTTTTCCTGCAGATCATAGAAGTTTAATGTCAAAGGTCCAAGAATATATTTCGAACACATTTACATTTCTTTTTTCTTCTTTGATACAAGTAGGTGGACATTTACTACATATCATCCTAAGTTGGATATTTTCAAGGTTGTTTTATTAATTAAGAATTCCAAATCCAACAATAAAAGGAATATAATCTAAAGAGGAGAAGAATATAGGAAACACGAAACTGTGGAAGAGGAAAATAGAAAGAAAAATATCATGTAAAAAGTACACAGTGTCATTTGGTTTAATACAGAAGTCCACTCAGTGCCATTTGATTGGGGATTGGTTGGAGGAGGTTAAGTGAGAGAATAGATAGATATCTATCAAATACAATCAAACGTATGAAAAATACAAAGGGTAAACTTATATTTCATAAAAAAAGTACAAAGAATAAATTTATCATTTTTTAAAAAGTTAAACTCGTAAACGGTGAACTTTTGAGAAACAGTGTTTCATGAATATTTTTAAATTTAGCCTAAATCTTTATTTTAAAAATTTTAAATTGAGTATAAATATAACTGATTATTATATTTTTATTAAAAATTTTAATTCGGCGACGATTGCATAGACAACATTGATATTGCCCAAAATATAACGATTCCAGTAGTTTCACAAAACAACTGATTTGCAGCGGTTCATTTATTGCACAAGCATGGGGAAAATATGATAAATAAATCTTTTGCTAATATTTTATAACTTTTAAAAAACATTATGTAGAAACAAAATGAATAATGTTTTCATGTTCTAATACAGCTCATTTTCATTTTGGATTTCTGTCCATGTGTTGCTAATTAATGTTGATTTCTTATTCTTTTAAAACCATCGATATTGTGAATATTAGTTTAGTTCATATGTAAATTCTGGCTACTTTCGTGTTTTCATGTTAACGATGAATAAAAAATAATTTCACAATTAATATTTTCATATCATCAGTACATTATATAAATTTTATTATCAATATAAATTTTTATATATTTTAATAAAAAATTAGTTATAAATTTTTATTTTATTTAATTAAGATATGAATATTTAATTTATTATATTATAATAAAATTTATATAGTGATTAAATTAAATAATTTATCATATGTCTAATTATATTATTTTATATTCATCAGCTAATTCTATTGTTAAATTTATCAAACACTTATTTGTTACAACTTCTAATCGCTAATCATCATTCGCAACCCGCTATCCGTTAGTTAATCCGCTATCCGCTAGTTGAACCGTTATCCATTTATCAAAATGTTAGTAACGTCAAACAGAGCCTAAGCCTATTAGTTTCGAAATTTAATGATATGTTTTTTAATCCAAAATTTAATGTAATGGCCCGGATTTTTGTGAATTAAGAAAAGTATATTTTATTATTTTATTTTGGAAAATATGGCCATTAATATTATTATATTTAATAATTTTGAAAATAAAGGAGAAATTGAGGAGGAGTTTAATTAAGGATAAAAAAATGTATTATGGGATATTTAATTAAATTCGGAATTATTTAATTATTAAAATAAATCAGAACTTGTTAAAATAGATTAATTAAAAAATAAATTTTAATTAGAATTGAAAGTTATAGATGGGTTGAAAAATAATGATCTAAGAGCCTTATAAATAAATTTTGAGGGTCAGTCGTTAAAGAAATTTGGTTTTCTTTGGTTCTCGGTGTTCGGCGACAGAGGCATGATGTCGAGGTGACGGCAAGACGTGATTCGACGTCAAACGATTAGGCGTGAAATGAGATAGATATGGGAGATCCATACGTTTATTACATGACATTGTTTATTTTGATATAAGTATGACTTCGATCTGAGTGGATCGAACAAAGGCCACAGATTTCTTTTTTGAATATTTAGGGCATTCGATTTTTTTCTCGATGACTGAGAGGAAAAGAAAAAAAAAAGGAAAACATAAGTACAAGGCGAGAAAGATTAAAGGAGAGAGAGAATCGAGAAGAACAGCGTTCGGCGTCGAGGAAAAAAAAAAGAGAAAAAAAAAGTAAATAGAAGGGCAGTCAATACGGAGAGGGTGAGAGGAGAAAAAGTGATGAGATGTTTTGCCAAGGAAAGGAAAAAAAAAGAGCGCTGAATGAATGGGAGAGAGGGCAAAATAATATAAAAAGAAGAATTAGATTTACCTGCAAGGGGAGAGAGCAAAACTGTCGTGGCCCTAACTGTCATAGAGAGAGAGAAATATAAGACAAAAAAAAGTGATTAACGTCGTGCGAAAGAAGAAAAGAATTTTATTCTTCATTTCTGATTTTTCTAATGCAAAAAAATCATTTATTAAATTTCTCAGGCGAGAAAAGAAATAATAAAAAATGTATACACTTACTGAGAGAGATCAGGGACTCACGTATTTTGATATGATTAGTAATAGTTAATTGATAATTTTATTATAATTATATTGTTGTCATTATTATGATTTATTAATTGTAAAGTTATTGTTTATTCTGATTATATTATTATTGATTGTGCTAATCATATTGATCTTGTTATTAATATTATAATATATTGATTAGATTATTATTAATCGGTCTTAATTATCATACTTGATTATATTATTTATCATTCTTGGTAATAATATTAGCACATCATCATCATATCATATCCTCATCATATTTTATTATCATTATCCAATCTTATCATGATACTGATCCGATAGTTTTTCTGATTGGGTTTTTCACTTAAATTAAATTGCTAAAAGATAGACGTCTTAAGTAAACAAGATAAAAGTTGAAAGCTACTGGATCTTCATGTTCTCTGATTATTTCCAAGTCCCCGGCCCATATTGTTATTGAATTGAATTAAATTGAATGTGACAATAGTGGACCTAAATGTTTGAGACGTCATCATCTTTTAGAGAAGCTATAGTTGGCATGTGTTTGGTCATGGTCCCCCGCCATTCACGAATAATTATTAGCGCTATATTATTGGGTGGCTTGTCGTGGCACTAATATCCTATCGGCCTACATAAAAGAGATATGGAGTTTCCCTTAATTGACCGAGTGCTCCTCATTGAATTGGATAACTCCGAATATTGTAAATTGAATTGAATTAAAATCGAATCGAAACGAATTGAATTGAATTGATCATGATCATTTGAATATTGGCGTTGACTGACATTGCCCCCACCCATTGAATCGAATTGAATTGTAATTAACCAATGACCATTGATATTGAATTGAAAATTATTAAATTGAATAGTGACATAGTGATCAGACATCATTGATATCGTTAATTATTAAATCAATATTGATCGATCATTTGACCCTTTCCTGATCCTTTCTATTGATCTATGACTTTATTGTCATATTGTTATATTGAATAATCAATCCAATTGATCAAACAATTATTAATTATTATCTCTATTGATTGGTCTCTTGATCATAACTTGATATAATTGATCATAACAATAAATCGTTATATTGTTAAATTGATTATTATATTGATTGCTCAATTGACTCATCATTGATTATATTTAATTTTCGGTTGAGCATATTGATTGTTTAGTAGATGGATCCGTGCAAGTGAGAGTACTTTGATAGAGGATGATCCTGCAGGTGACTGTGCTCAGTGACAGACAGATATTACACATGTTTTAAATCAAGTGGTACAGTTTTTATTATTTCCATATTTATTAGAATTTAATTATTTTGAATATAATGGATTATTAACTGTTATTATTGAAAAAGTCTCCCATGCACGTCAATGGGAACGTTTAATAAATCTATTAGAATTGGCTTTGTATCAATGGAATCTCATTAGAAATCTTAGGTGTATTCAATTCAATACTTTCGAATGAAAGGGGAATTGATCCATGGTCCAACTACCTCCCCATTAGGTAATATTTTGTTGGCCCAAATCTTTATTTGTTGAGGAGCGGATGAGCCTAACCCTGATGACCCACTCAACGGCAATTGAAGTAGAAAGGAGGTTTGTCTCATATACTGAAGTGGGAGGTATGCTTAGGCAGTTCCTTCGCTGAGCACAACAGAATGAAGAAGAATTTGTTTCATTTCAAATACTTCTTCGCATTACTTGAATGCTACTGCGGGTACAAGTGAAGAAATGATTAAAAGGGCTCAATTTGCTAGAGAATTAGGAGCTCCGATCATAATTCACGGTGCTTTTTCCCTCATGTTGCCCATTGATTCTATTTGCTCGCAGTTCCCGTTGCCCAACGTACCCACTGCAATATGATGAGAAGCTATTCCTCCGGGAATTACATGAAGAAGATTTTGTTGCATTTATTATTTATATTCCGTAAAAATATTTTATAAAAAAATATATAACGTCTCTGGGACGATTCTGAACACCTAAAAGTCACGTGGATCTCGGGGCGTTACATTTAATATCTCCCATGGCTTCTAAATCATGATTAACCAAATTTGCACCAATGTTTTTTTTTTCAGAAGGAGTGTTAAATGTTTTCATGACGACAAAAATATAAGAATATACCATTTTCTTTTCAGTTGCTTTAAAGCGCAGCAAAATCAACCATACACAATATGAGATATTAATTACCTCATGGTGACGAACGAGTTCATTCAGCTTTGTAGCTGCATGAGCATCGATATCACGCGCAAGGTTATCCCTGGCCTCGAATGGGTCACAATCTACGTAGTCAATGGAAGCAGCATCTATGAACACAATAAAAGACAGGAAAAACAAATTAACGGTTCTCGTCAGTACCATAAAATTACGATACAAACAAAACAGTTATATATATATATATATATTATGTGGGAGACCTAAGAACATACTACGCATTATATAATAAGTAGATCGACTTATTATATATAAAAAATTTATCTTTATAATAAGTCGATCGATGTCATTTTTTACACAACATATTTTTTTATCATATTATATATATATATACACACTCGCATAGAAGTTATTATATGAAATTTTACCTCGGCTTACTCGATGATCAAATTCCGACAGGATCAGAAATTTGGTACATTTATGAGCACATTGAGAAGCATCTGCAATGCCTTCTTTTTCGTTTCTTAAAGCCTCATTAAAGGCTTCTTTAAAATCATCCAGTGCTTTTGACTGTATATGTCCGAGCATGGAGTGATAAACAGGTTTGACAATCTGCAAAATAAGATGTGGCGAACAAAATGAGAAAAAGACTGGCAATAGCCTTACCGCCCCGGAACTCACGGTTGAAATAAATATATAATACTATCCATGAGTGCACCCACAAGTAAGATGGGCCTCCTATTTTAAAATTTAATTTAATATCTTTAAATATTTATATTATGACATTAGAATATAAATAATATTGATTGTCATACTTTGAAATTATGATGTTTATCTGGATTGTCCTGTGTTCAGAGTGACGTTCCGTTCCTGTTTTTGAGTTCCAACAAGCACATTATTTAATTCTTCTTAATTTCATGTGAATAATTGAATTAACAAATTAGTTTTTGGATGGAGTGAAAAATAATGATGAAGAATTAGATAGTTGATGTAATATATTAATTTTAGTAGATGTTTAAATAAAAATAGCTATTATAAACATAAAATAATTTTGATAATTAATCACAATAGAAGTATAAATTAATTTTTTTATTAAAAATATTTTGTAAAAAATATATTATGTAAATATAATAAATCGATTTTTCAATAAATTATATTTAATAAAATATTAAAATTTTAATGAAATGATAGGTAATAAATAATATTATATTGATAAATAAATAAATAAATATTATATTTAATATTTTATAATAAATATTATATATTTAATAAATAAATTATTTTATATGAGAAAATAAAGAAAGAGAAAGAACTAAAAAGAAAAAAATAGGTTGGAAATAAAAAAATGTGACTTAAAAAAGGCTGAAAAAAAAAGAAAAATATGAACCATTGCTTGGCTCCATAAAAAAAGATGGAATTAGGGTACCTCAAAAACCAAGTAACCTCATCGTGTTTTCTAGAACGATGTGAAAATAGTCCCTAGTTTCACCATATTCCAATTTTCAAATGAGGATATTTAATATTAGACTATTAGGCCTATGATATTTGCATGTGGAGGATTTTATGAATAAACAAATTAAGGTTATATAAAATATAAAACTATTATTCATATTGTGATTAAAATATAAGCAATATTGATTGTCACAAGATAATTTTACCCTTACACTCATATTTTGTAAATTTGAACACTTAATATTTAATCCTGGATGTACTTTGGTACTACGCTCATGATATCCTATATGGCGGATTTTATGAATAAACAAATAAAATTTATATAAAATATAGAACCATTCCATATGAAAAGTAGACATTATTGAACGTGCCGAAGAACACCAGTTAGAATTGTGAAATAGGGCCATAATTACGTCTGTGCCACTTAACTAGGCCTATGCAATTTGGATGTCGGATAAATTACACAAATTGTTCCCTAATTTTGGGTGCTCTAATTACTCGATTTCTAAGTTTCAATTTATAATTAGAATATTTTGATTTTTAATTTTTTTGCATGTGTCATCCTTCTGATAGGCAATAATCAGTTCTCCGATTCTCCAATTATGCTGTTGATGTGGCATAAGAAAAAATAATATAAAAATAAAAAAGTTAAAAAATCGACATCTATGAGGATATTGCCCCTTCGCCGGAGGTGCGGACGCCCCTTCTCCTTCGCATCCGCCCCCCTTGCTCCGCTCCGATGAGGGGCTGTCGCCGCTTTTCTTTTTTTATTTTTTATTTTTATATATTTTATTATACCGCATCGATAGTATAATCAGAGAACTGATTATTGACGATTACGAGGACGAAACATGCAAGAAAAATAAAATTGGAGGATAATCTAATTACAAAATAAAGTTGAGAACACCTTGCATGCTCTGCTCCGATGAGGGCTGCTGTCTCTTTTCTTTTTTTTTATTAATTTTTTTTATTATATTTTATTGTACCGCATCGATAATATAATCACGGAACTGACTATTGACTATTAGGAGGACGAAACGTGCAAAAAAAAAATTGGAGAATAATCTAATTACAAATTAAAATTGGATGAGCGTTGAAATATTGATGTACATGAAATGACAAACAAATTATAAAGTGTAATAGAATACAATATTTTATCGGTACATAAAATTATTCAATTCACTTTTGAATACAATATTTTAATAGAATAATTAAGATAAAAAAGATTAAGCGCATGTTATGTGTCTCCTATGTTACATGAACAGTCTCCATAAGATTGCATGCCGAAGTATATATTTATTGCCCTTAATATAATGTCAAAATCTCATAAAATGACATTAGAGTTTTGTTTCGTCAGAACTTAGCCGGTGCTGAAGAAACTCAGCCCGGATTCTTTAGCAATCCACAAAATTCGATGTAGCGTAGTTTAAATCCAACTCAAGTTCGAACCTAATTGTCTAAGGTTCTAGACAGCTCGATCCTACATTCTATCGCAACAACTATCGGATATTCGGTATCAATTACCATGACGACCCAACCCAAATGTTAGTTATAGTCGGTCCGAGTGATAATATTTGGCTCGAGTTCTACGGATCCGTACATACCCTAAAGAATTAATGCTTGCATCCAAATCATATATACCCAGCCCAATTTTTACTGTACCCAACTCAAATTTTAATTACTTTCTAGAAACTATTCTCTGTCCATCTAATTTGTTGTCAAATGAACTTTTTACCACTCCATTAACTATGTTAAAGTGAAATATGCAAAGATAGATAAACATGTGAAAAAAAATAAAAAATGTAAAAACAGAATTAATTATGTGCCGTGATTGGCATATGGTTTCAAAAGACAGTTCTGCTCCCAAAGTGCTCCAATGTTTCTGGGTCAAAAGTTTTCCTATGGTATTGTAATCCATAAAAATTATTGAAGGCTTCGTCTAAGGCAATACTTATAAAAGTTCATAAGTCCTTGTTCTATGGTAAAAAAATATACTGCAATCACTAAAGAAGAAAGAATGAAAGAAAGAAAATTTTGGTTCTACATTATTCATTTTCTTATCATGATTATTGTTCAAAAGTTAAATTATTTCTATTAAGCTATCTTATTCAATTGTATTGATCTCATGTACTGAGTCATTGCTTATGAATATTTTATATTTTTGTGTTTGATCTCACAAATAGTTGATCGAACTAAGATGAAAACATGTACAACGGCAAAGTTCTTAGTGATATAGTGACACATAAAATCGTGTTATTAAAACATTTATCATTATTTTATTAATGTAATAGTTATTGAAAGTTTATAAGCATTAAAATATTAGTAGGAAAGAACAAAATTATTTAGCTTCCAAAATCTTATTTTATGTAGTTAGCTGAGTTTATTAAATTATTATCTTTATTATTAACTAATCAAACCCTGAAAAGATTTAAGTGTAGGCTATCTTTATTATTGACCAATCAAAGCTTAAAAAGATATAAGTGTAGATAACTCAGCATAAAAACATATTATTATGTGGCAGGATGACAAATTAGACTTGGAATTAAGTAAATCTAAAATTTCATCCAAAATTAAATGTGTACTCCCACATCATTTTAATTTCCTAATTTCATGATAATGAAACGTATAATTGATTGCTTAAAATTACCTCTTTAAGGTTTGACAATAACTGTTTTCTCTTTGAAGCTCTGATATCTTCGTCAAAGTAAGTAGTGTCCATATCATATCTGTAAAACATTTATTGACAGATTGGTCAAATATGAAGTGAAATAAAAAATATAAAAGAAAATTTAATACTACAAGTACATTTCTTGGGGATGTAATTATAATCTTTTTAAAATAGAGGTTTAAAGACAATTATGCAACTTCCTTATTTCTATCCAAATAGAGGTTTTAAACTTCGATGATGGAATGTCATTTTGTTGTTGTAAACTTCTAATCTCAAATTATATCCTTCCTCCATGATGCAAAAACATTACTTAGACACTGTGAGGTTTCATTCAAGCTATTTTCACTAATTTTGAAAAATCTAATATGTGTGTGTGTGTGAAAGATATTAAGGCGTAGAAAAAAAATTGTTCATTCGTCACACATACTCATAACAAATGTGACACTCATGTCTCACCCCAAAAAATCATGTTTAGAAGTTGAATAGCAAACATGATCTATGTGCCTCATATTCTTTTTATGAGTGTGTATTCATGATATATATATACATATATATATGGGTCCAATTTTGGTGTTCCCTACATCATCTTATTCTCTATCTTTTATACCATCTTCATTCAACGGTTCATGATTAAATCTCTTAAATAGTTTATCACAGTTGGATAAAGATCTGATGGTGAAAACAATAGGGAACAAGGTGAGGTAGGGAATACCTAAATTTTTTCCTATATTATATATGGGTCCAATTTTGATGTTTCCTACCTCACCTTATTTCCTATCTTTTACACCATCAGATCTTCATTCAACGGTTCATGATTATATATATATATAGAGAGAGAGAGAGAGAGAGAGAGAGAGAGGAATATTAGGGTGGCACTACACTTTGTGGTAGCACCTTGCGTCTATGCATTAAGAATCGTCCGATTTGAGATGGACGGATCATATGTGTGTGCGCCGGTTCATGAGGGTTCGTGTGGTTCGAGAGCTGGTCCACATGGCAGACGTCCGGTTCGTGCCTCTCCTAGACGACTCGCACCTCTACCCTCTCTGTCGTGATGACGACGACGGCGCCGGACGACGATGACGACGTCGAGCGATGATGACACTAGGCGACAAAGCTCCGATCAAAAAGGGAGAAGACGCGTCCTGAGATCTTCGAGCATTATCGTTGATCTGTGAACGCCATCGTTGATTTGCTAATGTCGATCCGAGATGTGCGAACGCCGTCATCAGTCTGCAAACGTCAATCTGCGGACGTCGTCGATCCGAGATATGAGATTTGTGTCGTAGATCGGACATGCATCGCTGCCCTTGCTCACAGATCGTCACCCTCGCTCGTAGTTCGCCGCCCTCGCTCGTAGATCGCCGCACGCCCTCGCTCGCATCTCGCCACCCTCTCTCGCAAATCACCACAAGATCGCCGATCTCCGTCGCCATCCTCCCTCCAAGTAAGATCATCATCCTTCACCGTCGAGATTGCCACCCTTCGCCGATGCCCCCTTTTCGCTTGCGTAGAGAACCGTTGAACCTTGGATGTGTTCACATTTGATATGAGCTGCGCATAGTGTCGTCTGCTTTGGATGTATCTCTGCATGGATCTTCCCTCACCGGAGCTCCGTCGAGGATCGCCGGACCTCGCACAGTCGCGTCGAGGATCGCCGGACTTCGGGTAGTCACGTGAATTGCCGAACCTCGCACAAATAGGGGACATATGAAGGAATCGCACGGGAGCGAACCGGAGCTCTCGAACCAAAAATCGAACGATTCTGGATGTATGGACGGAAGGTGCTACCACAAATATGTGGTGCCACACTAATATTTCTCATATATATATATATATATATATATATATATATATATGTATGTATTGCAGAGCCTAATAGGATAGATACTTTTGTGGAGTAAATTAACCTTTTATAAATGGGTATTTTCAAGTCATCATTTTAAATTCAATTGTATTAAACTGCCAAATATGCTTTTTTAAGTATAAAATGGAATGATAAATATAAGCTTATACTAGAAAATTATTGCATGCGTACCTTTTTATATCTTCGACTCGAGTATAGGAATAATAATCAGAATAAATACGATCATATTCATATACATGGATATTTAAAAGACAAATCTAAGAATGATAATTCTTAATTATATAAAAACAAGAGTTATAAATTCATTAGATGGTTTAAATGCCAGATCGGCAAGGGTCAAAAGTTCAAACCACGTAACCAATCACGTTTCAAAACATTATACACTATTTGTAATTATTTCAGAATATTGTATACGGTGATTGTGGAGGAATCGAATTTTCGATTAAAAAAAAACGAGACAGTATTTTTTTGTTCGCTTTCTTAATTTAAATAATTCTAAAAAAATATAAGTCATTCTCTAATGGGTAAGTTTTTTCATATTAATTTGTTGAACCCTACACTAGTATAATAACATTTTAAAATATAGATAATAAAGTAATACGAACAAATATATTCAGTTTTATAAGTGAATATAAAATATTGCATCAATATTTTAAAGATATCAGAAAAGAGTTCCAATAAAATAAAGTTTCATTATTGTAGTAAAGTAAAAATTATAGATATTATTAAAAAAAGTATATTGCCCAATTTGAACTTTTAATCTGTACAGATCTAAAATAATATCTTGTCAAATGTTAATTCAAATTTATATATGCTGAACATATCCACGTATTATCATTGGTCCAGATGGATTTAAAATGTATTAAGGAGATTGATTTGATGTATGTATGGCCCTTACCTGGACAAGCATTCGTCCAAAAGTGCATTAAGCTTATATCCGAACTTCGGTACAAACTTGTGCTGTGAAGCTCTCTCAAGCTGAATCCAATCCTGCAATGTGGAAAGAAGAACGTCGGGAAATTACGGCAAAAAATTTTAATTACAAGCTATACATAAATGTAAAAGTTAATGGATTATTGTGGAACGGTTTGAAATCAATTCACCATGAATTGAGCAAATCTGATTTTTAATATTTCATCTTGAATGTCCTGAGTTAAAATGATTATTTGATTTGCTTCAAATTTGGATCATTTCTACAAAATCAAAATTCTAAGTTTGATGATTTCACTAATAGTTTTTAATTGTTCCATCTTTGCCAAGAAAGTTAGATCATGACTTATATATGGTTGCATATTACTTAAAACATCTATATATATATATATATATATATATATACATGCGCGCGCCGGTGTAATACCCTTGAGGTGTAACATTTGTAACACCTGAACCAATGGTCCAAATGAAATGCATTGGATTAATGAATGTCCCATGCATTGCTTGCGACCTCCTCCTCCTTTTTGCCTGCGCCTCCACCACCTTCCGGTGATGCGCTCGACACGGTGACCTTCTTTGAGCTTGACGTGGATCCCCATTGAGCAACCCATCGGTAGTGATGAAGTTCGGGGCAACGAAGCTCGGGGGCAGCGAAGCTGGGGGCGGCGGCGGCAGCAGCGAAGCTCGGGGGCGGAGGCGGCAGCAGCGAACTCATTGGCGACGAACCAGGGGCCAGCAATGGCAGTGAACTCAGGAGCGTCGAATCACCCGGATTTGCGTCGAGCAACCCACTGGTGGTGACGAAATTGGGTGTCGGTAGCGGCAATAACGAACTTGGGGGCGGTGGCGATGAAGCTGGGGCAGTGGCGGCACTTGATGGGGAGAAGGGGAGGAGGGGTGGATCACATAGTCGGACCATTAGATAATAGGCTGGTAGATCGTCTCGATTGCATGATGACAATTCACATGTTACCTCAGGCTATTTAGTGTGTATTTAATAAATTCAAATACATGCAAAAGTTTGAAATATTTTTTCTAATGATGACAGTTGCTCCACCGTCGACTGAGCTCATAGCTAGACCATCGCATAGTAGGCAATCCATTGGTCCATCGTCTCCACGGTGTCATCCCAGATTATAGTAGATTATTTAATAAATCTAAGTACATGCAAATGTTAAGAATATTTTTTTATGGTGACAATTGCTATGCCTCCGATGAGACCAATGAACGCTTCTTCACATTTCAACATCCATTTCATATGATCACACGGCGGCGACCGACATATTACACTAGGTGATATATTTATTAGTATCTTATTTATAATTATCATGCAATTATATTAATAATTTCCTATTTTAATGATTTTCAATTATGACACCGTCGTCGATGGGTCGCGCAGTTGGTTCGGCACATTCTGACGAATGAACTGTCATGGATCAAGCAACGCTAGATATCGCACGGGGTGTGAACTTTACTGTTGATATATAAAACTATCATTAGTTTAATTTTGTATTACACTAATTATTTGTTCTGTACTAGAGCCCATCGATCATTTGGACCCTCTTAGCCTACTCCATCTGCAACGGATGATTATTCCTCTTCGACAGAAGAAGAGAGATTTCACGATAATGGGGTGATCATCGTCAACAACATTGTTATCTTATTAATACTTTTGTGATGCGCTTTTGTGATGGCTATTAATATTTTATTTTATTATTATTATCATCAATGTGAAGAATGCATTATATATTTCTTTTAGCCACGCATTAGCGTCGCCGATCAATGGATTTCTTATAGTGCAAAGGTCTAGATTAAGGGTGATATGATTTTTTATTTTCATTTAATATATTTCCCACCCCACCAAAATTAAAGTATTTAGACATGTTTTTCATATGTATATATTATTAAAATTTTAATACTTGACCCTCTTAAACTAAGTTAAAATTTATTAAACTAAATATTCTAGTGTTAATTTAATATTTTTTATATTGATTACTATATCTTTTATAATATTATTTTGACACTCTCATTTAAAAGATTTTTGGGTCCCACTCGGTATACATACTCGTTAAAAGGTTTGGTAGAGGAATACAACAGAATAAAATCTTATTATATTTTATTCTGCTTAATAATAATTTTTACTGTTTAACATAATCAGGAGGAAAGTTGATAATCCATGCCAATAGAAAATTTGAGAGAGGAGCAATTTTTGTCTTTGTTCCAAAAAGGATATATATATATATATATATATATATATATATATATCAATGGGCAATAATTGCTTATTCGGTGAATAATATCCAAGGGCCAAACTGCTATATGCGTATTCCAGTATACCTCATTGGTAATCATGGAAGAAAGCTTTTCTTTACCAATTTCTTCACAACGTACGGTGGCCACCATGACCTGCAAGATATATAAGTCAATCCAATAAGTAAGTAATTAAGCGGCCTCTTGGTTCTTATCATAATCGTCGAGAAACTGCAAGCATGCGCAGCTGAAAAATCAAGCAAACCTGACCGATTAATTAAGTAGTAGCATCACCTTGTGGGCAGGTAGGTCAAGATCTTTATTTTCCTTCACTATTTTCCAAATTTCTTCCACACTACGTGCGAATCCTGAAGCGGGAACAACTTCCTCACGATTTTCAGCAAGCACATCATGTGCAATATGATGACGAAGCCTCTGCCTTAAATTGTCGACCTTTAATTTTTTTTTTTAATTAAACCAAACATTAAATTAGACCCGCGAAGATGAAAAGAATCAAACTCAATGGTCAATTTACCGAGTAATTATTAATTAAGAAAGGTGAGAACGATCATTACACCAGTTCTGTTATTATATAATTAATTAATAAACTAATAATTACTAGGTCATACCTCTTCCAGGAATAAACCAAAAAGAAACTCATAATGCGGAAGAAAAACAGCCTCCACCTGTTGCAAACCTACGGCGTGAGCTAGATCATGGAGGTAAAATTACAAAATGTTTAGCATCAATCAATTACCCTTACATGAAAAAGATCACTGAAACGAGTTAGTTTGCGAGCGTCCGGCTTAGAAACGTTGTCCCAAATCTGCAAGTAAAAGCCTATTGGATTAAATTAAAGGGACTACCACTATAAGAAAATTACCATTTTCCGACGAACAATTTCCGACAGATAGAAATCCGTCGCAATTTGCGACGGAAGTTTTTGCGACGGATTTTCCGACGGTTACGACCGTCGAAAATAAAAATAATAAATTATGTAATTTATTATATTATTATTTAATTTTTCGACAATTAAGAACGTCGATATTTTTTACGGATATTCATCCGTCGCAATTTCCGACGGATTTTCCAACGGTTACGACCGTCGGAAATGAAAAAAATTAAATTATGTAATTTTTTGTATTATTATTTAATTTTTCGACGATTAGGAACGTCAATATTTTCGACAGATATTCATTCATCGCAAAATTCGCTGCAATTTCCGACAGTCGTAACCATCGTTAAATATATAATAATATCATATGAGGAATATTTTATTAATATAATTACAACGGTCCAAACCGTCGTAATTACCGACAGTTTCGACCGTCGGTAATAATCTAATTATCGACTGTTCAAACCGTCGGTAAAATAAAAAAAAATTATATATAACTAAATATGTTTTTGACGTTCACAACCGTCGGTAACTTTAAAAATAATTAATATTTATTTTTTTGATGGCCAAAGCTGTCGGTAATTAAAATTTCGTTATCCCATTTTTTTTTTGTTTTCCCGCTTTCTCCCATTTTTCCACCTATATATATATATATATATATATATATATATATATATACCCTCCTCTCCTTTCTCTCTCTCCCTCTCCCTCTCCCTCTCCCGGCCGGAGAGCCTCTGGCCGAACGTAAAGCGTCGACCGCCGGCGACCCTCTCCCGTCGGCGTCTCTCTCTTCGCCGGCGTCTCTCTCTCTTTCCTCTTTCTCTCCGGCCGCGGACATTCGGATCCGGCCCCCAGCGGCCGGATCCTACCGCAGGCGGCCGAATTTGGCCACGGCTCGATCCGACCGCTAATTTTTTTATTTTTAAAAATTCTTTGCGACGATTACGATCTTCGAAAGATCAACGATTGCGACGATCGTCGAAAGTTTCGACAGTTGCGACCATCGAAAAATTTCGACGGTTCGAACCGCCAGACTTTTTCTGTGGTTGCAACTGTCGAAAACTTTTGATGGTTGAAACCGTCGACACTTTTCCGACGGTTAGGACCGTCGGATGGTATTTTTTGGACGGGCAGAACCGTCGATATTTTCGACGAATTTTTTTCGACCGTCGTAAATCGATTTGCGATGAGCGTTTTTTCGACGGATCGATTTCGACTGAAAAATCGTCGGTAATTGCGTTACCGATGATTTTTAGACTGTGACCGTCGGTAATCAGCATTTTTTCTAGTAGTATACCCAAGTAGTTCATTTATAACTAAAAGAAGATTGAGAGACAGATTGTATCAAGTTGAGGCTTAAAGAGTTATAGTCCTTTTCTTTTAGCGGTTATAGGAGGAGGTATAAAGCCTAGTACAAAGAAAGAAAAGATAAATTTGAAAATAAATGAGCACATAATTCTCAAGGGATGTGCCCTTGCACCATGTACGTTCTCATTCCCGCTATACTGCTATAGCCCGTTTTTATTTTCAACAGATTAATAATGTTCTAATAATTTTGCATAGGGATACAAAAACAATAGTAATAACAACAACGCTGGCCACGTAAACGAAAGAACCATACCCACCTTCTGTATATCCATCTTGAGAATAGATTCTAGCTTTTTCGCAGGTGTCTGCCCATGGATAAATCAAACTTTAAGTCGCAATGATAAGAAAATGAAATGAAAATAAATTGAATGGAAAATTTCCCATAATAAAAAGGGTACCTGCGTTTTATCACGTATGACAAATAACAAAGTTTTTTTCCGGAGGCTTTTTAATTTCATCATGGCCTGCAGTGATAACTAGCGTTACAAAAGGAAAATACTCACAAGACTTAAACGATTGAATATATATATATATATAATATATCATTGCCTGAAATACTATCCTGAGAAGAGGCTTATTTGCTGCTTGTTCACGTCCAATGTCATGACACCACCTTTAAAAGAAATTATGGAGGTGATTTTGAGAAAACAAATAGAAATCCAGCATCATAACAAGTAAAAAGTTTGCTGCATTGTGACCTTACATGTTTATGAGCACTATATCTGAAACTGCCAAAGCAAAAAGGGTACTCTGCTTTTCAAATGTTGTGTCATCCTGAGCATAATATTGACGTAGTCCCAAATGTTGATGAGAATCCGAATAGGAAGTAAAATTCACAAATGTTAATGTCAAAATAGTTGATGGTCTTATGACAGTCGGTACAATATCAAGCCTCCGTATCCCGGCAGAGTAAAGAGATAAGCCAAATCCTATAATCCATGCATATGTATTTGGCTTCTTCAAGTTGAGGGTCTCCATGGAAAAAATATTCTTCTTCTGCTTTGATTATTGTTGGTTTGTTTATTTAATTTGTATATTTCATTGTAATGAGATATGTAAGATTAATTTGCTTCTAAAATTTATTTTATTAATTATTATATTTTCTTATTATGGTTTTGTTACTGCAAACTTATATATTAATTATTTTTAAGAAATAAAAACAGGAACAGAAACCTTATCATTGCTATAGATAGGTATTATGATTACGCATATAAAATACTTAATTGAATTGAAAATCAAGTAAAGAACTTGGTTTATAAAATAAGGCAACAAATCCCTTATAAAATATCAACGAGTTTTGTTCGACTCTGAGCCTTCTGTAATTTCATTCTTCCATTCTATTTGCGTTTGGGCATTATTAGATGACCACAGACATAATGTGTCCATTCTTGCTTGAATTCGGATGAAAGTGTTATACATACATTTTGAGGATTTAACGAGGACTTGGAATGGATCATATATGATTCGTCCTTAATTTATAAATTAATGATGATTCTTGACAAATATATTTTTAAAATAAATTTATAATGAATTTAAAAGTGTCATTTATTTATAAATTAATAATAGTCTATAGGTATAGATCTACTTTGGGTCCACCCAATTTTAAATTCTTAATTTATATCTATCACTTCTACAGTTCAGTGGTCTTTTATTATCATTTTATATATATATTTTTTTGCAATGACATAATTTGCAAAATTATTTGGCTACTGACAGTGAATGAATACCTGTCCTCGCTCTCTCCCGTCAGTACCCTCTATATCCATAACTAGAGTAAACCGTTCGATGTAAACGCAGTTTGCGAACCAAATACCTCTAGTAGTTTGATACCTGCAAAGTTTTGCCACATCCAGACACTTATTGCTAGTTCATACGAAGAAATTCTACGAAAAATATGATCAAGTGCAAAGAGCTGTTTGTGCAAAACATTAAAATTAAGCTTCTTAATTATGCGAAAGTTTGAGTGTCAAAGATGACGGTTCACCATGTAGATCATGAAAATGTAATTAGCAAAGAAAAACTTGCCTTCCATCATACGCGTTCATCTCCTTGAACTTAGTACCAAATAAATGGTTCAGAAGAGTGCTCTTCCCTGAATAAAAAAACATGAAATATGAAGCAGAAAATAGAGTACTAAGGCTAATTGATGAAAACAAATAAGGTTATATTTTTATTATTATTGTTATATATCATTACTGCTGGTTGCAGGTTGCAGGTTGCAGGTTGCAGGTTGCAGGTTGCAGGTTGCTTAACATATGCACCGTAACCAAGGCCCAGAGGCTCATTATCAAGATGGCCGTTGGCAAGCGCCGGCCATATCTACCTGGGGCAGGATCCTTCCGTCGTCACGATCTTAGCCCAGCCAGGATTTTATTTTTTTAATCTTTAAACGTATATATATATATACATATATATATCGCAAAAATAATTCTATAGAGTAAATTATACGAATCGTCTTCCAATTTTAGGTCAATAAAATTTGATTGTTCCGAACTTCATTTTTTTCACGTACCGTCCCTCGATCGGTAAATAGCCAAATTATATTGATTATACAACATAATAAAAATAATAAAATATTATAAAAGTAATAAAAAATATTATGAAAATAATAAAAAAAGGGGCCGGGGTGCGAGCTCATGCTTGCCAATGAACTCGCAGTGGCCCCCGAAGAGCTCATGAGGGGGTCTGCGCCCTTTGTGCGAACTCGCTCGTCGACGAGCTCAACGCGGCAGATGACCTAGCACAGGGGGGCGCTGACCCCCCCCCCCCCCCCCCCCCCCCCCCCCCGGCGAGCTCACACAAGAGACGCTGGATTTTTTTTTATTTTATATATTTTTATTAAATTTATAATTTTTTATTTATTTTATAATTTTCTATTATTTTTTATTGTACCACATCAATAATTTAATTGAGAAATCGATTATTACTAGTCAACTGGATGAAGCATACAAGAAAATCAAAATTGAAGAACAATCTAATTATAAGTTGAAGGCTGGGGACCGAATAGTTAAAACACCCAAAGTTGGGGGATGATTCATATAACGTACCTTAATTATATGCAATAAGTAATATATATTATTAGACTTGAATATTAAGGGGGGCCAAAGAGCAATAATCCAAAAAAATTAAATAGTTGAGGAGAGTTTATCCCACCACCTGATGAGTAAGCATAAAATTGCATAATCATTAAATCAAAGTATTAATTTACATTAGATATCATACAAAAATTATTTAAAGAGAGGGCTAAGTACCTTTAAATTTATATATCTATTGTGGGGAGGGGGGACAGGGACCCAAAGTTTTAATTTACATTAGTTATCATACAAAAATTATTTAAAGGGAGGACTAATTACCCTTAAATTTATATATCTATTGGGGGGAGGGGGGACCGGGACCCCCAATAAACTCTACTTGGGTTGGCCCCTATTGTTGGTTGGGCCATCTCTATGTCAACATCAGTTGTCCAAATATTTTTCATATTATTGTACAAGCAATATTACAATCAAGGTTCTGCCATGTAGGAATTCTGCATCACGTCAGATCGGACCAGACTTAATTTGATCCAAGTTTGACTCCGTCAGTGATCAGTTTGGATTCAGTAAGAATTCTTTAATCCAAATCCGACCTTTTTTTCTTGCCGACCTGATCCCGATATCCCAATTTCTTTATTTAACTTTAAGTTTATATCTCATTTGAGATTTAAAGAAAATGGTATAAAAAAATTCTAAATGAAAAACAATGAATTAAATATTTGAAAATTTATGTTATTTATTTAAAAATAAATAATAAATAATATCTTTATATTAAATGATGAAAAAGTAAGAAAAAGAAATAGTGGACAATTAATTCAACCACTTGACTAAATTCAGGATAAGTTGAAACTATTCCAGTCTTCCAATATTTTAGTCGGATCGAGTCAGATCATATTCGAAGTTGGGTCAAATCTAACTCAACCTATGAACTGCACATATCACTTTTCGAACTAGGATCACAAACAATTCTCTTGGTCGATTACATGATCATATCGAGAATAGTAAAATCCTAACTTATGAAAAAAAAATTTTAATACAAAATATTTAGAAGAAGATATCTATTTATGAATAGTATATGTATGAGTTAACTAATAATCAGATATTGATATTTATTTATAAGATTTAACGGGGTGCTCCCTACCCGTCTCTCAATCGCACGATTAGTGATTGATGACAAATAATTTGGACGGTTCAATCTCAGTTCACCTAAGGAGGGTTCAATCCCAGTTCAACGATTTGCCCCTCATCGCAGAGCACATGGCAAGATCACTGTCGTGGGATATCCCACGGTTCAATCCCCCTTGTCGGCGAGCAAGCGCTTCTCGACGGATTTCATGGTGAACCGCTCCCTGGTCGCTGGCGCCGGACGATCCCGAAGCAGCCATGACCGATCTCCTCGCCGATCTAGCCTTAATGTTCTCAACTACGATGGCGGCCGCCTCGGGCTCAAGCACGAGAACGTCTTCCTGGGCGACGATGTGGTTGCCAAGGTCCCCGCCATTGTAGAGCTTGAAAACAAGGTGGATCCAGTCCTCATCTTCATAGACGGTGGTGAGCTCCTCCACGCATGGGTTCACCCCCTCATCGTTAGAAACAGCGTAATGGGCCTTGCGATTGAGCTCGTCGGTGAGCAAGCGCTTGTCGATGGATTTCATGGTGAATTGCTCCCCCATCGCTAGCGCTGGACGATCCCAAAGCGGCCACGCCCGATCTCATCAATATGGCCTCAGTGATCTACGCTACGATGGCGACCGTCTCGGGCTCAAGCATGGGGGCATCCTCTTGGGCAACGATGTGGTTGCCGAGGTTCTTGCTTTCGCAGAGCTTGAGGAATAGGTGGATCCAATCCTAGTCCTTGTAGATGACAGCGAGCTCCACCATGCGTCAATTCGTCCCCTCATCAGAGATGACGTGATGAGCCTTGGAGTTGCCCAGTGCCCCTGAAGCATCGTTGAACCATCTTGAACCGTGCTCTAAGGCTCTGTTTGGTTCAAAATTCATTAAAGGAAAGGTAAAAAGTGGGAAGGAAAGTGATGGGAAGGGAATGTAGGAGAATGAAGATGAATAGTTACTCCTGTTTGGTTGATAACATTAAAGGGAAGGGAAGTGAATGAATGTAAAGTGATTAATTTATTTAGACGATTTTATCCTTTACATTTTAATGTATTTGATCAAAATTGGAAACACATACTTAATATGTCTTTCCCCTTCTTTCCATCCTGATTTTGGAAGGGAAAAAAATGAAACATTGAAGGGGAATGGAAGGGAAAGGAGGGGACTTTCCCCTTCTTTCCCCTCCAACTTAAATTCAACCAAACGAGGGGAACATATTCACCTCCTTTCTCTTCCCACTCTTTATCTTCCTTTCACCTCCAATCAAACAGACCCTAAATGATCGATCGTTCATCGCCAAATAACTTTTTACAAATAGCATGTATATTGACATATATCATTTTTTCCAGTAAGTATATTGACATATATCATGAAGCACAATATGATATTTTAAAAAAAATATATATAAATTACAAAAGCACTAATTAAATAATAATGGAGCTTTAGTCTTTGTGCAAAAATGAAACCAATTTTAATAATATATATTATAATTGTGAATATTTAAGGTAACATTGAACTTTTAAATAACATTAGAGGAGAGGCAAGTGAGAATAATTAATAAATATATACATAATATAATTAATATGAATTATTTAATATTTACTTAATATTATTATTATTTTATTATAATAAAATAGTTTATATCATTATCGAAGGATTAATAGAAACCTAAAATTCTACCGAGCCTAAGATCCAAATTTAAATATGATATAGATCATATGCTTAAAGTTTCTAGATAATATTAAGATTATTTATTTTAGATTTTGCTAGCCGGATGGAGCTGGTATTTATTTAAAATTAACGGTTGGAAGTTGGAAATATTTTGAACTGGGTAAAATACTCATTTGGCGGAAATGCAAAGAAAACCAATCGCAGTGTGCTATCCCCGGAGCCTTTCCGCCACCATTCATCGCCGGTCTTTCTCCAGTAAGTAGTTGGAAATGTTTCGACAAGTTTGTAGCGGGTGCTGAGTATTTCACAAGGTTATTAAAATCGAATCGGACCGGCCGGTTTAACCATTAATCGATGGCTGGTCCGGTCTGATTTCATGCTAAAATCGGATTGACTGTCTGGCCGGATAAAATCCGATTGAACCGGTATGGACCGGCGAATCGGTGAACCGAAAGAAATCTGATTCAAATTAAAAAAAAGGTAGAAAAAAGTTAACAATCATTGAAATAAAAATAAAAAAATGGAAAGAGGAAAAGAAATAAAACTAATTGAATGCAGAAAAACAAACTTAACTGAAAAAATTAATAAAGAGAGAGAGGAAGAAAGGTAAAATAAGAAAAATAAAATAAACGAAGAGAGAGAGGAAGGAATAAAAAAATGAAAATAATAATAATGAGAAGATCAATGAAGAGAGTGATTTAGAGCAATAATAAATTAATATATTGGTAATAGCATTAAATGATAAAGTGAATTAATGGAGGGAGGACGAAATTAAAAAACGAAAAGTGAAACTAATGAAGAGAGAAAGTAAGAAATGAAAAAAAAGAAAGATAAATAAAAATAAAATATAAAAGTAATTTATGGTAAAAAAAAAGAATTTAACATATTCCTAGTAGCATTTAACGATAAAAAAATAATAATCAATATAAGTATTAAAAAATTAGAAGTAATTGGCTTATTAATAATAATATCTTAATATATATAACATGTTAGTATTTTAACTTTAGTAGTTTACTAACTTTTTATACATAATAAAATATTTGTTACATATATTTTTAATATCATTATAAATAATATTATTTTAATAAAATTTGATTCAATCCGGTCGAACTCGATCCAACCGATCCAACCACGACCCAGTTGATCGTCCGATTCGACTACCAGTCCGGTTATAATAACATTGCTATTTCAACAAGTTAAACCATGAAAATTTAGAACTCCGCTCACAATCTTTGGAATAGGTCAATAGTGAATCCTACGAAACCATGAAAATTCTGAACCTCCATTTGAAACCTTTTCTTCATTCTCACGAATCCCGTATATCTTTCCTATAATGAATCTTCACAAAAATTGTAACATCATGATTTTTCCAACAATAAAATTTAATTTTCATAACTAAATAAATTCAATTATTTATTAGGAATAATTAAAATAAAATTCGAAAGAAATAAAAATATAATTAGATAAAAATAGAAAAAGAAGGAAAGATAAATTCTGATTGAAATAGGAATAAGGATTTAGATTAAAATTAGTTCTTAAAATTTGAATTTGAATCTAACTATAAGTTTAGGCTATAAAGAACTCACAACAAGAATTCTAAGTCCAAGAATTATTTAAAAGATTAAATAGTATTTTTATTAATTTATTTCGAAAATTAGGAAATAATAATATTTATTTACTTAATTACGAAAATTCAAGAATAATAATGCTTAAGAGAGGTAGAATAAAGAAAAAGATTATTAGAGACGAAATTTGAAGTAAATTGAATTAGGACTCCCAATGAGCTTTAAATTATAAGTTTTAAATATTACAAATAATAATAATTATTTAATTTTATAAAATAAATGAAATTAGAAGATAAGAGTTTGATTGCAAGAAGAAAATAAAGGAAAGAAAAAATTAAGTTAATTAAGATAAAGGATCATAATGAAATTTACTAAATAGATAAATAAATAATTATCTAATTCTGAAAATTCTTTAAAAATAAAAGATAATTAAAGTTAAGAAAGAATAAGAATAAGTTAAGAAGAATGAGAATTTGAAATGAAGAAAAGAACAAAAAGAAGATAAAGAAATTGATTAAAATGATTAGGAGATGTCATAGATAAGATTCAGAAGTAAGTTAGGAGTGGATTAGAATTAATTATCAGATTAGAAGTTTAACCCCAAAACAAAATTAGTTTATTATAAATAAAGCCTTCATCCCCACCAGCTCTTTCCTCTTTCAGAAAATTGAATTTTTTTAAAAAAAAAAAATTGAGCACTTATTTCTTTCTCATGCGCAACGTGCTAATGACAAACGCCAAATGTTGTTGTCACCGAAAGACAGGGGCGTCGAGGTTGGTGCCAAAGCAATGGTGAAATCACCGAAAAGTTCATCGATTAAGGTAATTTTATAACAAAGATGTGTAAGATTGTTGAATTCACTTTTGGATATGATATATTATTAGAGTAATTAAGTTAAAGAGAGATTAAAGGATAGATTATATTCTTCTATGATACATGAATAATTTTACTACAGTGTTGTTGTGATGGAACCCGGCCCGTGCCGAAGAAATTTGGCCTGGGTTCTTGAGTACATGGCTGCGTACGAATTCGACTTGAATTCTTCCTCGATGAATTATGGGTGTTCGGCGTCCGGCCGAATCAACTATTATTATTATTATTGTAGAAAAGGGAAAAGATCGAGAAATAATTATTATTGTAGTTCAAGGAAGGAGATGAGAGATATAAATACCACTACTTTGTGGACCCATTATAGACACCACAGCATAAGACTTTCCATGCTCAGTCATCTTCAATATTTTCACAAATCGATCAAGCCCGGTTGCATCGAAAACACCATCTTCATTAATAAGTTGTATGGAACCATAATTGTTCGGCATCTCTGCATGTGAAGAAGAAAGCGCTAAACAATTGATTTCAAAAGAGAAGTGATCAAAAGTTGAGAAAAAATGAAAAAAAAAGTATGTACTTAATTGAATAAGCAACCATCATAATTAGTTCGTTAAGAAAGATTCCTCTAAAAAACAATCAAAATAAACAAAGTTTCAAGCGTACATGGCCAAAGACAAGAAAGTTCGTATCAAGTTTATCTCTGCATTATGTTGCATAAATAATACAAGAAACCGATACAAAAAAAAAAAAGTTCAAAGTAAAAAAGTTGTGATTGTAATATAAGGTGCACATTAGAAAAGAAAGACAAATTACAGTCTCATATCATGCATATTACGGGATCCACGGAAGAAAAGAAGAATGAAAGATTAAAGAAAATTCAACCAACAATTTATTGGATAAAGATGAGGAGTGAGATTTGGGGGCTCCCAATAATATATCATTTCTCCCATCTGCACCTTTAACCTCACCAGTCACCACAAACTATCCCTTCCACATAACCTATTGATTAATTATGAGAAATTATCTTTCCATGATTATCATAATGACCGTATGGATTAACATCTTTTTCTTGACTGGTATGTTCAACACTCCCATTGTTCATGTGAAAATTATTATACCATAGACTTTATGCCTTAGTCATTTTGATTTTGATGATAGAAATGTGGAGCCTTTCAAATCATAATGGGGAAAGAGGACTAATTTAACATGAACAATCTTATGTCTTGCAAATTATATATTTGACTCTCTAACTTTGCCTGGATCAGTGTGACCAATTAAAAGATTAATAGATCAAATTACATATGTCGTGATCAATAGCATGTTTGACACGTGTGTCGACGGAATAGGTTAGCTAAGTAATGATCAACCGACTTAACTAATGCATAGCTTCAACATATCATGGACTGATTTTATCTGCGAATTTGTTAACCAACTATGGCTGGCACTTTTTGGGACAGCATGAACTCCATTGGCACCTTTAATAGATAACATATCTTTATTTATTTTAAGAAAAAAAAAAGCTTTCTTTGGGTATGATGTGGTTGAAATCGAGTCGATCGAGAAACATTTGTGAAATCGAGTTAAAACTAACAAGAAACCAGCGAGAGGGAAAAAGAAAGGGGGAGAGAAGCAACATCCGCAGGAGTCACGGGGAACAGACCGACCTCGGCAAATGTCATCGCAGCCGTCGTCTGAGGTGATCGCGCTCACCTCGGCGGTGAGGGAGATCGCTTGAAGATGGACCAAGGATAGGAAGAAGAGAGCAACGGACTTCATCTTGCTCCCGATCGGAGTTGGATCTTATTTTTTTATTTTTATTTTATAGTGTTCCAAGTCAAGTCCACTGCCTCGGCGGCGCTCGGCGGGTCGGTGCGCGGCGGCCGTGCGAGGTCGCAGATCTGATGGGTGGGGGCACGCCGCGGCGGCGCACAGGGAATCGGGGGTGCTCGGGTTCGAACGGATCTGGTCGCGGGAGGTCGTCGCGTAGGTCGGCAGCGTCGCGGAGGGGTGCTCGAGGTCGGCGGCGTGCTTGGGGTCGCAGATCTGGTGGGGGAGACGTCGCCGGCGAGAGGAGACGAGATCTGGTCGGGGGGAGGGGGGGGGGGGACGTCGCTTGGCGCAGATCGGCGGGGGTTTTCGGAGAGGAGATGAGAAAAAGAGAGAGGAGGCGGCTGCTCGTCGGCGCCGGACCTCTGCGCGGAGAAGACAGGGAGAGAGGAGGAGGCGGCGCGGAGACGGTAAACGAGGGTTTTGATCATTTTATAGGTCGAACTGAGATCTCAACCAGCCGTCGGATGCGAATCTAGTAACTGAACGTTCCAAGTGAAGCCGACTGCTTTAGCTGTTTTTTTTTTTTTCTCTTTTGGTAAGATTTAAACAAAGAAGTTAGTATTATGTGAGGTCTGAAGATTTTGAAGAAGCCACTAAGCCAATAAACTAATTTGTTAAATAAACAAGTTAGTATTATGGGGGATTGTAGGGTTCGGTTGTCCTTACGACGAACAGGGGACAAAAGTTCTGTTAGGGTGACCTTGGGATGAACAGCCAAAGGGGGGGAGACGATAGATTTCTGTTTGAGGTGGAAGAAAAGTTTTAGGGTGTTTGATTTTTCTATTAGCTCCTCATTTCCGAATTTTCTGCTTCATAAATGTCATGATCCCCTCTTTATTTGCTTAATCACTATGACATATTAATAGGGATTCTAACATTTATGTTCCCTGCTGGCCGTTTCATCTTAATTCAATTAAAATCTTTTTTTTCTGGGCATTACAATGAGAGTGAAGTTGTGGTTCTGCTTTCATTTTCCAACCCAGATCAATTGATTCTTCTTTCCGCTGACATTTTTTTGGGTGTCCGTCCGAGTCAATCGGAGATGTTCGAGGTTATTAGTATCCAACTAATTTGAAGTCGAAAAGATAAAATAATAACGACTTATTCACGACTAATATGACTCCATCACTCAAATTAGAACACTCGTCGAGCATTTGAAACTCAACTTCTCTCAACGACTAACGGTTTGATGTCAACGCATCTCGCCAATCAAATGCCTTTTGTTGTTCCACCCCTACACAATTGTATATAAAAAAAAGGGTTTAATGTTTGTGCTACTCCTTTTAAGGGATAGCACCATCATACCCTTATTAATCATCATCCGATTCATTATGAATAGTGATTTGATTAATTGAATAATTTTTTGATCCACAGTCTATCATGAAATGAATGGTGATTAATAAAGGTATAATTATGTTACCCCTTATAAGAGGTAGCACAATCATTTTTTCTTTAAAAAAATGGTTTTGGCTTATGCAAGAAATTAAATTACGCTTCTGAATGATGCGTATATCCGTGGGACATCAAAGACATCGCAAGATTCAACCTGATTAGTGATAAGTTGTAATCGATCTTATATTTATATAATTTCGTACACCAAGTACCTCTATCCTTCCTCCATTCTTCATTATCTTTAATTTTTTTAATCATAACAATATAATTTTAGACATCAAACATCTTTATCCTTCATCCATTCTTATTTTCTTATTTATCCCATCTTTAAATTATTTCTCTTTAGCTTCATGCATAAATTTATTTAATGAAAAATATGACAACTTAAGTATATTAATTACATTTAGTTAATTATGAAAGTCATATTTTTTGAATTTAAAAAGTCACGTATCTTATATCTACTTAATCTCATTAAAGTGAATATGAGTCATAATAATTTTTAAATTTGAAATCACATATATTAATCATATCACATTAATAATTATTTAGAGTAGGATTGGAAAAAAATCAATATAATTTTATTATAAATATTTTCTTATCAATATAATACTTATTCTAATATTATGAAAATGGAGCCATCTCTTCCTTCATCCAAGAAATTTTTTTTTTTTGCATGGATGGAAAGATTTGCAATGACATAATATTTTTTTAAGTTTATATTCAATTTAAAATAATCATAAAGTTTCAAAAAGATCTTGCCTTCCCTCCGATGTGTTCATCTCCTCAAAGTTAGTGCCGAACAAATGGTTCAAATGTGCTCTTCCCTGTGAAGAAAAGAAAAATCAAGTTCTTAAGTACGATACCAAAACTACTAAGAATGTATAATCAGATCATATATATATATATATATATATATATATGTGTAAATTAATCATATATATATTGGTGAAAATTGAAAGTAATTAGAAAAATACATTCGTAGAACATTTGGCGTAAAATGAGTGTAATATATATATATATATATATATATGTAAAATCATTTTATTTTATTTATTATATTAATAAAATAAGTGTATTTTACTATAAAGTATATGTTAAGTAATAAATATAATTAAGATCAACATCATCAAATTTTTAGATGATATGATCAAGTCATTTTAGCAAATATGACTAATTCAACGATAATAAATTTTTTAATCTTAAATGAGGTTTTTATTAAAAAATTATCTCAATAAATATATATTATTTCGTTTAGAAAGTATATAATTAACTTAATCATAAGTTATAGTTATTGAATTAATTAAATAATAAAAAATAAATGCTTTACTGGGATGCTCTACATGCTCGTTAACCTTTTACCAGTATCATGCAATAATGGACATTACTTCTTCATCGAATCGAATATTGATGAGTTAATATCAACGTAATTAGACGCTCAAGGCACTAGAAGCTCACGTATACATCGAGAAAAAATGAGAGATATTTTCAAAATTATTATTTTTTATTTTCAGAAATAAAATTTGAAAGCATTTTTCAAATTCCTATTTCTACTCAAATAAAAATATATATAAATGAAAGAGAATTTCGAGACTCCCACTTCTTCTCAAGCTAAACATATCGGAAAATATTATAGAAAAAATAAAAAAATGAAAGGAACAATCAAAATCTTTATCTCTGTTCAAACTAAGCAAATTTTAAATTAGAAAACAATAATGATGAAAAAAATACCTAAAAATTATACTTCTACCCTAATCGAGATTAATTTTTTATTTGATCTAATTAAATCATTTATTTGTTTTTTAAACAAATATCTAATTAAAAAAAGCTTAGGTCATATTTCACCATTTGAAAAAATTAGCTAGGATACCTACAATGTTTCTTATTATAAGTAACACTCGTAAACAATGGGATGGTGCTTACATAAGTTTTTCATACTCATCTTAATATTCTTCTATTTTCTTCAATAAACAAAAGTTTAGGTTCAAATTTTTATGGATAATTTTTCCATTTAACTTTTTTTTATCCATATAGGAGTGAATAGAGGTGTTCACGGGTCGAGTTGGATCTGATCCGTGAACAAATTCGATCCGACCCATCCAAATTTGGTCGAGTCGGGTCGGGTCAGGTTGAGCCTCTTTGAAGAGACAAATCCGACCCAATCCGACCTATTTCGAATATTTAAATATTATTTTCATGCATAAAATATTTTATTTTAATATTTTAAATTGAATATAAACTTAAAATTAATTTAAAAATGTAAAAAAATTAAAAGAATAAATAAATGGTCGGGTCGGGTCGGGTTGGATCCACTCGGGTTGGAATTTCTCAACTTGTACCCGACCCAACCACTCTTCGAATTGAAATCGGATCGGTCCGACCTGACCAGTGACCCGACCCGATCCGACCAATTGGATCGGATCGAATCGGGTCATCGAATTGACTGAGTCGATTCTACCCTATAGTGGAGGAGTTCATGTTTATATACCGCTACTTTGCGGACCCATTATGGAGACCACGGCGTACTGCAATCCTTTGTAAGTCATGTTCACTTTTTTAACGAAATGGTCAAGTCCAGTCTCATTGAATTCACCATCCTGATCAATAAGTACCATGGAATTATTACCGCCGGCCATCGTTATCTGAAAAGACAAAAAAAATAAAATAAATAAAGCACCTCAAAAATTCAACTTCAAGAAAAAGAGGATAGTGACCGGTGTCGAATAGAAAATACAAGTGCATGGTTCGTGCACTATATACAAAGTAACATGAAACTTATACTCGCACAGGTAAAATTATAAAGTAGATACGTCAAATATACAACCAATAATAAGAAAGGTAAGATTTAGAGGGTGCGATTAAACGTAACTGTACACGCGTGATCTATCTGAGTATCAAGGTGTCATAGTTTCTAAAATATATAAAGTTCCATTTTAATTAATTATATATAGAGAACATGGCTGGATCCAAATGGATGAAAGAATGATAATTAAGCAAAGCAAAAGATTTACCCCACGTCACTCTCTAATGCGTATTATATACGCATCTCCAGCGATGACTTATAACTTTTCCAAGTCAAGTCCACTGCCTCAGCTGTTTTTTTATTTTTATTTTTTTCCAAGAAAGATACTTGTATGATTATTTGTATCGTTAAATCAAATTAATGCTCGTTCGACGAATAAGATTTAGGGTTTAGAATTTATTTGTAGCTCGTTCCACGAATCCCCTCCATTTTCTAATGCGTATTATATATACATCTGGTAACTAGGTGTTCCAAGTCAAGTCCGCTGCCTCAGCTGTTTCTTATGTTTTATTTTTATTTTTATCTTATTATTTGTTTTGCAAGAAAGAGACGTGCGATTATTTGTATCGTTAAATTAAATGCTGACTTAATCAAGCGAGGCTGGCTCAGTTGGTTAGCAGGACTGAGTCTCAAGCGTTTGCTAGGAACTAGTAGTCCCATGTTCGAATCTTGGAGTCGTCCCTTGGTCAGAGAATTAACCTTCGCTGCTCTGTCTTCCCGACTTCGAATTAGTCAAGTGCTAATAACCTTGGACACCGGAGACCTCCCGTAGGCATTAAAAAAAATTAAATGCTGACTTGACTCAACCATGTATTTATTATTTTTTATTATAAAATCTCAATATTTAAAATCCCGTTGGATAATCTAGTAACTGACTGTTCCAAGTGAAGTCGACTGCTTTAGCTCTTTCTTTTTTTTCTTTAGGTAAGAAAGATACTTGTATAATTATTCCTATTGTTGAATCAAACGTCGACTTGACTCGATCACATATGCGTTCCATTTTTCTATTTAAAGTCCCATTAGAGGTCACCAATATTAGTGCACTTTTTCTTTTAGTTTCGTACGTCTTGACGCTATAATTTATCAGACTTTCAACACTATTAACTAATAATTAATTAAACTAGAAGCTAACACTTTGGCCATTATTTAAGTTGCATCAGCAGTTCAGTTAATTAATGAAAGCATGCATCTATATTTTTTTATGTTTTATTGATATCGTCCATGTTTTATATCTTTATATATATATTTTTTCGTCAGATTGTTCTCTTTCAAATTGAGCTTAAAAAATTTCTAAACATTTGATTTGAAGATAAGAGGGACCGCGAAAGAAATGAAAAAAAAAATTCTTGAAATGTGGCCTCCGAAAGAAATGATTGACTCCTCGGTATCCAACTTGGACATCCAATCGGTGAAAAAAGAAATTATTTCAAATATATCCTTTCTTTTTTCCTAGTATTCTAATTCTTTATATTTTATATTGTTTCATATTTATTTTTTCACCGTAAATTTTCAAATGTAATTTTCTTGTTATTAATTTTCCTTTCTAATTCAATATTTCCTAATTTCCTATATTTCTATTCTTCTACAATTATTTCATTATTACACGTTCCTTATATTTATAATTTCCTTCCATATAAAATAAATGTATTTTCCATTGATTTTTTTTGGTAAAAGACCTGCTCGAACTAATTTTTCGATTCAATCCAACTTTACCTGATTCATCCCGGTTTTTCAAAAATTAATTTTTAATATCAAATGAGACCAAACCAATGACTATTCGTAGCTGAACCGGTTTTGGACTCAATTTGATTTCATAAGTTCTGAATTTTCCACTTGTCATTGACTTGTCGGATAGGATGACAAAAGCACAATTCAAATCAAAGGGATAGAAGCTAAATAATTTTGATGATTCAGATGCATACATATTAAATACATATAAAAATTAATATAATATTTTCGGTAAGATTTAAGCAAACAAGTTAGTATTATGTGAGGATCAAGTTTTTGAAGAAGCCAATAAACTAATTTGTTAAATTAATTGAACCTTGACAAATTAAAAGTTAACTTTAAAGGATATATATAAGTAAAATTAGTTTAAGAATAAGAGAATAAGGAAAGTTATATTCCATTTAAAAAAAGAGTTGAGATTTTATTATTAATAAAAATCTTAATTAATTGAAATATGGATTTAACTTGGATTGGGATCCAAATATAAGTTTAGTGGATAAAGGCCCTTCGATTAGGATGGAATTACCTATCTTTAAATCGCTATGTGCCTAGATTTTATGAAAATCAAACGTATGAGATTTGTATATAACTTGTTTGAAATAACATGTTAATGCGAGTAAAATATGTTAAACTCCACCTATATTTTATAGCCGGTCCCAAGCTCGGATAAATGATGAGGATTGTGTTAGGCCCCGACAGCCAGCATAAAATCATATCGAATCTTATGAACATGGATCAACGAATACGGAATGACGTCGTATGAGCCATGTAGCCGATCCCACCTAGTGGGATAAGACTTTGTTATTGTTGTTGTTGTTGTAAGTGTTATGATATTTATCACGAATATAATGTTGCTCGAACTTATTGTCTACTATACTTGTTAAATATCACGGTAAAAGTCTAATGATTTGAATGTCGAATTTTATATAGGAGTATATGATTTTTTTTCTATGACAACAATAAGAAGATTATGTGAATTGTGTTGGATAGAAATTTTGGATGGTTGAAGTTACATATATGCATTCATTTTTATATTATATTTGTTTGAACATATTATCACAATTCTGAAATACAAGTAAATCTTCTTTGAAATGATACTATTATATTTGATATTTACGATAAGATGATGTAGTGAAACTATTTCGTGGCATTTATTGAAATATCGATATGTTTGCTATATGATTGTTTACTTTTACAAAATGGTGAAATACGTATTTTTGATATTTTAATTTTATGACAAATATGCCTATGGATTTATGTTGAATATGTATATGTTTTGACACCTTATAGTATATTTGTTCTTGGAATATTGAAAATTTTTATGTAATAAAATAATATTTTCTAAGAAAGTGATATGATATCCAATTTTATTTGATCTTATGCTTGAAATGCTAAGAATGTATGGATAACATGGGACTAGGGAGGCACACAAATTTTGATTGAACAAGTCAACGATAGCCCTTGTCCGTTTGGCTCGCTAATCAATTGGGTTGAACCACATAGGAATATTCCAAAGCTCGATTCCGGCAACTTTTGCCTTTCAGTACCGGTTCGTAATTGTAACGAATGGATGACAACAAATGTGCTACAATTGAGCTCCTCATAATTCACGTCGATCATTGTTCTAAACAAATTAATTAACATGCCATGCAATGTAAAGATTTCAATAGGACCCAGTGACATAACGCCAACATGCACGTGGTTATAATCAAAGACATATATATAATGTGCGGGGTCCTAATATTATTCCTCACAAAATCCGTTGCTGTAATTTTCTCATAAATCATCGCCGATTAATTTGGATAAGAAAGTTGTCGATTCAAATATTCAAAATCCGGGCACCAATTTCTCAGAGTAAAAGTGAAGTGACCATCAACCCGAGAACGACTCCGGCAATCTTAGCATTCCTCTTTCGTTTCCATTTTTTCTGATTTCAAGAGAACCAAAAAAAAAAAAAAGATTAAAGGCAAAGCTTTTGGTCCGTCCACAACCTTTTTTTTTATTAACCCTGATATTTTTTCTTATTATAGGTTTAAATTTTAAAAACCTATAATGTAGGTTGAATTAAGTTTGACAGTCCAAAAATTTATATTAAACTTCTTTTGTTGACGTGGGGTCTCAGAGAAAAACGTGTTCTTACTAATTAAATTGGAGAGGTTGATTCTTCCTTTTTTTTTC
Organism: Pontederia crassipes; assembly: GCA_030549335.1. Lineage (NCBI taxonomy): Eukaryota > Viridiplantae > Streptophyta > Magnoliopsida > Commelinales > Pontederiaceae > Pontederia > Pontederia crassipes. The sequence goes on from CM060184.1 coordinate 1,572,260, forward strand.
TTCGGATAAAAAAATTTTCAATTCTTTAGCTTGACTTAGGGGTGAGCAAAATCGGGTTCGGGACCGGATTTCGGCCGACCTAGTTTGCTCCGGATTTTTAAAAATGCAGACCCGGTCCTGGACTCGGTCCCGGTCCCGGTCGGGTCCGGGACCGGGTCATCCCGGTCAAACCGGGACAAAAATCGGGAATTTCCGATTATCCCGATTGTCCCAGTTTGACCATAAAAATATAAAATAATAAATCGAATAGTAAAAAAATTAATATTATTATCTAGATAACTATTAATTAAATTATATATATATGATAATATAAAATAATATATATTTAAGATATATATCAAATAAAATATTAATTTTTATTTAAAATAAGCATAAATATATTATTTAAAAATAATTTAATATTAATATTATATATTTAACCGGGTCGGGACCGGGTCCGGATTTTAATAATCCGAATCCGGTCCCGACCCGATCCCGGCCGGGTCTCAAGGAAATGAGACCCGGTCCCGACCACTAGGCCCTTTGGTTGAGAAATTAGATTGGAACTAGCCTTAATTTCCCAAACTTTCCGTTAGAATTAAAGTCACGTTAGAACTAGAGTTACGTGACTCTGATTCTATGTGCTTCTATTTTTTATTTTTAATGAAACCAAAGCACTGTAGCTACATTTTCTTTTTTTATGTGACCATTGTTTTTTTTTATTTTTTATTTTCGTTTCTTATTTTCTTTCTCTTTCATATTTCTCTTATAAAATAAATTATTTAATAAATATAAAATATTTATAATAAAAGAATAATATAATATTATTTATTATTTCATTAAAATTTTATATTTAAATAATATTTTTTAAAACAAAATTTTATTTTTATTTATAATAAAATTATACTTCACATTTATAATAATTATTTTAAATTTAAAATCTACCAAAAATTAATTCATTACTATCTTTTTTGGTTACTCATTTCTACTCCATCTAAACTCACCTACCTGAACTAATCTATCAATTTAACTATTCACCGAGAACTAAAAAGATTAAAGTGTCCTAATATGAACGAATGTGAAAATTAATGTACCTGTGCTATAAACGCTTGAGCGATGAGACAATCAGCTTTCTCCCTGAACTGACACCAAACGTAATTGCACCCGCTTGGTGTGATCAATGTTTTGTTAGGGCATACCTGGAAGGAAATGGTAAACCTACTCGTCAAAATATTTCTTTTTTTTTTTAGAGTTACTTGTCAAAATAATGGAGGAGAAAATAGACCGACAAGGGAAAAATCTGAAATCTGAAACGCTATCTAAAATGGAAGTGAAACCATCCTGGCCGGATCAGGAATAACAACCCACACTGACACTCTAAAGAAACACAGGATTTTTCATCTCCGTTCGTTTCCTGGAAACTTCATTTGTACAGTTTCACTTCTTAGAGGATTACAACTTTACGGTAGAATATGGGAACTTCACACAACACACACACACACACCCCAAATATTGCGAGAAGTAAATTGATAGCATTCATCACCTCATCCCATGTTTTTGAATCCAGCTGAACACCAAAATCTGAATCAGTCAGAGCACGATAGAGGATGTTCAGTACATCGTCGGCTTCATCATCCAGACGACAAACAGCAAGTATGGACAACAACTTCAGAGACTGTATAATATAATAAAAGAAAATGTGAAGAATCATCAGTACATGTCGTCAGTCCACGACATGAAAAAAAAAAAAAATTCATCTTCAAGCTACGAGAGGACAACAAATATTGATGTATAACGTACTGAATAAAGGGCAGCTTCAGATATCGCTCGTATATCCTTTTTTCTCTTCCAAGCTCTTGGCTTAGAGTGTTCACGAAAAAGGAAGCTTTTCTCGAATCTGGAAGAAAGAAACCAACAACGATGAGACGTGTTTTCCTTAATTAATTAGTTAAACCAACGACGACGTAAGTCTGATACCTGTCTTCCATGCGAGCCAAGGCATTATTTGCCGCATATTCTGCCACCGATCTCACGACAGCTTTAGCATACGCCGCTAGTTCTGCAATCATCCGATCCGTGGTTGCTTCGTCCAGATCAAACGACGAAAGTGCAGAAGAGAATTCAGATTGACATGACCAAGTCGCTTGTTGAAAGAGTGTTCTAATTGCTGGCCAGGTGTACTCATTAGCTTCTTGAAGACGAGCTCCTACAGGCCCTGCAAGAACTTTATAGACGTAGGACTGCAAGAATATCAAATTGCTATCAATCAGTAAGACCGAATTATTAGTTGCGTCCAAAATGAACCCATGATGATGCAGGTGACATAAATCCAACCTCAGAAAACAAGTTAATTTCGGTACCTTTCTCCAAGTAAACATATATTCCATCATAAAGAGAGGTTGAAACGTAATAATACCTTGTAGCTTTTAGTGAGTTCACTTAGCTTCGTGTCACGAACCGAAGCTACATGCAAATCCATATCGCACTGAAGCTGATGCCTAATAGCGGGGAGTCTGCTATATTCTATTTCTTCAGATGCTCCATCTACGGATCAAGAAACAGGGGTGTGGGTGAAGGAAAGAAGATGAAACCAGCACCATACAAATGTACTCCCCTTGTTTGGCAAGTAGTTTATTATGAAAAGAAGAAGAGAGAGATCACACACAGAAGAAAAATTTATGAGGTTCGCTATAAAATCGGGCTACGTGATAACGGCGATTTTCTTTGTTATGAAATAATAATGATTACAAGAATGTAAAATAAAATAATTGTCACGGATTTTATATAGGAAACTTCAATACAAAATAGGAAACAAAAATTCTAAAACAAACACCCTAGACAGCGATACTCCCGTAGGAGACCCCTATTGCTTAAACGACTGATTATAATTCATATAGGATTATAATAGAAACTCATATAGGATTATAATTCAATTCAGATTCAAGACATTATCCACATAATTAATAAATGAAGTGGGACGGAGAGTGATGGAATGATTAAGTATGGTGCGTAGTTCATATTTTAAATAATAAATTACAAAAAAATATGAAATGAGGTAAGGAAAGATTTATTCGTAAAAAAATTATTTTACCCTTTGTTATATATATTAAACTATTTATAATATTTAATGGCTAACAAATATTGATGATAAATATCACACATTTTACTTTTTTCTTCTTCTATTTCTTATTTAACCTATTTCTTTCTATTTTTTATTATATTATTTATTTTTTCATAATTATTTTATTCAACTATTTAACAAATAAAATATGCGCGACAAACATAGATTCAAAATAAATATAAATATAAATTATTTTATTATAATATTCATTAACCAATATGAAGGAGAGGAGAGGTTAACGAGAGAGAAAAAAATACAAGAGAGAGGAGAGAGAGAAAGAGTTAAATTAGTATAAAATTATTAATTCCTTATTTGATGGAATATAGATTAAAAATATTACAAAGACCCCATCCTCCTAATTAATATGAAATAATTATTCAAGTAAGATTCATTTTATCCCACCCTCTCGAAATCCCAAATTCAGATAAGCCTAGGGGCACATGATTGATCTCTTTTTTATAAGTAACATAGAAGATCTTGTTTTCTATTACAAAGTTGAAGGAGAAAAAACAACTCGTCCATTGCAACTCCATCAGAAGCTAATTAACTTACTACAAGCATATAAGAAACATTATGCTTACCTTCTCTCATCCACGAATCAAATGTGGACAGGGATGATCGGATGGAATCACGAGCAGCGACTGCAAAACTGTAATTTCCTGTTACAAGAACCCCATGAAAGGATTTCAGAAACTCGTCCATTGTGTTTGATCGTATCTGTTCCACCATGGGATCTGCAGCAGTAGCCAACATCTGCAAATATATAAGAAAGCAACATCTGCAAATGCTTCAACATACACTGGCCGGGTTGATTCCAAATTGAGTGGTATTACAACATTTACGTACCGCATAAAGTTTTGACACCAACTCTTCCTTCTTCGAAGCCCTAACAACTTCATCAAAGTAAACAACTTCTTTCTCGTATCTGCAAAAAAAAAAAAATGAAAAAGAAGAAGAAAAAACTGATAGATCGGTCAGATGTGAAATAAGACAAAATGAAAAGAAAAGAAAATATAGTATCCGAAATACGAATGTCGATGTATAACCATTAATTGCAAGGAACTAACTAAACTCACCCAGATATGTATTCGTACATAATTGCAAGGAACTTCTTTCCGAAACCCGGTACAATGCCATGCCGCGAAGCTCTCTCGATCCAAAGCCACTCCTACAAGAAATATTAATTAATCTTATTAATTGGAATTATTGCACAAGAAAACAATTATATAATATGAAAATAATATATATATATATATCACTACTAGAAAAATGCTGAAATCAACCCGAAAACCGTCGGTATTTCAGTCGGAATCGATTCATCGGAAAAACGTTCGTCGCAAATCGATGGTTGCAACCACCGGAAAAGACCGGCCGTTCGAACAAAGTTTCCGACGGTTGCAACCGCCGGAAAACGCCGGCGGTTCGAACCGTCGAAAGTTTTCGACGGTTGCAACTGCTAGAAAAGGACGGCGGTTCGAACCGTCGAAAGTTTTCGACGGTCACAACGGTCGAAACTTTTGACGATCGTCGCAACCGTCGATCTTTCGGCGTTCGCAACCGTCGCAGAGAATTTTTTTAATATAAAAAAATTAGCGGCCGGATCGGGCCGCGGCCAGCTCCGGCCGTGGCCAAATCCGGCCGCCTGCGGCAGGATGGGTCGGATCTTGCCACTGGGCTGGCTGCAGGCGGTCGGATCCGGCCGCCTACAGCAAGATCTAACCGCTGGGGGCCGGATCCGGCCGCCAACGGGCTCCGGTCGGAGAGAAAAAGAGAGAGAGACACCGGTGCGAGAGAGGGTTGCCGGCGTCCGATGCGGTGCGGGCCAGGAGAGGGAGAGGGAAAGAGAGAGAGGAGAGGAGGGAGAGAGAGATGAGGAAGAGAGGAATTATATATAAGGGGAAAGAGAAAGCGGAAAAAGGAAAAAAGAAAAGGCGAGATAATAAAATTTTAATTACCGATGGTTCCGGCCATCGAAAATATAAATATTAACTATTTTTATAATTACCGACAGTTGTGACCGTCGAAAATATATTTAGTTATATACAATATTTATTTTTTATTTTACCGACGGTTTGAACCGTCGATAATCATTATCGACGGTCGAAACTGACGGTAATTGCGACGATTTGGGCCGTCGCTAGTTATATTAATAAAATACTCCTATATGATATTATTATACATTTACCGACGGTTACGACCGTCGGAAATTGCGACGGATTTTGCGACGTATGAATATCCGTCAGAAATATCGACGTTCCTAACCGTCGAAAAATTAAATAATAATATAATAAATTATATAATTTATTATTTTCCTTTCCGACGGTCGTAACCGTCGGAAAATCCGTCGCAAATTATCCGTCGAAAATATCGACATTCCTAACCGTCAAAAAATTAAATAATAATATAATAAATTATATAATTTACTATTTTTCTTTCCGACGGTCGTAACCGTCGGAAAATCCGTCGAAAATGGAACCGTCGCAAAATCCGTCGCAAATTGTGACGGATTTCAAACCGTCGGAAATTGTCCAACGAAAAATGACAATTTTCTTGTATGTATGTATGTATGTATGTAGCATAGAACTTCATATCACAATTAAATAATGACTCTTTTTAGGTATTCATTCTGTGCAATTTGCTAAATATTTCATTGAATTTGAACACTATGCATACCGTATCAGCAGCCAAAGAGGAAAGCTTTTCGTCAGCAATTCGCTCGCATAGTATAGTGGACACCATGACCTACAGCCAATAAATCAACCCAATCCAACAAGTAAAGGACAGCTGCAACAATTATCTCAAACAATAACTATTTTAAGATTTAAAAAGAATTAATAGCACATATATTTTCCCAAAATTGACCATCTTAATTAGTATCTGGAAATCAATTATCAGTGTAACATCACCTTGTGTGAAGGTAGATGGAGATCTTTATTATTCTTTATAAGCTTCCAAATTTCTTGCGCATTAACTGCGAACCCCGGAGCCGGAACAATTCCCCCACGATCTTCGGCAAGCACGGCAGGTGCCATGGAATGATAAAATCTCCGCCTTAAACTCGCCACCTTTGTTAATCAAACCAATCATTGCTCAACATCTAGTATTAATTAATTAATTAATTATGAAGTAAGATATATTCGATATGTCGACATATAGGTAAAATTTATATCTAATTAAGCATTAGTTCGACTTTAACTTTCAAGTAATAAATGATGAACCTAATCAACTAATCGAGGATTAAGCATGCTGCTCAAATACGATTGTTTTAAAAATCACAATATATTATTTAACATAGAATTAAATTTCTAATGTGCGAAAATAAAAGATGTAAATAAAACAAATTAAAATGATGGTGCAAGAAATTAAGAACCATATATGATGCAGTTCAACATCAAATCGGGGTTCTTAAAAAGTATTTGGCCGACACGTTGGGGTGTGCGTGCGACTGAAGTCCCTTTGCAATGAACAAAGGTGAGATCGACTTGAGAGAACAATGATCACATAATCAAACGAACCGAAGATATTGTTTGAATGAATTTGAATTCCAAAAGATGGAAAAATGTGACACGTAGAATGAATTTGAATTCCGGAGAAAATACTGTTTCGAGGCTTGTATAATTTCGTATTACGTTAAAGAATGATATATATGTAGATCGCAGGTAAGAAAAATTAACATTAACAAAATGAATGAATATATATATTGGTCAATACCTCTTCCTTAAATAGCTTTTTCTGATGCTCATAATTGGAAAGAGCCACAACTTCTACCTGCAGCGAACTCAGATTAGTGATGTATAAAATATATACGTACAAATTAAATGTTGTGCATCGATCATCTGAAAAGAAATATGGGTAAATTACCTTACAATATTCATGGAAAGGAGTTTGTCTATGAGCTTGTGGCTTCGGAACATTGTCCCAAATCTGCAAGTAAAATATATCTTGGATCTCAAGGGACTAACCAATTAATTAGATCATTCATTTATCAAAAAGGTTAAACAAATACAAATTATAAAAAGGGACCTCTTGGATATCCTTCCTGAGGATTTCTTCCAATTTGTCCGTAGATGTCTGTTCACAAGATATATATATAAAAAAATCTAAGCTTTCAGATGCAAAAATCAGAGGTGATGCAAATTAACATGATCAAAAGTTTCTCATGCAACAAAGCAGCACCTTCGTTTTATCACGTATGACAAATACCAATGTCTTCTTCCGAGGGCTAAACAATTGCATCATGACCTGCAACGGCAACCAGCGCTAGAAAGTGAGATGCTCGGAGGAGTAAATGAATGCAAGAGAGAGAGAGAGAGAGAGAGAGAGAGAGAGAGAGAGAGAACAAAAAAAGTAGAAAGAAGAGGAAAATTGCCTGAAAAACCGTCCTGAGGAGAGGCTTATTTGCAGCTTGTTCAAGACCAACATCATGGCACCACCTTAAAAATGATATTTCAAAAGTTCAGAATCAAGCCTCTTTAACGTACAGAAACATTACTCACTTGAACAACAAAAAGGATTACATGTTAACGAGCAATATATCTGAGAGTGCTAATGCAAAAACGGCACTCTGTTTTTCAAATGCAGTGTCATCCTGAACAAAATATTTGCAGATTAACTAATCAAGAAATTAGGACATACTGACAATAATAATAATAATAATAACAACTATTAATTGAACTCAATAAAAAAAAAATGATGTCGCATAAATAATTGGACGTGATACCTCCCCTCGCTCTCGTCCATCGGTGCCCTCTACATCCATAACGATGGTCAAGGGTTCGATGTCAACGCATTCTGCTAACCAAATGCCTTTTGTAGTTTGAGACCTGCATGCACAATTAATTTGTAGTTTAGTTAATTATGTGATGAATGTTACATGGAACATATATATGATAATTTCAACTGGGAAGAACTATTTATAATATAATTATCATCTGCAGATAATTACTGTGTAATTAACAAAAAATCGCAAGGAAATGAACTTGCCTTCCCTCATCAGCGAACATCTCCTTGAAGCTGGTGCCAAACAAATGGTTCAGAAGGGTGCTCTTCCCTGAGGGAAAACATCTATGAAAACGAGGTCCATGTGCATGGTGATGGGAAAATTCGAGAACAGGGAGAGAAAATCGCAAAAAAATTACAGAAAAATAAAGAAGACACATGATTTATTTAAGTTCATTCATGAGATTAGGGTTACATCCTGCAAAGAGGTTCCATTATATTTTTTAGGTTTACAGTCGTCACACAGATTACATTTAAAAATAGGCTATAAATAAGTCGTCGGGGGCGGTGCCCCCCGAACCCCCTTCATATGCCAGTAGCACAAGTAATTAGGTAATACTCAGATTCCTCTAAGCTCACATGAACGAACCCCGTGTGAGAAACAAGGGGTCCTGAAGTATTCACCAACTTCAACATATGGTAATCGAGGCCAAACACATAAATAGATGTATGACGATGACACTAATCATGCACATATATGTGATTGTTAGTACTAATTCTTGTTTGGAAAATGTGATAATTATAATTGTTATGATGAACCTAAGGCACACACTCCAGATTATAGTGCATCTACATGTTCAGTTTTTAGGTTTTACCCTTCTGTTGCACCCCTTCAGTTTTTAATTAAAATATTATGACTTTATTAGCGAGCCTGTGCATGATATAAACATGGAAGTTGATCATAACTAATTAATTAATCAATCTAAAGAGTAGTAGACGTGGACTAAACAAGTTAGTTGCTTGGATATTAATCACAAAGTGCCATAAAAATATACCACTACTTTGCGGACCAATTATAGAGACCACAGCGTAGGACTCCCCACACTTGCAATTGGCCATCCTCGTTGTTTTTACAAAGCGGTCAAGTCCGGCGACATTGAAAACGCCATTTCCGTCAATAACTTGCAAGCCATAATCGTCTTCCATCTGATCTATCAACAACAACAACAACAACTAAAAAAAAAAAAGAAACTATGAAACTCGCAAATTGACTTCAAGAAAGAAGATCATGACATGTAGACAATGAGGAAAAAGCTTGATCATACCAAAACCTCCGTAATCAACGGGAAACGAGTATATCCGCAGAGAATTAAACATGGTATTAAGGCATGCAGTGCATTAATTAGCCCATGCATGTGCACATGAAGAAAAGGTACCTTGTGCACTTTCTTTTTTGTTTGTTTCCATATAGTTTTTTTTTTTGCACGCATATATTGTTCATCCGTTAAATATGGTGCATACGAGAGACCCATTGAAGTGCTCACAAGCTTTTTTTCTTTCCCCCAAAAAAGAAATATCAACACGATAAACAAACAACAAACTCATGCATGTAATATTCCGAGATCTGCGCTCCAAGTCGATCAAAAGAAGTGAAAAAGAAACTATTAATTAAAGCGTATCAGGCACTAGATGATCAACAACTACAATTGACACGAATAAGCAAAAGCAAAAATATCACCTTTCCGAAAGAAAGAAAGAAAGGAAGCCAGAGAACTGAACACCAAGAAATTTGCAGCTCGCTCAGAAAATTAAAATGAATATTCTCCCAGCAGCATCCATTCTTATAAGATAGTTACCTTAACTACTTGAGTTGAGACCAAGTCAACACTGTATATTAAAACTGTGGACCGTTTGAGTCAAGCAATTATATAATATAATGCACAGATATAATTAAAACGGTGACCGCCGAGTCAAAGTATTCCCTTATCATTATATTTTTGGGGTTTGCCCGTAGTCACGCAATTGGGGTCTCTTTATAAAGTCGCCATCGCGGTCTTTTTCAAAAAGAATTTTTACAGGGGCTCGAGGACTTGTAACAATTGTTGTATTAAGAATCATTTCATCACTAACTATTTGGCAACGCCTCACAAGGGGAGGGACGTTAACGTTTCATAATCATTTCAGAGATATTACATAATTTTATATAAAATAATTTTTATAAAACTATGAATAAAATAAAATGCAAATTAATAATAGAAACATTAATGTTAAAAGAAATGAAACGTTCATAACTCCAATGTACAACATCTGTCACTCAACTTAGACCACTTGCAGGAAAAACTCATAAGTATAAAAATCATAACAATAATTAACAGTGCTTAATAAATAAAAAACAAAATAATGCAATAAACAATAGAGCTTAGAACACTATGATAGGAACTCAATAATAAAAAATAAAAAAATCAACATAGTCATAGATCAATAAAAAAGATCAGAAAATGGATCCAAAGACCGATCAAAATATTAATTAATGATTAGCAATAATCAATTAAGCCTGATCACTATGACACTATCCAATTTAATAATTTTTTATCATTGGCTAATAATAATTTTCATACTATTCAATGGGCGGAGGTAATGATAGTCAACGCCAACATCTGAATGTTCATGATTTAATTCAATTCAATTCGATTTTCATTTGATTTGATTTGATTCAATTTTAATTGAATATTTAGAATTTTTCAATTCCACAAGGAGCGCTCAGTCAATTAAAAAAAACTTCATGTCTCTTTCATATATGCTAGTGGGGGATCAAGCCACGATAAATTGTCCTTCAATAATAAAGCTAAACAATAAATTTCGTGATGGTGAGGGACCACAACCATCATAGGACAGCCATAGCTTCACTAAAAGATGACATTTCAAACCTCTAGGCATACTATCTGCCATGTACAATATCCTTAACAATAATAATATGGGCTAGGGATTTAGAGACAATCAAAGAACATGGAGATATGTTTTCATCTTTTATCTTATTTACCTAAAAGACCTATCTTTAATAATTTAATTTATGTTAAATAAGAACACAATCAGAAAAAAACTTCTAGATCAATACTATAGAAGCACATGATCTGACTGAATAATAATAATAATAATAATAATAATAATAACAATAATAATCAAAATTAAATCTAAAAAATATGATGATGTCAAATCTATTAATGATATTATCAGGGATGATCAAGAACCATAATAACTATTCAATTATCAATAACAATACATTAAAAAATATATTTCCTGCCTCAGAACTCGACCTGCGTTAGATAGAACCCATGCCGTGTTCGGAACAATAAAAAACTCTTCAGCAAGGTCAAAACCCGGGCCAAGTGTCACGGACGTGCTTCACAAATATCATTTTTATATAATCATGCATCTAATTAGAATATTAAATTAGTCTACATGCTTATATAGTCATGGTTGCATATAGATATTAACTTTTGAATTAAATCATAATGATAATTAAATTATCGATAAGTGTTATAAAGAAATTATATAAGACTATTAGGAATAGATTTTAATATCTATAAATATTATAATAAACATATTTAACTATGATTACCTAAAGTTAATTAGAGGTTTAACACTAATTTCTAACAAAATAATATGATTGTACCTTTATTTCAATCAATAGGGCTTCAAGTAGCTGAAGCAAGCGGCTCACCAGCTATTTAGACAATGATTTTTCTAAATCTTCATATGACGTGTTAAAAATCTTAAAAACATATATAAATTAAATAATCTTATCATCGGAGAGACGAAAAATTTTCAAGGAAAAAGACCTAGCAGAATTGTCTGAGGAAATTCACCAAGGTCGTTTGGTTAAAGTAGGATTTCTGATCCCAAATTGGACTTCATTTTCATATGATCACATTTTCGTGTATAATTCTCCATAAATTTTGAAATTTTACATGGTCAATCCTTTCGATGTTAACTTTCCATGGCCTCTAAAATCTCAGAAAATTTTTTTTATAGAGGAAGTTATGAACCAGATTCTAGGGCCGCTCACTCTATCCTAAGTCAGAGATTGATCCACTTTGTACATTTGGGCATGATTAGGGTAAATAGAAATATCTTTGAAATTTAGATATGTTAAATTAGACTTCACAATAGTTCAGTGAGAAGTAGAATCATCCAATTTAAACCTGTATACATGGAGAAATGAATTTTTCATTTCGTAAGGCCTCTTCTGTCATGTTTAAGGACATTGACAGAACATGGACATAGTTGAGTATTTTTGTTAGAAGGGCATACAAGGAGTTAACTTCTATAATTTTTATTTCTAACAAAACTGAAGTTTAGTTTCTAAAAAAATTAAGATCTCGTCAAATGGATAAATATTATTAAAAATATAAATTAATCATTCAGTGATATAGTCTACCAGAACATAGACCCTAGGTCAGATTGCCTTAAATTTTATAATTTATTCACTTGAAATTAATTAATGATATTTGGGAATTGGAAACCTTACTAAGTCGTTTCTAGTTTATCTAGATTTGTAAGATTTGCACTTAGGGTTAACAAGTTATGAATTATTTATTGATAGAAACTCAATCTGAAATTATGATATAACACCTAGTTAAGCTATGGAAGATTGAGAAGTTCTAAGTGTGAAATACTTTATAAATATAAATATTTGAAGTTAGATATTATAACCAAAATAGATTATATGAATTTTAAAGTGCATAAAGATTCATACATCATGAGCATGCATTGCATACTATTTTAATATGATTAGAAAGTGAAGTAGCATTATTAATTGTAGGAAACTATCAAGGTACAAGTGAAAGGAAAGAAATCTAATAAATTTTCTTGAAAAGATAAAGTATCAAGGTGAGTGAGTAAATTTACAAAATAGAAAAATGATATATGTTACATCTTTTATTTATGATATTATTTCAAGCAAAGATTATTATTATTGTTATTGAAACATATCTTGAGTTGTGAAAGATATTTATAATATGTTTCATGAATTTCATATGAAATGGAGTAAACTCTTACATATTTTCAGGAAATACTGCTTGTGAATGTAAAATAAGTTTTACTTGATATTGATACCTAATTTAAAATGCGTATTTTGGATATTCTTAAACTCCTTAACTAGGCATGAATTATATATATTTTAAGTGATTGTGAAGAATAACTTATTAAGAATGAGTAACTTGTTTGTTAGTTACAAATACTACCAAACTCTCAAAAATGAATTTAAGATAGAGATACCATTGGCTAAAGTTAAAGAATGTGATATCTCAACAGTTATATGCATGAAATTCAATATGATCATTACGAATGTTTGTCCCTTAAACCACTCATAAATCTCCCAACTCCTAAATTCATGCACATTATCAAAAATATATAAACACTATTTCACAAAATGACTATAGGAAAAACAAAACTAAGAGCCAAATTATTGTGTAAGTTTTGGCATGACCTCATGATATTAGAACATGTCAATTATAAGTACAAATCATGTCATTGGTATGTATGATCATCTGATATATGAGTTTGATCAAATGATTATCACGTAGCCCTTTCTTCTTAATATAGAAAGAAAGCATGATGTATTTCCTTATATTCAATTTAAGAAAATATGAACTAATCATTAAATGACTGAGTATGAACAACTTATTGATTTGAACAATAACTTGTTACATAAAGAACAACTAGTTTGCATCTTATATTGAAAAGAAATTGCAAAAGATAAAGAAAAGTCACTGTGTTATAATAGTTTTGCAATGAGACATTGTGTTTTGCAATAAATACATTTAAACCTTATGAAGGTATGATAAGAGGATATTTACAAGTCACCATTCATAATTTTGTATTTAACATATATTGGATTACTCATACGTATGAGAATCAGATAATAGATATGCATTGCATTATATTTCTTCGACTCTTCCAAGTGATTATGGTTATTCTAAATTTGTGAATAACATACGCATGAATTGACTTTGAATATTAATTCTACAAGGTTGAGATTGATCCAAATAAAACATGTTGATAGAAAAATTAAAAAAAGAATAAAGTATAATTATGTTGTTTTGAATAGTCAAAATCAATTTGTAAAATGTGTTATAAATAACATAAGTAAAATATTAATATGATCATGAAAACTTTATAGATATATATGAATGATCCTTAATATGGAATTAAAAATTCCTTGTGTTGGATGTGAAGATAGCAGAGTACAAGTTTTCTTCTTCGGGTTTGAGAACATCAAATCTTAATAAGATTATATAGGATATTGAAGATTCTTTAGGGACAATCAGTAAGAGAATAAATGCTTGTAATCCTATGAAGATATTATGGGATGTCTATATTAATAAGAAATGATAAACATTTTATAGAAATAGATAATAATATTAGACTACGCATAAGGGTTGAAGAACCAATCATTAAATCAGTTTAGTGTTGAAAACTGATACCTACCTGATAGGGTTCAAATTATATCATCGTCTAATGTGAATTATTATGTGATTTTGAAATCACTATAAAACCTTGAATTGCTATTAGTGATATTAGAATTATTATCAACTATCAATCCATCATTGTTAAACAACATTCATCATTATAGATTTTGCATTTATTATTGCAATTCCTCATATTTGAGTAGTGATTTTTATCTCATCATATCTCACTTAGCGTGATTAATTAACTCATCATTGTCGCGTCTCTACAAGTGATAAATGATTTGTCATTTCATACTTTAGTACGTCAATCAATTTTGGAAGTGACATAATCATATATCGAGAGCTTTAATTGGATGTTCTTCAATTATGAAATGTTGGTTGGAGGTTTAACAAATGAGTGATTAGAGAGGAACGTCTTTCTGATCCTCGATCGCGAATTCGAATTGACATCTCAACATTGTAAATTAATTAGAGAGAAGAAGTCTTATTCACAAATTTCATTGTTATTCACACAGATTGTCATTCTTACGAATGATAGTGATAGTCTTTAACCCATGAATACATGATAATTGGTGATCATTCCCCTTATCTATAATCTATAATATGTCATCTTCTTTCATTTGTTATGATAGACTCGATAATTGTTGAAATTCTACCCATAATCCTTGTTATGCATAAATCTTGTCAAATATTTGAATATTTCCTTGTGATTAATTTTTCACTTGCAGCCATGATACTTATCTTTATTGGAACCTTGTATAAAATTAGTCATGGGAAACAAAACAAGATGAAAACATTAATCATTTTATGGAATGCTAAAGACATACATTCAAAAGAATATTATAGCTAAAAGAATTTTAGTAAACTAATGAAGTCGAAAAATAAATAAATGTAGGATCATTATGAAATATCAAGAAAAAACAAAAGAGATCATAATAGTGATTTCACAAGGATAACAACACCTACGAAAAAGAAAATAATGAGAGAAAATTATGTCCGCGAGACACAAGTCTATATGAGATTTTAGAATGTACTGGGTCAACTGTTTATTTGTTAAGTTCTACACCAAAGTTATTGTGTATTTATGATATCTTCAATGTTTCTATGCTTCGATGATATTAATCAAATCCTTTGCGGACAAGCTTGACACATCAATCACCAAATCATAAATAGAAATTTTTGTCTGTGTCCATACCTAATCACCTAGATCAAGATCTTTTTCCTTTCCTCACATAAGTGTCTAAATTGCAATGACTACTTATAGTCACTGGTTTTTGTAACTATTACGATTAGGAATATGCTAAGTAAGATTTCTAAACCATCGTGTACACCCTTTGGTTAGTCTTCCGTTAGAAGTCCAACAACTACATATATCAAAGCTCAAATCATAAGAATAATCAATGTAAAATCTTATAAAGCAAACAAACATTCAAAAGCATTTTGGTGGTTTTTTGACATACTACTTTAAAAAAATATATTTCGCTTGTCATTATGCCATCAACAAGTGAAACAGAGATCTTCCTTACTATTCTATTTAGTCCTCCATTGGTTTTCAAACCCTTGTTATTATGTCCACGTGCAATAGGTGCTAACTCATCTGGGTTGATGCAATAACCAGCTTTTCTTATCTCTTTTGAGATATGATATTCAAGTGTGCTAACAGTCGTGTTAAAGCAAAGACCAAAGAGAGTTGAACATCAACAAAGAATAATACATACAATTACCTGGTGTTCATAGAGAATTAGAGATCGTACCATCAATAAACTATAGAGCAGCCTTTTGCACATAAAAAAACAACTCAATCTATTGAAGAAAATATAGTATACATTATAAGAATCAAGGAAAATGAACTTTGAAAATGAAAAATTACTTTAGTGTTAGCACTTTAGGTAAATCATTCAACAAAGGAAGAAGCTTGAAAGTAAGAATGATCAAATAGCAAATAAGTATTCATTTTTACTTCTGAAAATAAGTATCCAAAGTTTGAGAATAAATTTTTTTAAAAGGAAGGGAGAATTGTCATGGACGTGCTCCACAAACATCATATTTATATAATCATACATCTAATTAGTATATCAAATTAGTCTAGATGCTTATATAGTCATGGTTGCATGTAGCAATTAACTTTTTTTATTAAAGTATAATGATACTTAAATTATTGATAATTGTTATAAAGAAATTATATAAGACTATTAGGAATAAATTTTAATATTTGTAAATATTATAATAAAGATATTTAACTATGATTACCTAAGGTTAATTAGGGGTTTAATACTAATTTTTAATAAAATAATATGATTGTACATTTATTTCAACCAATAGAGTTGCAAGCAATTGAAGGCTGTTTAGAAAATGATTTTTTCAAATTACCATATGATGTGTTAAAAATCATAAAAAAATACATAAATTAAATAATCTTATCCTCGGGCAATCGAAAAAGTTTCAAGGAAAAAGACCTTGCAGAACTATCTAAGGAAATTCGTCAAGATCGCTTGGTTAATGTAGAGTTTCTTATTCGAAATTGACCTTCATTTTCATATGATCATCTCTTCGTATATAGTTCTCCATAAATTTTGAAATTTTACATGATCAATCCTTTTGAAGTTAGATTTTTGTGACCTCTTAAATCGCAGAAAAAAGAGTTTCATAGAGGAAGCTATGAACCCAACTTCTAGAGCTGCTCACCCTGAGTAAGAAATACGTCCGCCTTGTCAATTAGGACATGATTAGGGTAAATAGAAATAGACTTTGAAATTTAGATATTTAAATTAGACTTCACAATGATTCGGTGAGATGTAGAATCATCCAATTTAGACATGTATACATGGAGAAATGAATTTTTCATTTCGTAGGGCCTCTTTTGTCATGTTTCGGGACATTGACATAACGTGGACTTAGTTGAGTATTTTTGTTAGAAGGCATACAAGGAGTTAAATTCTACAATTTTTATTTCTAAACACAATTGAAATCTAGTTTCTAAAAAATTAGAATCTCATCAAATGGATAAATATTGCTAAAAGTATAAATTAATCAGACAGAAATCCTAGGTCAGATTGTCTTGAATTTTATGACTTACTCACTTGAAATTAGTTAATGATATTTGGGAATTGAAAATATTACCAAGTCTAGTTTCTAATTTATTTAGAATTGTAAGATTTATTGACAAATTATGAATTATTTATTGACAAATACTCAGTCTGAAATTCTGAGACAACACTTAGTTAAGTTATGGAAGATTGAGAAGTTTCAAGTGTGAAATAATCTATGAATATAAATATTTGAAGTTAGCTATTAGAACCAAAAGAGATTATATGAATTGTAAGGTGCATAAAGATTCATGCATCATGAGCATGCATTGCATATTATTTTAATGTGCTTGGAAAGTGAAGTAGCAGTATTACTTATAGGAAACTATCAAGGTACAAGTAAAAGGGAGGAAATCTAATAAACCTCTTTGAAAAGATAAAATATCAAGATGAGTGGGTAAATTTACAAAATAGAAAAATGATATATATTACATATTTTATTTATGATATTATTTCAAGAAAAGGTTATTATTATTATTATTATTATTATTATTATTATTGAAATATATCTTGAATTATGAAATATATTTATAATATGTTTTGAGAATTTCATATGAGATGGAGTAAACTCTTACATGAAATATTTTTATGTAACAATGCTTGTGAATTTAAAATAAGTTTTATTTGATATTGATACTTAATTATGACATGTGGATTTTGGATATTGTTAAACTCCATATGTTCATTGGCCATGCTAGTTGAAAAAAGTCTTTGGGACCACATTCGATATACATGAAGTTTTTGGGGCATATATCGGGTGTTTTTGCCCTTTGAGGGTTGCTTTGCATGCATGTATTGACCTGTGATATGTTATGCGTATGCAAGATGGAGGGATGCGTACTGATCCATGATTTGCTCCGTGTATCCGAGACTTTTGATTGTGAAGCTTTGCTTAACTTTATGACACAGAATCTTTGAGGGATATATATTGACCAATGATTTGCTCTGCATATCCGAGACTCTTGATTATGAAGGTCTACTTAAGTGTATGATAGATGATCATATAGGGATATGTATTGACCCACGATGAGTATATGCAATGACATATGTGTAGAGTTTAACTGTGAATATGATGATATCTTGAATAATTTTTATTTATGTAAAAGTTCATATGATTTGACTACTTATGTGATATGAGTTATGCTTTAAATATTTTTTCATATGAAAGAAATGTGACTATTTAAATGTTATATGCACTCGTATTGTTCCCTTTGTTGTATCATTATTCTACTCACTGAGCAAACGATTGTTGCTCATATTACTCTTGTTGAAATTTTTCAAATAATTCTAAGTCCTCGAGTTGAGTCGACTCGAAGCTTGTTTTTTATGCATATAGAAGAAGTTGAACCGTCAGAGCACTTTTATTTTTCTTTTACTTTTGTTTTTGAAAGCATGTATGTATTATATAAACATAAGTGTTGTAATATACGGTAACTAAAAATAATTTGTGAGGTAAAATGATACTTAACTATTTAACGTATTATATGTTGGGCCGCGTGTGAAATAGGAATGATGACATGTAAATGATATGTTTTATATCATTTGATTAAAATTTGATGAATACAATTATATTTATTATTTGTATTAATAAGTGACATCATTAAATAAGGGAGAAGATTTTGCTAAATTTATTTTAAAATAATTAAATAAGATTAAGACTTACAATATTAGCATTAAGATAGTCATGGAGTTGAGTGTGACACCGAGTCTGATGAATTCGAGTCGAGATGGCCGGTTCACCTCCAATACGCTTGCCTCACAACCCGAGCCAAGCTTAATCTAGAACCCGGGCCGGGCCAAAAGGAACCCGAGTCAGATTTCACAACTTGATTCGGTTTCGAGTCCAACTTAGACCGGATTCCACGTAATTCGGGCCGGATTCTATCACTGACGGAGATACACATTCCGATGCGACTTTTCGATCACCATAATAATGTCATATGATATATCAATAGATTCTAATACGAAGGAGAACATAATAGAGTTTCATGTCGTGAAAAATTTACGACATAAGAATTTTTCCTACGTATTTAAAGTTGGTTGAAAAATCAACTATAATATTTTTCTGAAAAACTGCACGAACATCGATCTTTGGTCGGCGACTATTCTCTATCAACCTTCCGAAACTCATGACCACCACTTGAATGATCTTCTCTTATATGCCGGCTTCGAAATCAACAGCCGTGTGCTCTCTCGAATGCCTTGGTTCATATAAAAATAAGAGGAAAAAAAGAGGTTCGTAAGGTTAAAATTCTGTTTGTCAAAAGAAAATTTCTAGTCACCTCTTAATGTTTATTTATAAATGTATACTCTTTTAAAATCAATCTTGACCATTCATCATTAATTAATCACCTCATAATTATTCAAATTTAATTAAATTTAAATTTACTTAACAATTTCATAATTATCTTCATTACAATTTCATATCTTTTCAAACTCCATCTTATCTTTCCACTTATTCCATAATTTTTATCAATTTTAGAATTAATTAATTAATTCTAAAATATTAGATAATGATTCTTTAGATCTTACAAATAAATAAAATATTCATTTATTAATTTTATAAAAATCTAAGTGGTTACATTTAATGCATGCTGTGACGTTTGAACCTATCACAATTCCCCATTTTTCTAAGTTTACGAGTGAGTTTAAAACATCCACATTTAATAATCTTATATTTATATAAAGCCTGAAAGGTTTCATGGCCTTAATGCCACTCCCAATATTTTTACTGTCGCTCCAATTAGATCACATAACTCTTATTTTTCAATAAAAGTAAAAAAGGTGTCGGAAGTTGTAACATACTAACATGCAGGGACTATAGAGAATGTGAATGGTCAAATCCAAAAGAAGAATATTTAAAAAAAAAGTGACTCTACATCTTCTCCACGAGAAGCGGAAAAAAAGAAAAAACGAAGACCAAAATAGAAATATAAAATATATGAAATTAAAACAAACGATATCCAATTCAATTCGTCACCATATCCTATATAATAAAATATTTGTTTAACTTCAACTAATTGATTGAACAAATGAATTAGTATTTTGTTAACAAAAAATGAAATATCAACAGACAATTAATAATTGTCCAAAGATTAATTACTTTAAAAACAAAATTTTCTATTATTCTTTCACTCTTCTTATTTTCACTTTATTTTATATATTTTTAAAACAAATTTTATCTAATGTTATTCTAATTTCTATATTAATTTATCTAATCTGTTTATTCAATAATTTAATTTATACTATTAAGAAAATAATCAAAAGTATGAAGAGAGTAGATACAGAAACATACTGTGGGATGAGAGAATGAAAAATAAATTAAAACAATATAAAGGATAAATGAGTGAGTTTGAAGTGGCATTAAGAGACCCCTCAAATATTTTTGGAATATTAAGTAGTGTATAATAATGCATTTATTTTTAGACAGCATAATTTCATAATGCGTTTATTCTCCAAATGTAACACCGCAGGGATTTCACGAAAGATAATAAAGTAATTTGCTAAATTAAAT
The DNA here is from genome assembly GCA_030549335.1 of Pontederia crassipes. Classification (NCBI taxonomy): domain Eukaryota; kingdom Viridiplantae; phylum Streptophyta; class Magnoliopsida; order Commelinales; family Pontederiaceae; genus Pontederia; species Pontederia crassipes. Next base: position 1,593,149 of record CM060184.1, read on the forward strand.
TCGAATTTTAATGGGTTAAAGAAGATTGGAAGAGAATTTGAAAAGGAATAGGAATATAATTGAAAAAGGAATATGAAATAGAAAGAAAATTTAATTTTATTTGGAGAAGGAATTAGAATTAGAGTAGGATTGAAAAAATGGTTACAAAGAAAGTTAAATTCTAATGAGAGTAGAAATTATAACTAGATCGTGTTCAAAGATTTCAATTTGATTTGAGATTTAAATAAAAGCTTAATAAATATAGGATTCCTAAATAGGAAAGGATTAAGAGTTTTGTGACTTAATAATATTTTAGTCATTAAAATAATATTTATTATTTTTTAATTAAAAAAATCAGTGATAAAATATTATGAAATTAAATAATTTCAAAAATTAGAGAAAAGAAAGGAATAAAATGATAAGGTGGAAGTAGTGTTTCATTGAAGATGATGGATTTTGATAAGTATGATTATTGAATAATTAGTGAAATTCATATTTAATTAAATCTGAATATTTAACATAAGGTAATTAACGATCAATGATCATTATTGATGGAGAAATAGTCTAAGGCTCAATGAGAGTAAAAAATCATAATTAAGAATTGTAAATAGGATCTAAAGAATGGATGGTAACACTTAGTGGCCTCAAAATAATTCTACACCACGACCCTTACTTTCTCCTTTGTTTGGACACGGACGGAGGCGATCTAGAGGGTGACCAATATTGTGTTTCAAAACTTTTACATAGGAGAATGTCATCCAAGTAGTGACCGAAAGTTTTTGAACGTCGTTCGAACGATACAGTCGGCCAAAGTCTCGACATTCGTATAATTTCCAGCAAAGATAAATGATGCACGAAAAATCATCCATTAGTTTAGGCCATTTGATTAGCATTTTAGAATGTTTTTATGTTTAGAAAAAGAGAGTTTTGATTTATTTTTATACAATTTTATTTAGATTTGATTTCGACCTAAGTTTGAGAATTATTCAAAGCAGGAAACGAGGAAATGCCGAAATTAAGACAAGAAAGAGAGATTTTTCGATAGAATAATTTCTAAGTCCTTTTCAATCCACTGTCATGGTCGTGATAGGGGACTGTTGGACATTTTTAAAGTAAATTTTATTCAATTTTTGAATAGATTTTCGATTTCTTTCTTTGGAGAACGAGAAAATCTATAAAAGGAGACAGAAGAGAGTAGGAAAAAGCATCCCTGGAGCATAGATTCGAAATCTACAAAAAGGAAAAGAGCGAGAACAATAGCGAAGTTCTATCGGAAACTCGCGAGAGCACGTGCACAATGACTGCCAGAGTTCTTCGATTTCTTTTTTCAATTTTTTTCATTAGATTTGATGTTGTTATTCTCAAATTTATTCTTTCATTAGGGTCATTCTATTTGAACCCTATTTATGTTTTGAAGTCTTTCTTAATATTAGCTTAGTTTAAATCTTTAATAGCATTATAATTTCATGTTTAATGCTTTCCTTTGATTCCATGATTTGTGATTTAATTATTATCTCAGAAGAAGTGATTATTTTCATAATAATTTTTACTATTGATCTTAATTTATTGCATGTCACAATTAGAAAAATCGAAAGAGACCTAATTTGTGAAATCATTAAGGTGACTTGAAAAAACCCTTAATCATAATTTTGATTTAATGCATCTTTTGATTAATTAAATAAGTTAAAAACTAAAAGTATTGATTTATTCTAATTATTCATAAGATATTAGTTAAAGCTTGAAATATTGGTTAACTAATTTTGGAAATTAACTTTATTTTTTATTCAACTAATTCAACTTAGAATGAAATGAATAACTTAGAATTAGTTGAATCAATAACAAAGTGAATTCCTAAAATTAGTTAACCAATGTTTCAGGCTTTAACTACTATCTTATGAATAATTAGAATAAATTAATCCTTTCAATTTTTAACTTATCTAATTAATCAACATTAAATCGGAGTTATGATTAAGGGCTTTCAAGTCACCTTAATGACTTCACAAATTAAGTCTATTTTGATTTCCCTAATTGTGGCATGCAATAAATTAAGATCAATTCTAGAAACTATAATGAAAATAATCACTTCTTCTTAAATAGCAATCAAATCACAAATCATAGAAACAAAGGAAAGTATTAAACATGAAATTACAATGTTATTAAAGATTCAAATTAAACTAATATTAGGAAAGACTTCAAAACATAAATATTAGGGAATAACAACATCAAATCTAATGAAAAAGATTAGAAAAAGAAATCGAAAAACTCTGGCAGCCACTGTGCACGTGATCTCGCGAGTTTCCGGCAGAACTTCGCTATTGTTCTCGCTCTTGTCCTCTTTATAGACTTAAAATCTATGCTTTAGGAATATTTTTACAAGACCTCTTCTGTCTCATTTTATAGGTTTTCTCGTCCCCCAAAGGAAGAAACAAAAAATCTATTCAAAAATTGGATAAAATTTACTTTAAAAACTTCCCACTATCAGATGTCACGGCCGTGACAATGGGCTATCAAGACTGAAAAGGACTTAAAAACTTTTCTGCTGAAAAATCTCTCTATTACGGCCGTGGCAGTAACTTGGTCAATTTTTTTATTACATCATCTTTCTGTCACGGTCATGAAAAGAATTATTCTGTAATAGTCTTCTGAGCTGTTCTAGGATCCTTTTTTGCCTTAATTTCGACGTTTTCTCATATCCTGTTATGAATAATTTTTAGACTTAGGTAGAAATCAAATCGAAAGAAATTGTATAAAAATAAATCAAAACTCCCCTTTTCTTAACATAAAAAATATTTTAAAATGCTAATCAAAGCCCTAACTAATGCATGATTTTTCGTGTATCATTTATGTCTGCTAGAAATTACACGGTCCGATTCAGCCAAATACAGTCCAAATTATGATTGCGATGGTTCAGATTCCATAGAACTCAGACCCAATTCGATTCGATCGCGACAGCATGACCCAAATTCTTTGCTACACGGCCCGTGTTCCATCGAACGTTACCCGTGTTGACCATGCAAGTGGATAGGGGCACGAATCGACCAACCTAGTCGGGTTCGCAGTACAGTCAGCTCAGGTTTCGATCGAGGTGGAAAAGTGAAATTGGGAACATGTCCCGTTTGATTATTATTGTTCCCACGGACGTAGGTCATTTTCTAATAATAGAAAACCTATTTTTCTCCTGTGATTGATTTTCTCGATCATAAATTGATATGTATTGGTCTTGATATTGATTATTATTGTTAAATGATTGATGATTGAGAATTGTGATATACTAATTGATAGGAATTGATCTTGAATTATTGAGCTATTGTTTAATTGGCATAGGTTGATGATTATTTAATCCATAAATTAATTATTTCACAATGTTAATTGGCCAATGATTATTCATAATTAATCATTGATAATGAATGTTGCTAATTGAAATCAATGATTATAAATAATGAGATAATTGAGATTGATTGTGCATTGTCTAAATGATTGTATGGGAAATTGTATTATTGCAATTGTAAATTTGATAATTGAGACCTTCATGGTCGATTGAGGTATATATGGACAATGAAAACTCTTGCGGTCGATGGAGGCCGTTATAGTTGATAGAGGCCCTTTGTGATCAATGGAGACTTATGGAGTTGATGGTTAATTGATGCATGTAAAATTAATAGCAAACACTAGTAAGTGAACTAGTCGCTCAAGTAATAAAGTGAATGAGTAGAGTATCGTTCCCACAAGGATGGTTAATAACTTCGATTTTATTTTAACCTTATTAATTGAGAAATTAAGAAAATAGTTGATTTCAGATGTGAATAAAAATAAAATAATAAAAAAAGAAAATGATCACCTGGATAAATAATAATTTGACGATTAAGGCACCTAATTATCACCACTAAAATGTAATGAATTTTCTCAACTTAGAATTAATTAAATTAATAACAAAGTGAATTTCCAAAATTAATTAACCAATGTTTTAGACTTTAACTACAATATTAAGAATAGTTAGAATAAATTAATCCTTTTAATTTTTTATTTATCTATTTAATCAAAAAATGCATTAAATTAGAATTATGATTAAGGAATTTTTCATGTCACCTTAATGACTTCACGAATTAGGTCTCTTTCGATTTTTGTAACTATGGCATGCAATAAATTAAGATCAATTCTAAAAACTATTATGAAAATAATCATTTCTTCTCATATAGTAATCAAATCATGAATCGTGAATCAAAAGAAAGCATTAAACATGAAATTGCAATGCTTTTAAAGATTTAAATTAAAATAATATTAAGAAAGACTTCAAAACATAAATAAAGTTCAATTAAGATGACCCAATAAAGGAATAAATCTGAGAATAACAACATCAAATTTGGAATAAAAATGTAGGAAAACTAAAACAAAAACTCTAGTGTCGCTAAGTGCGTCCTCTCTCAAGTTTCCGACAGAGCTTCATTGTTGTCCTCGCACTTCTCTTTCTAGGATTTAGAATAATGCTCCAGGAATGTTTTTTCGGTCCTCTTCTGCCTCCTTTTATAAGTTTTCTCATTCCCTAAAGGAAGAAACAAAAAATCTATTCAAAAGTGGATAAAATTTGCTTACAAACTGCCCAATAGACCGTCGTCATGGCCGTGTCAAGAGGCATCATGGCCGTGACCGAGATGTCCTCTGGCAACTTGCGCATGATTGTTAAACATTCCAGCACGGCCATGACAGAACGATGTTTTTGACCGACAACAAGCACGGCCCTGGTAACATTTGGGACGGCCGTGATAGAATACTACAAGAAAATTGTTGTTTAGAGACGCAAAATGATGCCCCGCTAATTCGTCGCTACTAGCGTCTAAATAGCGACGACGTTGGATCAATAAGATGAGATACTAATTGCCTCCCAATAGCGTCGACTTAGCGTCGCATTCGCGTTACACAAAGTCGACGCTAAATCCGGCGCCATCGCGATGCTATGTAGACACTATTATGACGTGCCAAGACTAGAAATTGCGTGGCAAATTATAGCGTCAACAAGATGCGACGCAAATTGGCATCAACAACATTGCGGCGCTAAATCGACACAAGTTCAGGAGGAGATTTTGGCGTTCGCAACTTGTGTTGTATTGACGTCGACCAAGTGCGGCGCTAATTAGCGTCAAAAAGCTTGCGTCGCTAAGTCGACACTAGGTTCTATGCTGGCGTCAAGACAAGTCGACAGTCGCGACGCTAATGTTAAGCTAATGCGGCACCAACATTAGAATTGTAAGAATATACAAATATTTATATAAGTAATGTTAATTATTATTCGTATTTAGGTAATGTTAATTTGTATAACTATATATGTTAATAATACATATACATACATATATATACATATGTACATATACATATACATACATACATACATACATACATACATACATACATACATACATACATACATACATATACACACATACATACATATACATATACATATACATACATATGCAATAGCCATCGCGATGCTACTTCGCATACATATACATATACATACTATACAATACTATACACTATACTTAACTATATTATACTACATAATATATAAAAATTAATATATCGTGCTATACATACATTATCCTCTAATTCTCAAATTCCAAAATTAGGAGAATAGTGCTTCTTCATTTTTCATGAGATTCAAATGGCGATTATCGAAGATTCGACCGTCAGATCATATTGAAATTTGTACCTCTTGTAGATCGTGACAACATAGATTTTTCAGTAATTTTTGACGATTTTAGGAGGCCGCATGGCAGAGTTGAACCTAGGAAAAGAAAGGCTTCCGACGGTCACCAATGTGAGTCCGGGGGGAATCTGTCGAAACGAAAATTACGAACTCGTAGAGAACAACGTGAACTATCCACTCGCACAAGAATCATGGTGATCGGAGGTTGAAAGAAATTCACTAAAACGGGCAAAGTTTCAGAATAGAAATAGTCGGTTCTCTAGGGTCCTAACTCGGATTGCAACGAAAAAATAGACGTTTCGAAGGGCTCGGGAAGGTAAGGCGGTGCAAATATTTAATGTTTCACGTATTTTCTATTTTCTCCGATTCTCAAAATACCTATTTTTCATAATTATAAAATTCATCAAAACTTCTTACCTACCTAAGAAAACTAAAAATGTGCATTTTCAAAAAATGGACTTTTGGGAGCGCTCAGAATAGTCCCATTTAGTTGACATAGAGTTTTCAAATTTTTCTAAGAAATGCTGATTTTCTTAAAAAAAATTTAATCCAAACTTAATAAGAGTGGTCTATTTTGCTTCGTGCATCTTAAAAATATTAAAAATTACTTTTCTAGAAAATCGAACCACTCGTGACTTCATAGAATGACCTAATTTGGTCGCCATACAATTCTTGAATTTTTCGGAAGACGTCAATATTCTTCCCTAATATATGTTATTTGTACTCAATATATAACATATATACATATTACATATAAAATATAGGGATTAATGTACCTACAAAGAACCTTTCATTTTGTAGGGATGTTGAGCGCATCTCAACCGTTGATCCATTGATCAACGGTTAAGATAATTAATATTTTTAAATCATGGGGTTTAATGACTTTTAATCAGATTCATTGATGAGTGGGTCAACGGTTGAGATGCGCTCAGCATTCTTACAAAGCGGAAGATGCTTTGTAGGTACATTAACTATAACATATACATATACATATATATATACATATACATATCCTCCCCTGTGAGGGGGGAGGATGGCCCTCCCCCCTTGCGCGGCCATCAGATCCACATCTGACGGCCGCGCAAATATGCGCGGCTCAAACATTGGTTTAGGGTGCAAGGGCCGCCAGTTCACGCATTCAATTCGCGGTTCACGAGTGAGGAAGCCCCATTTTTAAGTCTCGATGCCCTAGTTTCTGCCCCTTCCTGCAATTTGATGCCCTAGTTTCTGCCTCTTCCTGCTTCTCCGCTACGACGTGTCGGGGCTTCCCTTCTTCGCCGCGAGCGTCGACTTCCCTTCCCGCCACGAGCGTCGGCTTCCCTTCCCTGCAGCGAGCGTCTACGGCCCTTCCCTTCTTCGTCGTCAGCCGCCGGCTTCCCTTCCCCGACGGAGCGTCCGGTCCTTCCACGCCCTTCCCCGGTGAGATCTGCCCCTTCCTACTTCTCGATCTCGAGCCGCCGGCTTCCCTTCCCCGACGGAGCGTTTGGCCCTTCTGCGCCCTTCCCCGGTGAGATCGTCTGGCCCTTCCGCGCCCTTCCCCGGTGAGATCGTCTGGCCCTTCCGCGCCCTTCCTCGACGGAGCATCCGGCCCTTCCGCAGTGAGATCGTCTGCTTCCTACTTCTCCCTTGCAAATTGAATATTGTGAAAAAAACTTATATATATTTGCATGGCTGCATTTGACATAGCTTTCGTCTTTCAGGAAACACACTTGATAATTATTTTTAAAGCTTCTATTGAGCAAATTGAATAAGTCACCGACTTCCCTTTCGAGTTGAGTTGTTAGTTTTGAGTTTATTACTTTTAAGTTAATTGTTTGGCAATGTTTGAATTGGCCTAATATTGGTGTTGCAGGTTGGGCTCCATACTCAAAGAGTTTAAACTTACAAGCTACTAGTGTTGAAGTTGAAAGAACATAAGTGTCACAGTTAGTCTAACGGCGTGGCCTAAATGTCATTGCCAAAAAGACACGGTAATAAAAACATCATGGGCCCAACATAATCTTGGACGAAGGTTTTACGGCTGCCCATTTTACGGGATTAGATTGACGAAAATTTTTAAATTAAAACATTCAATTGCTTTTGAAACTAATGTTGTCTTGATTTATTTTGCAGCAGTATGGAGCTTGTACATATTTCAGATGGTTAGATCCATCGTTTGAATCGAGATCTACACAAGTCATCAATCGCTTGATACGAGAAATCGATAGGATGGAGGCTACAAATTTAAATGATGATGAAGTTAGAATTAATAGGAATGGAGGGAATTTCATGTGTAAATTTGTTTGTTTAATTGTTCTCCTTCTAACAATATATGTTATGTTGATGTAATCGGGGTACAATAAATCTTTGTGGGTTGAACATTTGTTTTCTTATAAACTGCAATTTGATAGCCTTAGTAGATACCATGTGTTACAATGTGATTACATAGTTTGGTTTTATGGTCTTATGGTAGATTCATGGTGTTACGGTATATTCAAGCCTCAAGATCATGAATAAGATCATGCATCCTGCAGGTTGCTAATGTGAAAGAATGATGTCGACCTCTACATCATTAGCAGAGATGATGTGCTGTAGATTATCCATGCCTTTTAGAATCAGTACCTCAAGAGATTGCAACCGCCAAATTGATGGAAGGTGGTGTATTCTTCTGCAACGTATCAAGCGAAGTTCTACCAAGTGTGTAATCAACTCCCTGTCTGCCATCCACGCAGGAAAGTTTAATCCGTCGTATCTCCTTATCTCCAACGTCTTTATTGAAGGGGGAGGCTTGAGTTCTGTGAGCACTTGCTCTGATCGATTATTTCCTTCACCCTGAGGATTAACACCCCAGTCGAATTCTATCACTCTTAGATCCTTTTTGGAATGAAGATTAGCTTGTGTAGCTTGTGCCACATCCGTCACACATCCAACATTGTGAATTTGTAATCTGTCGGAAAGGCGTTGCAGACCATTTAGCTCTCCTATATATTACACAACTCTGATACATATGGATTCAGGCAACTCTGATACATCAGTATAGTATATATATCTTCATCCTTGCTTACAACCTCTACATCTTCATGTCTAACTATATATTACACAAATGAGTTAGACAGACATGGAATGAGTTAGTCAGACATGAAAAGCAACAAGAAAAATACAAGAACACTGCATATATTCTGCAGCAATATTAGCAACAAGAAAAATACAAGAAAAAATAACAAGACATGAAAAGGACTTGTAGCTCAGATAATTTGGAGTCAATGTCTAACACAAGAAAAATACAATCGGACAGGTCGACATATATTTTGTCTTAACATCCATAGTAAACTGCATAGTCCACAATACATTACAACATAAACAATCACAGAGTCCTACAATGCATCACAACAAAAACATCCATAGTATACTGTCCAGATATTCAGTTTTGAGCTCCTTCAACTACCTGTACAAGAAAATTAAATTAATAAGCATAAAATAAAAACTTGATATATATATATATATATATATATATATATATATATATATATATATATATACCAATTCATACGAGGAAATGACATTCACTACCTTATCTTAGCATGTTGCACTGTTATAGATATCCGACTTGTGCGCTAACCTTGTCTCTGCGAATCCTGTTCATAAAGTTGTATTAGCTATTTTAAATAAAAGTAATCTTGACAAGAACAAAACAATATTAATTATGAAAAAGGATTTTTTACCTTCAACAATGGACATGTTCTTTTATCATGTCCATTTTTCCCACAATGCCCACAGCTCCTCTTCTTAGACTCTTTTTGCAACATAGAATTTTCAATGCCAGATTTAATCCTTCCAACATTTCTAGGCCTACCTTTAGATTTCACACGGATTGGGTCACGTATGATGAATTGGGATTCATGTAAATTGACAGAACTTGATTGAGTAGCAACATATCCGGATGTAGCACATTGACTTGCTTCGAGCTCACTTGGACCTGCTTCAAGCTCACTTGGACCTACTTCATTTGGATCCACAACTACATTTTCAAAATCAAATGCCCTCATCTTTTTTACAAGTTCATCGACCATCGGAGCACCGAACTGTAAATGTCTTGCGGATCTCAATCCCATCTCTTCCACCTTCCAAAGGTTACTTTGCCAACTTAATTTTTGCATTGGGGAAATGAAATCACTGTTAGAAGATGAATTATCGTAAATTGCATGTGCATTTGAATATCTTGCATTTATTGTCCAGCGATGGAGTATGTAGCCCTCGGGTATGGACCCAACCCCTTTCTTGTGAAGAACACTCAAACTGTGAGAGCATAATAACCCTTTTTGTTCAAACTTCCTGCAAGAACAAGTTATATGCATTTCTTGATCGTGACTAAACTCCACCATATTCTTGTCTTCATCAATATCATTCACATGATAAATCGAGTAAACAGCTTTCACAGCATCTTTGTATATCTTGTGAGCATACATATTGATTGCTTGACCATATTCTTTTTGAAACTTAGAAAAAACAGCATGTGTATAAATATTTCCACCATGAACTTCTAATGGGTGCTTTGAAATAAATGCAAGTGAGGAGTTCATAGTTCGAAAGTCTTCTTTCTCTTCAAATACACGGTGAGTCTGGACAGTCCGATCATCCTAGTATATAAAATCTGAGAGTGATGTGTTCGCGTTGACATATCCATCAAAAAAAGCATTAATACTTTTCGCTCTTTGTGTGGTACGCATACCTGTAGTAAAAATGTCTTTGAAATACAATGACACTCATTGATCATGTTTATTGTACATGACCTCTAACCAATGGCCATCTGGGATGTTAAATTTTTATTTCAAAGTATTCCAACCATCTTCGAATTCATCTATATTCGATGAATCATAGAGCCACCTATTGTAATCTTCCTTGAAATGGGGTTGTGCATACAAATCTTGTAGGCGAGTCATTCCATTCCTAGCAATATGCCATGTGCAAAATATATGTTTGGTGTGTGGAAATACTCTACGTATAGCATTACCCATAGCAATATCTTGATCCGTAATAATACATATGCTTTACATACATGCATTCAGACCACTTTTCAAATAACCATACAAATGTCTCTTCAGTCTCACCTGCAAGTAAGGTACAACCAAATAAACAAGATCTTCTATGATGATTTACACCAGTAAACGGAGCAAATGGCATTCTTAAATTATTTATTTGATATGTTGTATCAAATACAACAACATCGCCAAATGTCAAATAACTATCCCTTGACCTTCCGTCAGCCAAAAAAAAAATAAAACCGTGCCATCTCCATCTAATTTCCACCTATGAAAGAAGCCTGCATCAACACTTATTTTACTTTGGAAAACAGATATGATATTTAGGCATTTATTATTAAACTTGCCTTTTCTTCTCGTCCTCAAATGATCGATACATTATTGCGCTGTTATGAGTGGTTCACCGGACATATTAAGTGCTCTGTCTATTCTCGATGGCCCTAAACCGAATTCACGTAGGTTCACTATAGCTTCATGGAAGTTGCCTTGAATTGTTTTTGTGAGCGCAAATACTTTACCTTTGAGGGCGTTGTTAAGGGATGGCTGTGTTCTTCTATAAATCTTCGAATCACCCACTTTCCATCATTTCCAATACCAACATATAAGTGTGCATGGCAATCATGTCTAACTTCCCTTTTTTGTGTAAACACCTTCTCGATACCTTCCTTCATTCTCTTATGCCCTTCTTTGAAACAAACAAAAGATCTGCTAATAATATTTTATGTACTCTTAGACTTATGCAAAGCTTGCTTCCTAACAGAGAAACCAACTACTTTGGCATACATATTATAATATTTGTAGGCTTCCTCATCAGTGTCAAATGTCATGCCAATGTACGATTTCGATACCTCATAGGATTTCACATAATCTACGTGCACTTCATCATCATCATTTAATTCCTCAACATCATCAACAATAATATCACCAATAACATCTGTCTCCATCTCCATGTCCTTTACCTAACAAGAAAAACTTAAGCCGACTAAATAAAATTTCATCTTTATCATCCATGATGGTAAATAGGAAAAGTTTATCAGAACATTGACTATATTCACTTCATCTTTATCTCCATGATGGTAAATACAAAGGTTGATTGGTAAATTCACTTCATATCCGAGGTTCATGCACTTCAAATAGATGGATGCTTACCATAAATCATGGTAAATACAAAGGTCAAGAGATTAAAACGAGGATTTGATAACAGTTTTGCATCAATTACTGTTTTGCATAATCGATTACTATTTTGCATCAAGAGCAATCTAATTCATTCATCAACAATGTATTGCACAAATAACAAATCATGGTAAATACAAAGGTCAAGAGATTAAAACGAGGATTTGATAACAGTTTTGCGTCAATTACTATTTTACATAATCGATTACTGTTTTTCATCAAGAGCAATCTAATTCATTCATCAACAATGTATCGCACAAATAACAAATAGTGGTAAATACAAAGGTCAAGAGATTAAAACGAGGATTTGATAATAGTTTTGCATCAATTTTTATTTTGCATAATCGATTACTGTTTTGCATCAAGAGCAATCTAATTCATTCATCAACAATGTATCGCACAAATAACAGTAATAATAAGATGAGGATTGATATCATTTTCCTAATACGATAAATTCCATTATGTTCAACATTATATAGAACTGCCACTAAAAAGTACTACATGGAATTTTATTTCAGATTTTGCATGGAATTCTGCAACACGTTCGTTCACAACGCCGTAACATACGACATGGAAGGAAGATATCAAGCAAAATGGTGTTCACAAGAGGTAATCGAGGATTTGTTAAGGCCCTTGCTGCCGTCGGAAGAGGGAAGAAGAAGATCGTGGCCCTTGCGGGTGTCACGGCGGGGAAGCAAGATCGGCGGCGCAAGAGGGGGGAAGCAGGAAGTGAAGCCGACGGAAGGAAAATATCACAGTGAATTTGGTGAAGCACGAAGGGGAAGGTCGTCGGCGTTACAAATTTTCTTCCAGCAGAATGGGGCTTTTCTTCCAGCAAAAATGGGGCTTCCTCACTCGTGAACCATGAATTGAATGCGTGAACCGGCGGCCCTTGCACCCTAAATCAATGTTTGAGCTGCGCATATTTGCGCGACCGTCAGATGTGGATCTGATGGCCGTGCAAGGGGGGAGGGCCATCCTCCCCCCTCACGGGGGGAGGATGGCCATTAAATCATATATATATATATATATATATATATATATATATATATATATATATATATATATATATACACACACATATACATATTACATATTACATATATACATAAACATTCACATATATGTTGATATACATATACATTCAATCAATTATTTTGGCGCCACCGCAGTGTCGCAATAGCGACGTACTCATCCTAGTGTCAAAGTCGCGTCACAATCGCGTCGCCTATTTGCAATGCCACTCTTTATAGCGTCATAATAGCGTCACCTATTTGGGACGCTAATTTAGTGTCTAACCATTGCGACACTAATGAGACCCGTCGTTCTACTTTAGCATTGCGACATTGGAGGCACTAAAATGCGGCGCTATGCGGCGTACTTTATAAATGATTATTTATAAGAATTGAATTAAAGTGTGTTGCCGTAGCGTCACCATAGCGTCACAATAGAGTGTGTCGCTAATTGGCAATCCGTGTGCCCATCGAAGAACGAATCCTAATCGTTCATTCTCTTTTATCCGATGCTCCCCGCACGTTCGCCATCTTCTGTGCCCACTTGATCGCAATAAAGACCGGATGCCGCCTCCTCCTCCTCATGCTGCTGCCTCGATGCTGTCCGGATGCTGCCGCCGCTTCCTTCTCCTCCTGTTGATGCTGCCCCGACACCGCTCAGACGCCGCCTCTTCTTCCTCCTCATGTTGCTACCTTGATGCCGCCCGGACGCCGCTGCTGCCTCCTCCTCCTGTTGTTGCTGCCCCAACGCCACCACCTCCTCCTCCGATTGTTGCTGCCCCACCGTCGCCACCACCTCCTTCTTCGATTGCTGCTGCCCCGATGCCTCCTACTCCTCATGTTGTTGTTGCCTTGACGCCGTCCGGATGCTGCCGCCTCCTTCTCCTCCTGATGCTGTTGCCCTAAAGTAATTTGATGTAATGGAAATTGTAATTGAATGTAAACGATGTAATTTGATGTAATGGAAGTTGTAATTGAATGAATTTGATTTAATCTGCCATTTCTTTCATTGAATGATAGCAACAATGTGAATGTAAACCGTAGCGACAGTTGTTGGACAGCTCTTAGCGCCACATTAGGATCGCAATGGCGTTGCAATGTCGTAGTGCTAAAGTAGTGATGCAATAGAACTAGGATATAGTGCCATATTAGAGTTTCACTGTAGTGTCGTATCGACTTCGAGGTAGCGTCGATAGATTCAATGTCTCTTTGACATCAAAATAGAGACGCATATTAGCATTTCACGACGTCAATTTTTGCATCATTACAACATCGAAGTAGTGCCGCGGTTTGACAGTAATAGTGTCGACCAACCCGTGGGCGCGAAATCAACACTATTAGCGTCGTACGTTTTGCGTCGCCAAGCCTGTGGCGCGAAGTCGATGCTAATGTGTCGCTACTCTCTTTAGCATCGAGTTAGCGACACATTAGAGGCTATTTTGCTGCGACTCTAATCCATCATTTTCTTGTAGCAGAAGTCTTGTGCCCGCTTGTATAGGCACGACCGTGACCAAATGAAGCACGGCCATGACAGAAGCTTTTGCTGTGTTTCCATGCGTTTTCGACCATTTTCTTGTTGTTTTGATTTCCTGTAATGAAATTATTCAAACTTAGTTAGAAATCAAATCTTAAAGAAATTATCTAAAAACAACTCAAATCTCTCTTCCTTGAACGCAAAAGATTTCAAAAAATATAAATTAAATAAACTAAATTAATGCATGATTTTTCATGCATAATGGTTAATGGAGACCTTTGTGGTCGATTGAGGTCCTTTATAGACAATGGAGTGTCCCGTGGCCGATAGAGGATTTTGTGATCGAATGAGAATTTTATGGTCGATGGAGGCATCGATGGAGATCCTTTTGTGATCGATTGAAGCACTTTGGGTTGATGAAAGCTCATGGAGTCGATCGTTAATGGATAATGATTAACGAAGGCCCTTGTAATCGATTGAGACCTTTATGGTCAATGGAGTCCCTTGCGGTCCATTAATGCCTTTATGATCGATGGAGTCCCTCGTGCTCGATAAATATCCTTGTGATCGATGGAGACCTATTGCAGTCGATGGAGACCGTTATGGTGAATGGATACTACTGTGATTGATAATAGTAATTGAATTGAATTGTTAATTGAATTAGGTCATAGTGGCTAATTAATAATTTAATTGCTTCTTAGTGTGTTCTAGTGGATGATGGATAATTGAATTGAAAAATTATAAATTATTTATTGTGGCCATCAAGGTTGTTAGGATAGCTTTCCGAGGTAGGATTGGAAGAGGTTCAGAGGATCGAGGATCATAAGATTCTACTTGGGATCGTAAGATCTTACCTTATGAATAAAATAATATTTCTAAAAATAATATAATAAAGAAACAATGGTAATAATAATAATAACTATTAAATATTTTACTCTCACATTATATTTAATTAGTATTTTTATAGGCTTCATAATCACACAGAAAATTAGAACTAATAAATTATAAATAATTAATAATAGTAAATCATTTTCTTCATCTAAATTATAAAAAAAATAGGCGACTTTTCTCTTTTAAGTATTTTTTTTCTAGATAATTTTATTAATTATAATAAATCATACATAAAAATAATAAAGAAAATGAGATGAATCTTATTTACTTCTTGCCATTTTTTATTTTAAATATTCTATTTTTTAGATATCTCAATTTTAAACTTAATTAAAAATTAAAAGAATAAAATCATAGTATCTTTATGATAGATATAAAAATTAAAAGTTAATTAAATTAATAATCTTACTAAATAGATAGGGGAGAGATATGAGATGCTAAAACAAATAAATTCTTCATAAAATCACAACATTCATATTCAAAATTATAAAAGATCTTTTATTTCAATTGATAGCAAAGTTCAACAGAGTAAAGCCTAATAAAAGCACTCCATAGAAGGAGTATTAAACATCATAAAAAAATTAGAGTACAAAAGATGAACACGAAATAAAACTCTCAAATTTCAAATGCGAATCTCGAACAAGTCGATACGAAATGACTCTTTTTAATTGAGAATTGAATGGTTTTTTCCCTCCTTGGATGATTTTTTTGTTGTGAAAGGAGGAGCCTTTTTATAGCCACGGTCAGCCAAAAATCAAGGAATTAACATGAATCGTGTTATTAATGCACAAGTCATGTTGATCATTTCTCTGATTACACGGCCCCCTTCCCGGCCATAAAGTTACATGAATAACACAGACCATGTAATAAATGGTACAGATCGTGTTGTATTCTAAAATCGTGGCATCCGTCGGGTTCATTTCTGTATATAATCTTTATCAAACACGAGCCATTTTGGTGAGACATGGTCCGTGTTGTTGAGTCGATGCGAGCTTGGTTTAAGCTGACTTGTTTCGAAGGAGGGCCATTTTATTCTCCTGTGAGTACCATATAATAAAAAACAATATTTTTAATTAAAATTGACTAAACGTTGATGCATGATATATTCAAATTCAAGCTATAAAAAGGATAAAATAGTATGTACAAATGAGCATGCATAAAAAACACTCTTAATCTTTTCTCAAATCCAAGAGATAAGATAAAACATCTTCTACACAAGAGCTCATACTCAAATTTCAAAACAAATATTTCTCTCTTTTACAATATTAAACTCGCATGATGAAAATGCAAAAAGAAGAGAAAATTCAACAATATGGCTCAATAACTTCAAGAAATTATTTTCCTTTTTATGATTGATGTTTCATTTGAATTCTTAATTGATTTATTCACTTTTGAACTCCTTTTATAGGTCTCTTTGAATAATATGACTATCGCCTTTTGGTTTGACAAAAAATGGACCGTTAGTGTGCATTTTGCGTGTAGTCCGGTCAACCACTCTGCCCACCGATCAATTGCTCCATGTTTTAGCTTCATCTGACATCAATACTGTCATTATCGGTCAACCAGTGCCTTCAGTAGGTCTACCAGTCTTCAAATATCACACAATTTGGGAGTTCGGTGCCGACCTGTCGACCGATTTACCTAATTGATCGATCGGTTCACCAAATCGGTTGGTCAACGAGCCTGCATTATTTTGCACATAACATTTTACACTGATATTGGAATGAGGTGATTTTTTAATTTTTTTTTAGAAAACTAATAATATTATATACAACTTTCATATTCATATGTTAGTCCAGATATGAATGAAATATACTCAAATCTTAACTTCAAATTTAGTGCATAAAATAATTCATTCTGAATTGAATTTTTTTCTTACTTTAAATACATAACTCTAATTATTCGATATTTGTAACATCAAAATATAATTAGATAGAGTATAAAAACTTTGTTTTAACAAATATGTACTTATTGCAATGGTCCGTTGGTGAATCCAAATAGTTATCTAAATAATGGTACAAATATCATTATATATATCCACATATTATTGATAAATATGTCATTAGGACATTATATGTAAAATAATATTATATATATCTAGAAGTGATAATCACTAACAAAGAATTTAATATCTTTTTATAAAAATGACATGTATGAAATAGTTATTTATATTGAACGTGAAATTTAAGTAGGACCATTCAAGTGCTTCATTGCAAGAGTCTTCTTTCACAAATATAATTGAGCAATGGAAAATTGTAGGTCAACAGTATCCATGTCATAAAAGCTATTTTTAAATCTCATGATATTGTCTAATAATTTATAAGTAACAAAAGAAATTGTTCTTTTGTAAGAATGATTAGTGTTCATACATGTATAATAAAGTGAGTAGTTTGATATCTACTTTTGTGCCAATGTGCAATTGGTCAAATAAGAATATTATGCACTAATAAAGGGCACCTATATTGAAATCTAATGAAGAGAATAATGAGATACTTTATGGGTATTATTGATTTTTATTTTGTGCTATGATGAAGATTAGCTAAAGATGAATTTTGTATTGAGTATTCTGGCCCGACACAATGCTTACATGAATTTTTGTTTGACTGGTCCGGACATGACTGTCGGGTTGAAATCATGCCAAACCATGTCGGGTGGCCCAATGAGATACAAGGCCATATACAGCACGAAAGGGTGGTAGGATTTTATATTTTTTAATCTTTTATTATTTGTCTAAATATCAAACAATCAATTTTTTATTACTATAGTTTAAAATCTAAGTAGATTATAATTTATTATTTAGTATTATAAATTATGGTGCATGACTCGATGACATGACCTGGCTAAGCAAACTTTGTTGGGTTGGCCTAAAGGCCATCTAGATCATTTTAAGGAAAAACAAATTAATGTTTACTATGACTTAGCATTATGAAGAAGGTAATGTTGACGAATACATGTGTAGGCATGAGATGCTTAATAATCATCTACCAAGCTACATTCAACTAATGCACTTATATATAAATGCACCAAGGCTTATGTGTTAAATGTTAATGTATTCTAAACATTCTCATAATTAATAAAATTAACATAGAGTAAATTTCATAAATGGTTATCAAACTTTTGAGGTATTTACAAAATGATCACCTTAATCAAATGGTCATCCAACTTTTGAAATGTTCTAATTGCAGTCATAGTAATTAGTGATTTATAATTTACCGATTAAAATATTGATATGACACTCATGTCAATATTTTCTCTCCTTGATGTCATATAAAAATATTAAAAGATAAAAAGGAAAAAAAGACTTCCACATCATATTTAAAGTAATTAAAAAAGTTCATTTACATCAAGTAACATATTCTTCTCATTTCCTTACTTGTGGCTGGCATTAGAGTAGTTGTCTTATGAAGAAGTCATCTAGGAAGTTCTCTAAGGGGACGATCCTAGCATTATTGTTGATCTTGTAGCGCGTTCATCCGTCGATCTAGGGGACATGGATGAGGCGACAAGGGACTCCTAAGTGACGCAAGTGTTCTGGAGATGCATCAAGGTTCAAGGAGATGGGAATGACATCATCATGGAATATGGAGACGGACGATGGACGGTCTCAACCAGTGATTAGAGAGACAAGAAATAGCCAGTGTTTGTGTAGGGGGAGGATATATGTATGCAGCAAGCATTGATGGAGGTGCTAGGGAAGGGGAGCTTGGGGAATTCATCAGGCCTCATCCTAGACCTATTCATCTAGCCCCATCAACAATTCGGCAAACAACTCAGAGTCTGAATTCATATAGTGTGCCCATTCCCTTGAGAAAGAATCGTAAATTGATCAACAAATCTGAACTCTGGCTTCGAACTTCATCACATCTCCACCTCCTCCACTGCATTGGCCATTGATGAAATGGATATCAATTCTAGGCTGAGACGACCTTGATGAATCCATCAAGAAGATGGAGAAGAGGAGAGCAACACATGAGAATGAGGCGATGACAAGTGGAAGATTTTGGAAGTTGGATAATCATGTGGTTACAAAGTGAATCTAAATTACCATTTTGTGAATACCCTCAAAATTGAGTGACTATACCTAAAATTTATTCTTTTATTTTGGAGTTAATTAATGATTTTAGAACTTCATGTAGAGTATATCAATATTATCAATCACACGATATCGTCTATGATGTTTAATGCATTGTGAGAGAGATTGAAATGATATAGATCCAAATATTCTATTTGAGATCGATCTAAAATATTTGGTATAAGTGAACACGAGTTTATAGATAATTTTGTGTAGTCTGATTAGAGAAAATAGATGTAAGACCTCATGATGCAATGCAAGTTTTTGGATGTGGTGGGATTAACATTAAGTTGTTATGGATATGCGTCTGACTGTGTGATGTCATGAGTTTATGACATACTCTCATTCAATTGAAGTCTCTCTCCTTCAATTGAAGTCTCCAAACTCTTTACTGCGGTACTTGATTGTATACCTAATATATTAAGTCGACTTTAAGACTTGATTAATAGTTTATAGACTTCATCAAAATATGAGTCTTTAAGAATTAAAGTTGACTATATTTTAAAGTAATGTGTTAGTGTTGTTATTTTTGTGTGATATTTATAGATCAAAATTGTAAACGACCCACCAAATCATGATTAATAAACTTGTTGACTTAAAATTGAAAAATATGAAGGTTAGAGAAATGTTGGCTAGTATTGTATGACATTTGTATATAGTCTATAAGCAACGTTTGTCTAAAGCGCAACGAGTTACATAAATGTTGGATCGGCTATTTTATTGACATTCTTTCTTCGAAATGGTGTTAATATTTCTGGATTTGAACTTCTTGATTTGTTTGACTACAGATGAAACAAACATAACGATTGATATGAGAATGTGATTATAGTATAGCAGTACACAACATTAATTTCTGGTTCTGTAGGCCTCAATTTTAACTTTTTTATGTTCCAGCTTCGCATTTTCAGCATAAATGCAAAAGGGTCAAACGTTTAATTAATACATATTATTCTTTAATCGGAGACAAAATGTTCAACCACATCTTGAGCCAAGTCGAGCACATTCGAAACGTCGCCAACAGCTGCAAAAGTGATTAGGCCACCAACAACTTTAACGCCCTTAGACATCTGTGCTCTTCCCTGAAACCCATAAATATGTAGGGGATAGTGTTGAAAAAAATCTCAGCGGACGGCTAGCTCTTTTTGTTCATATATATATATATAATTCAAAGATACGTTCACCACTATAAATTAAATGATGCAAGTACATAACTCATGTAAAAGTTGAATTTTTGCTCTACTTATTAGTGTTATTAAACATAACAAGTTACCACAATCCAAAGAAAACTTGGCAAATAATAAAGAGTTTTTTCCTTATTTCTTCCACGAATTATATGATTTCTTTTCCAAATAGAAATTAGCAGAACTTCGCAAACTTCATTAGTTAATTCAATGACTAACAACTTTATTTTATATTTTTTTATGAAAAAATGAAAGTGTCCCTTATTTAAAAGAAAAATATCGTGTCTCTTATATTTTTATTCATTAAATTAGGAATCTATAAAAACGGAGACACTTCCTTAAGTGACACGTCCATTAAGTTTTTTGTATGTATAAAACTTTTTTTTTCTATCAATGAAAAGCAAAAGATAAATTGCATATCCTCCAAAAAATGAACTTAAATAATAATCAGTCATAATGGCACTAAAAGTAATTTTGTCAACTTTTAGGAATAACGTTTTCATACGAGTACGAGGAGAATTTTTTGGCCAAAATTTCAGAAGAATATAGAATTTTTAAAAACAAAAAGAGGACTCCGCGAAGATGGGGCAAGGGGGACCGAAATCCCTTGCAGCTCAAAATCAATAATTTAAGTAAAAAAAAGTTTGAAATTTTTTTAAGAGCTACATGATTAATATTAAACTTCACAGATTAGTTAAAAATCAATAATTAATATAAGAAATAGGCATCACAAGTAACATACATGCAACCAAAGAAATTTCAAGCTAAAAATCTAAGGTGAAAGAAAAACACAATGTGCTCCAACCAAAAATATAGTTCGGAATTTAAAAAGAAGTTTTACCCGGCGTGTGTAAAAAAAAAAAAAAAAAAAACCAAATCCAAATCTCGATTTCAAAACCATTGAAAATGCAAGTGAAATTTGACAGATAACGAAATATGGAACTTTGTGAATCTGGAGAAATGTGAGAACATACCACTTTCTTAATCGTCTTTTTAACAATAGCTTCAGTTTCCTCCTTGAACTGGTCCAACAGAGTTTTGCACTTAACTGGTGATAGCAGTGTGTTGACAGGGGAAACCTATATCGCAAACCGAAATTAATTGGTTTGTCCCCAGAATATAATACTGTGGATAAAAACAAAAACAAAAAGTTCATATCCTTTATGGTTTGTCCCCAGCATG
The DNA here is from genome assembly GCA_030549335.1 of Pontederia crassipes. NCBI lineage: Eukaryota > Viridiplantae > Streptophyta > Magnoliopsida > Commelinales > Pontederiaceae > Pontederia > Pontederia crassipes. The sequence continues at coordinate 1,614,833 of CM060184.1, forward strand.
ATATGAGAGTATCTACTACAAGAGAAAAGGTCTCCCCACTTATTCATTAACTATGAGCAAAAACCTACATGCGTACAAAGCAAATGCATAGCATTCATCACCTCGTCCCATGTTTTTGAATCCAGTAGAGCGTCGTCGCCAGCCAAAGCATTCAAGAGTATGTTCTCAATGTTATCGACTTGATCGTCCAAACGAACAGCAGCCCTTACTGACAGCATTTTCACACACTGTAATTACAGAAAGAGGAAGTTCAAAGACATGCCATCAGTCCATGACATGAAAGAACATCTTGAGCTTGAAGCAAGATATGAGAGGACTGTAACGTACTGCAGCGGTAACAGTTGCACTCCTTGATTTTACTTCCTCCTTGTTTTTCCATTGTTTTGCCATATGTTCCTCATCTTGGTTGAACTCGCCGAATCTGAAAGGAAGTAATCAACTATGAAACTTGCATGTTCTCCTTAACTCAAAGGATGGATGTTCACAGTAGAACTGATGCATATCAAGACATTACCTATTTTTCATGTGATCCAAGACATTGTCTGCCCAAGGTTGTGCCACCGTTTTGACAACATCTTTAGCATAGGCCAGTAGTTTTTCGTTCATGTTATCAACGGTGGCTTTGTCGACACGAAATTCTGAATAAAGTGCAGAAGAGAAGCTAGATATACATGATCCTGTCTGTTGTCCAAAGAGTTCTCTAATTGCTGGCCAGGTATCATCATTAGATTGGTCAAGACGGGTTGTTACAGGCTGTGCAAGGACATCATAGAGGCAGGCCTGCAAGTATATCATGCTACCAAGTCAGAATCATCAATGAGACATCAAGAAATGGTCAATTCGATCGGCACATGTACCACTTGAAGGAAAAAAGAGAGGTCAATTCAATTAGATATATAATTGATCGTAACGAGGGTTTGACAAATTATTACCTTATATCGTTCAGTGAGTTCATTCAGCTTTGTAGCACGAACCGAAGCTACATGGGCATCCATATCAAGTGCAAGGTTATCCCTCGTCTCGGAGGGGTTCCAATCTACATGTTTAATAGCAGCATCTATGGACCCAAGAAAAGGGGGAAGGAAAGACAAAAAAAAAAAATTTTAAGTACTCATCAGAACCAAAAACGCAGACAAACAAATAAAAGAAATGTATACTCTTGAACAGAACTTAATGACGGTGCAAAGCATAAATCAAAAGTCTTACCTTGCTTTACCCTCTCATCAAATTCCAACAGGAAAAATTGGGTATATCTAAGTGCGGCATCTGCAAAACCTTCTTTTCCTTTTACAAGATCCACACCAAAGGTTTCCTTAAACTCTGATAGTGTTTTTGACCGTATGTGTTTCACAATGGAATCATAAGCAGGACGTACAATCTGCAAATTAATTAAGATGAAGCAGCAAAAAAAAAAAAAGGAAAAAAAAAACAAGCACAAGTCTTAATTACTTGAAATACAAGGTATCCACGATGCACAGATGATCATTTTTGGTTTCATACCTCTCAAATAGGATTGAGAAGGAACCAATGGTCGGATCGGATCGCTCGATTATTATTTTTAAAAATATGTTTCACATTAACTTTTTTACATATTTAAATATTTTTTATATTTGAAGTATTTTATCTTTATATATATATATTAGATTTTAAATTACCTAAAAACCTTATGCTAAATAAAAAATTTTAAAATGTCGGATCAATGAGCTCGGATTGTAATTTCTTAACTCTTACCCAATATCACTCTTGGTCGAGTTGTATGTTCTTATCAGGTCAGATTCGGTCATACAACCAACCTGACTGAACCGATATTAGTTGGATTGAGTCAATCCACTTGGTCCACCCAACCCAGTGAATAGATGACATTTGATTTGAGCTATTTGTTATGTGATAATTCGAATTGATGATAGGTTATTTGATTTAAAATTCTCAAACTTCACTAGATTATCACATTGATAATCGATAATTTTAATTTTTCTCTCTAATAATCTGAATTATACTTCAGCAGTAATTCAGATAGCACACAGGAAATATGTTTATCTAGATTATCAACTGGATGAAGTGTATTTTGACAAAAAAAATGATCATTCAATCAAATTCTCAATTTTCATATTTTATAAGAAAACAATTTATTTCCTTTAATTTCTTTGAATCATAAAAGAACAGCTGATAACTTAAATTTCTCATAATTTCTCCATTGTCATGTTTATATTTTATCTTGGTAAATTTTGAATTTAACTTATATAGGTATTTAGTAATTTTCTCATCAATAATTTATATTGTGATAATATATTTCTCTTACTTATCAAACACTATAATATGATGCTATCAATAATTTAAAAAACGACAATCTATCTGAGTGGTTATTCATTCAAATCATGGGTCAATTGAACTGGGAATGTATCGAACATGGGTCAACAAGTTCCTTGCCCAATTGGCGTCAATTGAGCAATTACTTTATAGAAATCAAGCACAAGATCGGGGAAGCATCAAAGCCATCAAAATTAGAATCCTAATTAGAATCAGATGACATTTGTAAAATAAAATTCATAAAATTAAATTAAAAGTTATGATATTATAAATGTATAAAGATAAGCCTTGTGGAAAATATTAACTTAACTACTTTCCCATTTGCATATAATACAATATATATATACATATATATATATATACACAATAGTAGTTTAATTAATTTAGTAGAATCAGCAGAAAATAACAATAGTATGACTAACATGGAACACAAAATCAACATTTAGTATCAATTTTTGGGTAAAAAATTAGAAGTAAAATTTAATATACATTTAATAATCTTAGTTCCGTACTTGATTAAATGCTAATGTTTTGTAGTTGAAATATAGTTAATGACACGGTACGACATTACTTGAAGAAGTCTTGTGCAGAGCTGATCCCTTTTTGAAGCCCTAATGTCTTCTTCAAAATAAGCAGCTTCCTTATCATATCTGTAAAAGCATTACTTCATAGATTGGTCAAGTGTGAAGAAAGAGAAAAGAACACATAAGATCCCTCAAAACTATAATAATCCAATTAAGCTTTCTTTATTTGTACTTTTCTGCGATAACCGATAAAATGCCTAGAATTTCATATTGTGTTTTTTAATTACTTAATACGCGCAGCGCAGCCAGATCCAGAAGTAACACCCTTAGATATCAAAATTTCTTTTTGAGTAGACACAATAGCATGAAGAATATAATATTAACAAATTCAAAAGACTCGCTAAAGTTCCTGCATGCAAGCTTTATCAGCTAAATGTAATTATTTCAATGATAAGTGATAGTAACTAATTATGTGCATATGAAAAGAAGGTGTGAACTTATTAATTAGTCTAGGTATATATGTAAGATCACTAAACTTATGGTGATGTCACTATAAGAATTATGAGATTCGGGGACGTCTGCATTTTTTCCACACGTCCCCAAATGTCATTGCATTTAATGACATTAATAAGTAAATGTCACTAAAATAATTAAATTAGTGATGCATACAGTAATAATGAATTAATAGTGTCATGTCGAATCGTCTTCTCATAAAATCAGCTCCCTAATAACTAATAATGTAATACAATTCAGGAGGCACCAATCGATCCTGCAAGTTCTAATATGCTTATTCGACAAATCCATCCATTCCCAGAGAATTGATCCTTCTCTAGTGAATGGATTCTTCTTATCCTCAATCCCTCTTTCCCTCTCTTCCACTGTCGGTGCTATTGTAATGCCTGCAATTCGTGATTAAGGAAACAAAAAAAAAATTTGAAACAAGAAATCAAAGGAATTAATGGCAGAATTCAAATTCAAAATTATGGTGATCAATGCCATTAATAAGGAAATCAGAAGTCGAATCGAATTAAAAAAAAAAGAAAAGGAAACATTGAAGATGGAAACAACCTTCCTCCCCTGATCACGCTCGGAAAACGGCCGGCCAAAGGGCCGGCCGACCCTATAAGAAGGGGCATGAGGATGCCCTCGCACCCTCTTTGACACCTAGCCGACCACCGCCGCCGTGCCGCTCTGTCTTCTTCCCCTTCTGCGAACCGCCGGCGGACGACGCACATCGAACCAGAGCCGCACGACGCAGGGATCGTCCGACGCTCACCCGACGATCCACGACATCCAGTGCCCTTCCTCAACGTGCGCAAGGACTAGGTGCTCTCTCTCATCGACCCAGGGACGACCAGCGACGACCGAACAAAGCACAGGAACGCCGACGGACCGTAAAGCGCTAAAACAAAGGTACCGTAGCATCTTAAATCCCTAGATGAAGAAATAGTGATAGTTTGATATGCAGGAATAGTCCATCATAATCCTGAGATTGTTATCTACGTTTTTTCTATTCATGTCGTGACGATTTGATGGTCGGAAAATCGCCGGAATCGCAGAAGAACTCCGACGGCTCTATTTTTATCGTTCAGACCGGTCGATCGATATCATCAACGGTCGACCGGTCCATGCACAGAACTCTCGCGAGTTCGTATTAATCGGTCGATCGGCCTCACCATGACGGTCGATCGACCTATCTGTGAACGGACAGATCTGCTTATAGAATCGGTCGACCGAACTTCCGTTCGGTCGACCGATCCTGCGCGTAGTGCACATTTTGTAAAACCCTGTCACCGGTCGACCGATCACCAGAATGGTCGACCGATCTAGTTGAGTGACCGGTCGACTGACTCATATATACGGTCGACCGATCCACCGTCACGGAATGTTGACCGATCCAAGAGGATCGATCGACCGGTATGTTAGAACGGTCGACCGGCCCCACAGTGGACGGCCGACCGGTTCCAGTCCACCAGGTCGGCTCGGCCGAACGCAAAGGAACAGTCGACCGGTCCAGAAACGATCGACCGATTCAAATAGTGAATCAATTCTAACTTTAAATCATAATCTGAGACTCTAACTAGTCCACCTATACTGGTTGAGTCATATTATACAGAAATTAACGCCTAGTTGGGTCCTGAATCATAAGTGTCATGATAACCAAAGATAAATAAAGTAAAGATAAAGATATAGAATTGCTATGTGCCGCCCCCCAAAGTTTAAAACAAAGATCAGAGTTAAAGCAAAGGAGGGATATGTAGTTAGCTAAGGAGACAGCGAAGCTACCGATCTCAATGATCAATATTCCTGAGATTTTAGATCTTCTCCTACCTGTATCTCGAATGAAGGGTGATGCAATGATCACACTCCTCTCAGAGATTATTGTATTGTGCCAAAGGGACAGGTAGCTAGCTGAGGAGACAGTGAACCTACAAGTTTCTTAATTGATCACTGTTCTTGGATTGTAGGATTTCTCCCACCTATCTTTCGAATTGGATGAGGTATTAACACTACAAGAAATTAGTTCATTAGCGAAAAGATATATAGTCATTAAAAGTTATCATCTTGCCGTTAATACTCATGAACGACAAGAAAAAACTGGTCGCGGCTCTTCGCTATAGGTCCCGCCGCTAAAAGGTTTTAGCGTCCAGTGTGAATAACTGACCATTGATTCTTTTTAAGGACCACTGTAATTCTCTTCCTTAAAAATTCAATAACGACTAGTATGCTGGTCCCCTATATAACTTATAAGGACTACTCACCTAGTCGCTAAAGACATCACCGAATTGAATCACATTATGGATGAACCGACCAATTTTTTAAAGTTTTTTTATGAACAAATAATCCGATAAAAAATATTATTTTAAATTTGAAAAAGATTCAAAGATGGATCTTCTCCATAAAACTCTACATTAGCCCATTAGTCTCCTTCTCTATTAATATTTGTCTCTTTGCTGTCATCATACTATTATAATGAATGTGGGACTATGTTTCTATACCTACTTGTTCTTTTCTTCTTTCATATTTTTAACGACAAGATGATGGTCATTAATTTAAATATTAAAGACCAGATTTTTTTGATCCTTATTGTTGACTTTTAACGGTCAGTCATAAGAATATTAAGGATCAGAATTTTTCTGGTCCTTATTGTTGACGACCAGAATTTTTTCTAGTCGTTAAAAGCAATGTTTAACGACTATATTTGAATCTTTTCGTTAATTATGGTCGCTAAAAGTCACTTTTCTTGTAGTGTAACCAGGTGCTTCAGAGATTCAGAGAGGCACCCCTGGCACCCTAACCTAATAAAGTTGAGCTCGCATAGGACAACTAACTTTAAGGATATTATAGTAATGTAAAAGACATAGTACAACTCACAGTAAAGCAATGTAAAGCAGAGTACTGTAAAGTAAAGCATAGAGTATGGTAAAGTAAAGTACAGTAAAGCATGGAACATGGTATAGTAAAGATTATGCAGAGTAAAGACAAAGAATAGTCATAGTCAAGAATAAAGCATAGACATTGATATTGTCAAAGATTGATATATTGATTTCATGATTATCATCGATCATTATTTCATCGTCTATTTGCTACTGGGCTTTTGCTCATGGGTATTCGATTCCCCTGCAATGGAATTTTACAGGTGAGAATGCTAACTAATGAGGTGATGGAGGGCACAGAGCTTAAAGAATGTTGTACATGACTGACATTTTGCTGCAAACTTTCCTTGCTACAGTTCTTTTAAATTATTATAATTTGTTCAGAGACATCCTGTTATTCCGCTCGTTGAACTTCCGACAAAGTTTCTTTATGTTTTTCGCATGTTTCCTTCCATTGATAGACATCATGATCTTCCTCTTATTGAACTTCTTAAAGTTACCATTTGCTTATTTTGTCATAAACTATATTATCTATCAATGTCGCTTGAGATTCCACCATTTGAACTTCCGCATTAAAGTTTGTATCATATTTTCTTATTATATTAGTGCCACGTATGCTATTTTATTAAATGGTCATGGTCAATAGTGTAGTAGATAGTGTAGCGCCCCCGGAGTCAACCTGACTGCCTACGTGGCGGGAGGGGCAATTTTGGAGGTGTTACAGCTATTATCTCAGGTACCTTAATTTGTTGTGGCTCCCTTAATCTTTTCCTTGGCTTTCTTCTTGTTTCTTCCACCTTGACGAACAGGACCTAAATGAAACATTCACAATTTCCATATGTCCTCCAGCTTTGATCTACTAGTGGAAGTCGTGATGCTTCGACTATTCACTTACGGCGTCCGACGAAAAGGGCGCTGCAGAGAGGCTTAGAAGAAGTCTTGAAAATGACCACACATGAGTGATTTTATTACCTGGCTACATGGCTCATCATTTTCATTCTGAATAATTAACATGACATGAATACTTATCATTCTATTTATATCAGAAGAGCAAAATATTTTTCTTGTAGAGCACAAATCTTGATCAAGAATACATTTATTCCATTATAAATATATAGATCAGTAGCAACTTAAAACTTCAAAGTAATCATGATTTCACTGGGTTAAATTAACACAATGCAAAATTAGTTGTCTTATCACTAAAGCTAATTTTTGGTGTAGTGTGTTGATATTGAGTGTGATATTTGAATTTTATATCTTTTATTATCGTCTTACGATTTAAGTTAATTTTATGTATTCCTATTTGGTTTAGGGATATTTTTTATCTTTTTTAAGGTTTTATCTTCTTTTTTTATTAAAACAAGGTTTTGCTAATAAGTATAGGGGTTATGATTAGAGAGTCGATAAACAAGGACTAGATGCAACCTTATATTGCATCCAAAAATCTTTATATCCTCTTTTGATCTAGAGATGGCAATATCCTCCGCCCTCAGCGGGGCCCCGCGGGGAATCCTCGTCGGGCTCCGAATTCGAGGAGTTTTTCTCCCGTGGGTCGGGGATGGATGAAAATTTTCCCTGAATCTTAAAAAATAAGTGAGTACAAAAATAGTCCCACATTGATAGTAGTAGCAAAGTGAGAGTAAATAGACAAGCATAAATAAAGGAGAAGACTAATTGATCAATATGAATGTTTATGAAGAAAGTCTATTTTTGGATATTTTCTAAATTTATAATAATAAATTTTATCAAATTATCTCTTAGTAAACAATTTTGACTAAACCAGAAAACACGATTCAACATGATTTTTTCGATTTTGGCCGATTTTAACCAGTTTTGACAGATTTTTTACCGGTTCGATCTGGTTTAATTCGGTCCAAATTGATGTCCAACTTTTGGGCTTAAGATGACAAAAGAGGGCGATGATAATGACCCTCATTTGAAGAGGGCAACGAATCACGAGGGTTCGGGGAATCGAGGTCCTCGTGGGGCCCCGAACCCTTGCGGGGATCAGGGCGAAGGATAAAATTCCCCTCGGACTGAGGATTCGGGTCGAGGTCAGGGGCGGGGGCCAATCGACGAGTGGGGGTTGGAGGAGTGTCCCCCGCCCCGAACAGGATCGGGTGCCACTCCTATTTTCACCTAAGCAATAAATTTGTTGTCGTCACATGACAACTTAGATTAGCTAAGGGTAACCTCATAGATTTTGGGAGTTCTTATGCACGTGGTAATTCTTTTATGTTGAACATTTTTAGCAAACTAAAATCAGACTCAAGGTTGAATTATCATCGTCGAGCAAAAGAAATAATGTCGCTCAACATGAGCATAAAAAAGTTCATAACAGTTAGATCTCTGATAGACGTAGGCACTTAAAATAATAAAAGATGGGAATAATGGAGCTAAAGGAAGGACATTAAGTTTTAACCATTAGATCAGTTAAACGATATGAGATCCATTCACAAAGATCAAATAAAAGAAATTTGATTTGAAGGACAAACCAAAGAAGATTAATCCAGACGATTTGGCATTGCAAGAGTAGAAGATTCACTCCATAATATTGTTGTGTCTAAAAAACTAGGTGTTTTTTTTCAAGTCATTGATGAAGAAACAACAATTGATTTGTGATCTTTACATAGCAAAGTATAAGTTTGACCAACAAGTTATTGTTGAAACAACGTTTATTCACCTTTGCATGCAAGAATGTACTCCAATATATTTTGATTAGTTAAATATATTTCCTTTCGAGCTCGTAATATTGATATAAAGATTGAAGAGGAAGATGCGGTTAGGGATGTTTATTGGGTCAAGTCGCCCTAGTGAACCCAATAATCGACCCGAACTAGTTTGGGTCCGGTTGAGTCGATGATTGGATCGAATACCTCAATCCAACAATGGGTGAAGGTAGGTACAGGTTGAAATTTTTCGACTGGACCTAATTCGAAGATTTAATTTTTTATTTTTATTTAATTTTCCCCTTATATCTTATATCAAAATTAAAAATACTTTAAATATGTAAAATATTATTTTAATATTAACAAAGTATTTTATACTTTTAAAATAAACATTATATAATATTTTTATATTAAATAATAAAATATTAAGAAAAATAATATTAATTCGACCACCCGATCCGATCAAAGTTGAGCGAGTCAAGTTAGGTCCGGGTCGGGTCGGAACGAAACTAACCCATGAACACCCTTAAATCCGGACTTATTATTGTTAGTTTCTCTCTCACTTTTTTATGAAAATTTTGTATAGTCTATGATTCTTAAAAAATACTATATCATTAAAAGAAGTATAATTGAACCTTCCCACTTTTACATAAGACATCAAGAAAACCATAGACTCAAACTATAGTGTTGATAATGATCATCGATATGGAACATAGCTCAACCTCTAAGAAATGTAAACCCAAATCGAGGAACATAAGACAAATTTCAAAACATTTCTTATTTTATAAAGAAATGGGCAACTAGAAGTATAATTATCCTAAGAAGAAGAAGAAGAAGAAGAAGAAGAAAAAGAAGAAGAAGATGATGATGACAACTCAAGTTGTCATGATTGTACAAAAGGAATCTAAAGGTGACTTAGTCTTCATGGTGAATGAATTAAGGATTTTGACAAAATAATTGGTATGTTGATTTTAATTTTTTTTCATAAGACTATGAACAAAAGATAGTTCTCAACTTATTAGAAGATTAATGGTCAAAATTTCATCTCGAGCAATGATGCATTAGGATAATTGGAATTGGTTATCTTCAATTCAAAACTCACGACAACTTGTTTATAACTCTAATAGATGTTCGACAAGTTGCACAACTAAATAGGGTAGTGATATCTTTGGAAGTTGAACTCTTAAAGAATGGAAGATCAATACTTTTGGAGACATCCTCACTATCACGAAAGATGAGTCTAAAGTGATGGAGTCAAGTCAACAAAAGTCCTTGTACATATGACAAGAAGAAATAATATACAATCTTGTTGTGGTGGTTTGTTTGCTAGGATTAGAAATTTACAAGTTGTTGCATATGCAAGTTAAACATATTAGCTAAGAGGGAAATGGATACCATGAGCAAGTGAGAACTTCCATAAGGTCAAAAGATATTTAAACATGACTTTTGCAAGCACTGTGTCTTTAACAAACAACATCGAAGTGAATTTTACAAGAAAGTGTGTAGAACGAAGGTGGCAATTGCCTATATCCAATGTTTATCGTTAAGGTCCCTTTCATATTCTAGTTTTAAGATGTGTCGGATATTTCTTTTTTAATTGACGATTACTTAACGACAATTTGAGTATTCAAGAATATGATGATTTGGGCATTCATGAAGAAACAAAATAATGAGACATTCAAACAATGAAAGATTTTGATGGAAAATCAAATGTCAAAGAAAGTGAAGCACTTTCATAGCGACATGACTTATAGTTCGTCTGAATTTAATTAATTATATAGAGATGAAGATCTTATCAAACATCGCACCGTTAAAAATAAACATAAAAAATGATGTTACAAAAAGAATGAATACAACACTTTTGAAATGAGAACGATATGTATTCTTAAATGCTAGGCTAAACAAGATATTTTGGATTGAGCCTAGTGGTATCACCTTGTGAATCGTAGTCCTTCTATGAAAGCTTTTTTATTGTTATGTATATTAGCATATTAGTGAAAGAAAATTAGAATTAAAGGTCAAAGAATGAGTGTTTGCAGTCCCACAGGTGTAAATGGATAAAGATTTCAGTTTCCTTTAGAATATAAAACCATTCGCAACATAAGTATAATCTATGTGAGGCATCAATGCTTTAATCGAAGGTGGAATTTGTTCGATAAAATAAATGACTATCAATGGGTGGAGCTTGAGATAACTCTAATTGGGGATGATGTTGGTGAGTCGCAACAAGTTGAACACCTAGATCATGAAGAGCAATCAGAAAAGAACTTGATTGTTGTTGGACATCCTCAAATAAGTGGGTTCTCTTGAGCTATTAAATGACTTTGAAAACTTGGTTGCTTATGCCTTGCGAGCAACTAAATAGATGGAGTCCCTAAAGCCTCTAGTAATAAGACATTGTCGCATGTGAAGAATCTTCACAGAGGATTGTGATGACGGATGAGGAGCACCCTTCACACAATCAAATACGAGAAATGTGCCAAAGGTTGGGGCATTGCATAGCACATGGGAAATGGATATTCAAATCATTTGGAAATAGCCCCAAGTCAAACTTGACGAAGGTAAAATCTACAATTTGTGTGGGTGTGTGGAATCCTATTTGGGGTTTGAATCTTTTAGGATTGTCTTTCTAAGTAGGTTAGGTTTACGTATGCTTATTTCAGTTAGTAATATATTTTTCTATCTTTGTTAGGGTCAATTTTTTGTATTTGACTAGAACTAGGTTTCATAATTGGTGTAGAAGTTAGGATTACAGAGATTATAAATACGAATTAGATGTAATCTTATGGTGCTTCATTATTTTTTTTAACCTCTTTTATTTTATTTTCATTTGAGAAATAGATCTATTATCATTATAGGACTTGCTTCAATTATGAGTGAACCTCATAAATTTTTATGCTCTTCTTCCTATGATTATTCTTTTTTGCTTAACATCCGTAAATATTAGTGAATGATTTGCCTTCATTACTTTACAATTTTCTTCTATATGATTTAATTATTCTAGTCATATCATATGTTCAAATTAGTTTGATATATATTGTGCATACCATCAATATTACCAAATGAAATAAGACATACAAATAACGTTGTTTTAAGAACCATTATAAAGCTTCAACGGAAAGGAAATATTAGCTCGAACACGATCATGAATAAGAGTGTCCTCACCTAGATAAGCATTCATCCAAAATTACGTTAAGCTTACTTCCGAACCCTGGTACAATCTCATGCTTTGAAGCTCTCGAAAGCTGAAGCCAATTCTGAAATGTATAAAAAAGAAATTCATCAGCTGCTTTGGAATTCGACATAGATTTTGTAACACCTCACAATTTCATCAAGGGTAATATAGTAATTTTATAATTCAATTAGAGTAATTGATGGAAGATTAAATCCTATTGGGAGTAGGAATTATAATTAGATTGAGATTATGAGTTTCAATTTGATTTGAGATTCAAAAGAATATTTAATAGATATATGACTCCCAAATAGGATAGAATTGAGAGTTTTATGGCTTAAAAATATTTCAGCCATTAAAATAATATTTATCATTACTTTAATCTAAAAATTAAGTGATAAAATATTATGGAATTAAATAATTCCGAAAATGAGATGATAAAATCTTATCATATTAAATAATTACGAAAATTAGAGAAAAGAAAGAAATAAAAAGATAAAATAAAGCTATAATTTGGATAACATAAGTTATTGATAAAAGATGGAGATATAGTTTGATTGAGAGAAGTTATGGAGGAGATAAAAATGAATTTGAGTAGAAATGAATTTTTTATAAGTATGATTATGAAATAATTAGTAAAATTGGATTTAATTAAATCTGAATATTTAAGAGATGATAATTAACGATGGATGATCATGATTGATGGAGAAATAATCCAAGATCCAATAGGAGTAAAAAAATCTTACTTTAGAGCTATAAATAGGACCTAAAGAGTGGTTTGAAAATATTATTTGTCACCACAGAATTCTACGCGAGAGCTCCTTTTGCTCTTTCGTTTCCTCACAAATCGAGGTACATGAGAGTACGTGTGATATATCGTTTCGAAGCTCCGACAAAGGAGAACAAGATCCAAGTGGTAGCCGAAAGTTTTTAAACGTCAATAAGAAGGAATGGTCGGTCAAAGTCACGACGTCCATGTAGTCCATAGACAACGAACATAGTTGATTTTTCAACCAACTTAAGGTATGTAGGGGGATCCCCATGTCGTCGATTTTTTACGACATGAACCCCATGACTCTTCTCCATTATACATAGATTATATATTATTTGCAGCAATTGAATATCGAATCACATAGATAGGATTGTCGAAAATTATGTCGGAAACACAATTCTTGACGGTGATAGAATCCAACTCGAGATATGTCTGACATGGCCCTAGTTCCATTTAACATGGTCCGGGTAATGATTGATGCGGATCGAGTTCTGAAATAGAAAATATATTTTTAAGAATTGATTTATAGTTTATTGGATAGTTAAGATTGTTAATCATTGTCGAGCATTTGATTAACATCATTGATTTTAATATGACCATACTTGATTAGATTGTCATCATATTGATTATTATTGTCATCACACCCAATCATGATAGTAATTATGGTATTGATCCATTGACTTTATTATTGATTGATCATGATCAAATTATTATCATATTAGATTGATCGTCATTATATCTGACCATATAGTGATTTTCTGATTGGATCATGTTTAACCTAAGATAATTATTAAATATAGACATCTTAAGTAATTGAGATAAAAGTTGAAAATTTTATTGGGCCCACGTGATTGCCATGAGGACCGATTGGACCTTCGGACTAATTGCGCCTTCGGGTTGATAGGGTCTTTGGACTAATATTACACCTTCGGACTGATTGGGCCTTCGGGCTAATATTGCGCCTTCGGGCTGATAGGACCTTCGGGCTAATATTGTACCTTCAGGTTGATAAAGCCTTCAGACTAACTGCACCTTTAGGCTGATAGGGCCTTCGGGCTAATTGCACTTTCGGATTAATAGGGCCTTCGAACTAATTGCGTCTTTGAGCTGATGGATAATTGAATTTGGCAGATAGCGTAAAAAACTATGACTGTCCTGGGTGTAGTCCTTCATCACCCATCATATCCGAAGTTATTAATTGACATGAAGTGACATGGTGTCCCATAATAATATAGAACTCTCGTATTGCGTCCGAAAGAATTGATCGTAACTCCGAAGATTGACTTAATAATTTAATTGAAATGGATTGATAATTGAATTACACCCTAGTGGCTGATGGACAATTAATTTCGCCCTAGTGGTTGATAGACTATTAATTTCCCATTATGGCTAATGGATAATTAACTTGCGCTTTTAAAGTTGATAGATAATAAATTACGACTTTTGTGTCTGTTGGATAAATTGATAAATTGTTAATAGAATTGAATTGATAATTGCTATTGTGGCCTTCACCGACCTTTGGCCAATTAGAAATTGATAATTATTAATTAAATTATTCATTGTTAAATTGTAGTCTTCATTGACTTCTGGCCAATTTATGATTGACTAATGGTAATCAATACTTATTGAATTGAATTGAGATATTATTGATTATAGGTAATTGTTTATTGATAATATTGATTTTGATTAATGCTTCATATTACTTATTATTATGAGTGACCCTACGTACTGAGTTATCTCATTGGACTTTGCCCATGTATTTGGATCCGTACAAGTGATGATGGTGAGACGATTGGTGGCTCCTCTGACAAGTCTACTATTGTGTAAACGTGGGCCCTAACTCACAGGTTATTGTATATGGTATAAATAGAATGTTATAATAGAATGTAATAGAATGTTGTAAATTAGTCTTCCGCTTATGTAAATCAGTTTGTTGATTAGTCAAAGTCAAGGTATAAAATTGAGTGACGTTAGGAAAAAGAAAAAAAAAATGTTTACAAATTTAACAAGCTATGCACAAATATGTAAGATTAATAAATAAGTGTAATTAAATTACCGTGTCTGCAGCCACAATAGAAAGCTTTTCATTAACAATTTCCTCGCAACGTATAGTCGCCACCATGACCTAGAGATTAACAATAAGACCATTCCAAAAAGCAATTAATCATTAAGGAACAATGCTGCAACATCACACACACACACCATTAGTAACATGAATGCATGAATTGGTTACCTTGTGTGCAGGTAGGTCAAGATCTTTATTTTTCTTTATAACCTTCCACATTTCTTGCGCACTTAATGCGAACGCCGATGCCGGAACGACCCCCTCACGATTAGCAGCAAGTCCACCAGGTGAGATGGAATGACAAAATCTCTCCCTTAAACTCGCCACCTTTACTCAATTAAACCAATTAATTGGCAACATAAAATGAAGAGGACATATATGTCAATTTGTAAAGTTTTGAGTTCAACCCTTATAAAAATACAAAGAGGTATCTATTTCTACGTACTTCATATTCTAGAATAATTAATTGACAGGTGAAATAATTTTTATATCTTCCATAGAAAATGAAATTTATCCTTATTTAGTAGTAACTGTTTTCAAATAATTTTTTTTTTCGGGAGATACCCATTTGAAACGCAACGTCACTTCGAACAATTAAACAAGTGCGTACCAAATTCATTGTTATTCATTTCTCCGAAGGAGCATCAACTCATCGCTTACTTGGCAGTTTACATTGATAGATCAATAAGAATTAATATAGAAGAAAGGTGAGAACAAACTAATTCTCTGCGATCAAATCAAGCTATTAATTCTCACCCGTGGAAATTTTCATTCCCTTTATTATTATTTTCATTTTATTTTTCCTGTTAAAAGAAGAAATAACAATCATTGCATGGGTTTTGCCATTAAGAAGTTAAGAAGCTGTACCTCTTCCTTGAATATTTCCAATTGAAGCTCATAATGCGAAAGAACGACAACTTCCACCTGATGGCATCAGATATATAGTTGATCTTTAAATACAAAAATGTTTAGCATTGTCAACTGAAATATTTAGGGTTAGAATTTTACATGAAAAACATCGCTGAAACGAGTTTCTTTAAGAGCTGGTGGCTTAGAAACGTTGTCCCAAATCTGCAAGTTAAAGATACATTGTATTAGAGGGGCTAAGCTAGCTAGAGGTTTCATAATTAAAGAACAGAAAAAGACATACAACATGCGAGATAAGAGAAAAGAAAAAAAAAAAACACAACCAAAAGGCAGATAGGAACCTTCTCTATGTCCTCTTTGAGAATGGATTCCAATTTCTCCAGAGGTGTCTGCTCAAAGAGGATCAGAAGAGGATAAAAATATAGATGAAGTATATAATATAGGATTAAAAGTATCTAATGCAACACCTTCGATTTATCACGTAAGACAAATAGCAAAGTTGTTTTCCGAAGTATAGATAGTCGTATCATGACCTGCAATGAACGATAAACAGCGTTAGAAAACGAAATACTCAGAAGGACTAAATGATTAAAAAACTAAAAAAAAAAAGATAATTGCCTGAAATACTGTCCTTATAAGAGGCTTATTTGCAGCTTGTTCAAGACCAATATCAGTACACCGCCTTAAAAAGTAATTAAGAGATAATATTTGTCAGAAAGAAACACAACCAAGCAACTTAATGTATAAAATAAAAGAAAATTTTACTAGTCATTTAACTTCACCCAAAAGTTTCATCTTTCATGATTTGTTTACACTTGTGTGATTAGTTTGTTAGAATATCTTATTGTTAAAGACTAAATTATGATAACAAATTAGTTGATTGAAACATAAAATCCCTTTCATAAGCAATAATTTTCATATGTATAATAAAATGGATGAATTGATTTTATTAACTACCTGATAACATCAAAAGTAAGAATATTTAGGATAAATAAGATATAATACCTTCATGATATGGCCACGTGTGATAATTTTTACCTCCCCTAATACATATATATATATATATATATATATATATATATATATATATATATATATATATGTTAAGATTTTTTTATTACTTTTGATATGTATGTGGTTTTTAATTACTGTACTGTTTAAAATACGATGTGAAGAAGAAATAAAATATTGATGTGGATGCCTGTGTTTTAATTGGTAAACGGTCAATTGCCAATTATGATGACCACAACTAAAATATTTCCAAGGTTGAAGAATGGTGTGGTTAGAAATTAAAATTGGATGGTGTTTTGTGAAGACTCTCAAAATTGAATGGTTCTTCTGCAAAATTTAGTCATTACTTAGAAGAGAGAGAATTTTTAGCAGTGACCTTACATGTTTATGATCACTACATCCGAAACGACTAATGCGAAAAGGGCGCTCTGCTTTCCAAATGCAGTATCATCCTGAGCATGAAATCGGTGGAAGCAGTCACAATCCCCAAATAAGAGGGAACTCGAATTATAATATAATATATGTTCAAAAAAAAAAAACAAGAAATGGACAAGTTGCTACACGGAATAACACATTCTGCTATTATTAACGACAAATTGATCTTTATGATAAATCCTACAATATCAATCCTCTCTATCACCACAATGGAGAAGTTAAATCCTATACAGGCACCAGAACCGGGTTTGGACCGGCGGGTTGATCAAGTTTTTGCTGGGCTTGGGACTTTCAAAATTGGTAAGAGTAGAACCAATACCGGTCTGGTTTATGATGGTTTGGAATTTTCAAAAACCAATATGATACCGGTATCAATCCCAACTCTTGCCGGAACTTATTTGTGTCAGATATGAAAAATAAAAAAATTAATTAAAATTAGATAATTTAATATTATTATAATTAAATTAAAGTTTAGGGCAAGTTAATATATTACTATAGTTATATTTTAGTTATGAATCAGAAATTGAACTACAAAGGAACCAGGTTTAGTGAATCATATTGAGTTATTTTAAAATTAAATAAAGTTAATGTGTTTTACTAATTATGTTTTATTTTTAACTGGTCAGTTTTTTAACTGTGGATCCAGTCCTGAACCAGAACCGATCAAGTCCTGGATGAATCGATTATTTACCGAGTATGAAATATTTTTTTCTAAAATGTCGAGTTTGTGCAACTCTAGTTTATTGTCGTACAACAAAGGTTCGTTGAGGGAGTAAGAATTATGTATTCGCTTATACCAACTCCAAGTATGATTTTGTTTTGAAAAAAAAAATCCGGTTCATCATAGTCACATATCTGGCACCATGGAAAAGAAATCTACTTTGACTTTTTCTCAATTGTTTCTGAGTTTAACTAGGGCCCAAGCTTCTCCGAATTTCAGTTGATAGAAACTAAGCTTAACCATGATTTGATTTGATTTGATATATTAGTTTTATTAGATTTTTTAATAGAATATGAGAACAAAAAATATACATATATTTTTAAAGAGACAAAATTAAGTTGAACAAAAAAATATGATAATTGTTTTTCTTTCAACATTTGTTAAAAACATATTATTTTTTCCCAAAGATCAGTAGACGATAAATAATATCAAATCTGATTTCAAAATTTATAATATATTTGATACTTTATTTAATATCACTTTCGAATTTTCTCTCTACTTCAAACCTCAGATTATTTGAAAGAAGCGGTCATAGCCTCTGTTTAACACTATTAGTGTTTTGATAAACGGGTACTGATTTGATAGCAGATAGTAATTTAATTAGCGGGCAATTAATAGCAGATGATGATGAATGGCTAGAGTTATTTAGGATATCAACAAATAAGTGTTTAATAAATTTAACGACAAAATTAAGTAATGAATATAAAATAATATTATTAGACATATGATATATTATTCAATTCAAGTACTATACAATTTTATTATAATATAATAAATAAATTATTTATATCTCAATTAAATAAACTAAAATCTGACAACTATTTTTTATTAAAACATATATATATAATTATATTGACAATAAATTTTATATAGTGCATACATGATATGAAAATATTAATTATTAAATTAACCTTTTATTAATTTTTGACAAATAAATAATTTATAATTAGTTAAGCATGCATATAAAAAGAAATATAGTAAAATGAGAATAAAATAAAAATGAGAAAATAATAACATAAGTTGATAAAGAAATAATGTATTTGCATAAACTTAAAAAAATTATAAACCGCTAACATCTAATAGCTAAACCTTAGTAGAATTATTTTTTTTTAATATTTTCATATCAAACACTAAACATTACTTGTCTTTGTGAGTTAGCAAATAAAAAAAATTATGTTTGAACCGTTAAATGCTAGTTGAAATGCTAATTTTAGTGTTACTAAATAGAGTCCTAGGGGTTTCCCCTTATTTTTATTGTGAAACATAATTATTTTGATCACAATGCAGTATAAAATAATAATTTAAGTAGGAATAAAAGTAATTCGAATCGAGTCAAATTTTTGTTCAAGAAAATTACCCATTATTTTTTGGATTAATTTTTTAAAATTAAAAAATCAGTCTAAAATCATTTTAAAAAACAAAAATCACTCTTCAGCGAGTCAATTTTTTTGTGACCCTACTTTTATATAATTATATTTTAATATATATAATAAATTGAGCTTAACATAAAAATGTTTAATTTTATATTAAATATAAAAATATACTACTAAATTTTAAGAAAAAGTATGAAATTATATACAAAAATTATTATATTTATAATAAAAATGGATAAATGAGTTAGTTATATAAATAAAAAATGGATTCCGCGAGTCTTTATGATTTTTTCAGGTGGGCCCTAATTTTAGCGAGTGAATTTTAATTTATTAAAAATTATCTTAAATTATATTCAGACTTCTAATTTTTAATTTATTTTATTTTATTTTTTGGATAGAATAGACTTTTCGAGTTTGTCAAAATTTTGAGTACCTCTCCTCGCTCTTTTCCGTCAGTGCCTTCGATATACATAGCTATAGTGAAGGGTTCCATGTCAACACATTTCGCCAACCAAATGCCTTGTGTGGTTTGAGACCTGCATGCAAAATTCACATAGCTAGGAGGTTTTAATTATGTCATGCGCCAGAATTTTCCAATAATAATATTTATTTTATTAACTTTGAAAATAAAATTTAATAGGAGATAATATAAGAGTTCAAGTAAGAGGAAAAAATATATATGAGGTTGGATCAAATTTAGATAGGGATTTGAATTTAGATTTTAAATTAAAATTTGAAATTGCCCTTTTGGACTTTTAATTCTAATTAAATTAGGATTTGTAGTTTGAATTAAATTATGGCTTAATCCTTATAAATAAACCCAAAACCCACTTATTTCGCCCCATCACTTCCTTCTCTACTCTTATTTTCAAGTGTCTCAAGGCACTAGCAAGTCACGGTCTTTGATCTTGGCCATCTCAGAACAACAGAAAGTCATGATAAGAACAAGGTAGAAAGTCATGAAAAGAACAAGGTACATAGGGGCTATATTATCTGCAGAAGAAGTCTTCCATATTAATCAATCCATAACCGGCCATTGGCCACCTTTTATGACTAGTGATGATTTCACTTATTCCGTTCTATTTCTTCCTATAAAAGTTCTCTCTGAAATCACAAAATGTATTATTTATTAGATATTTGAGCATTCACCTCGCTTGACATGGTATCAACATTGGATCCTCTACCTTTTCCTCCCCTTTGTCTGCTCCTTCGAGAGACCGTCTTTCCCCACTCCTCTCTCCTCTACCTTCCCTTCACCAAGCCCACAACTTTATTACCTTAAAATTAACTTCAACCAATTATTTGCTATGGCTCACCTAGTTATGTCCTCTTATCGATAGTTTTGCACTAGAAGACTTCGTTGATGGGTCATTTCCATGTCCTCCTCACTCAACTCTCAGCATTAGCACAATTCAATGAGTGACCCGTCGTGATTAGCTCCTTCTAAGTTGGCTTCTTTCTTCTCTGTCTAAAGAGGTTCTTCCGCTTGTCGTCGGCTTGAGCACCTCTCGCGATGTCTGGCTTGCTCTGCATCAAGCCTTTGGCGTGCCCGGTGAAGCTTGCATTTTACAACTTAAAATGCAGCTGCAAAATCCCAAGTAGGGCAACTCCTCAATTTTAGTCTTCCTTCGGCAAGCCTAATATACTGCCGATGACCTTTCCTATGTAGGTCAACCTCTTTCCTCGTCAAGTTTTAATGCCAATATTCAATAACCTCCATAGTGACTATGAAAGGTTGCCTCTCTTTCCTCTCGGTAAACCCGAGTTAGCTTTTCTCAATTGCAAAGTCTGTTCACCAGCCATCACATACGTCAACAGACCCAGATCGCCACAGATGCCTTCACCCCAGCAGCCAACTATGCTCATCAAGCACTAGAACCCTACAATTCTTCCTCTACTAAATGTTCCAATTCCTGGTGTGGTGGACGTCCTCCTTCTTCTTGTGGTCGCAATCGACTCATCAACTCCTCTTGCGTGGCCGAATTAAAGATGGGCTCTATCATCTTTCTTCTCGTCGCATGTTGCTCCTCAGCCACAAACTGTCTCGAGTCTCTCCCGTGCTGCATTTGAATGGGCATATCAGCAGAAGAAGTCTTCGCCCGTGCCACGTTTGAAGGTGCATATCAGAAGAAGAAGAATTCTAGATTTACTTGCTCCATAATTGCTCACTGGTCACCTTTTATGGCATGTGACGATTCCTTCGCCAACTATTATTCTGTTTTATTTCTTCCTATAAATGATGTGTCTCTGTAATAACAAAATGTATTATTGAATAGATATTTGAGTATTCACCTCACTTGACAATATCATCGCTAATGATGGCCAATGTTTCTAATTTTCTATTAGTGTACAATTTGGCCAACGCAAGGTCAATAACAATTTATGGTCTACGCTAAAATGTAATCACAAATAGACCACATCCTAGTCGAAATAGATAGGACGTGACGAAGCAATAAGGCTATGACTCTTGTTGTTGACCATGAAGCCATGACTCTCGAAGTTGTGACCATGGTGATTGAGAGAAGTGAATCACGACTTCGAGGAGGAACTTGTGAGTAGGCACGACATGGCTTGTGTCCGGTCAAGACAAGATGACTCGTGTTCACAACATGGCTTTGTCTAGGCAATATGGTCTGTGTCCATAGCATGGATTCTACCCAAACAACATTGTCCATGGATTCTACCCAAACAACATTGTCCATGTCCACAGCATGGATTCTACCCAAACAACATTAATCTTATATGTGTGTGTGTGTGTGTGTGTGTGTTAGTTTGATTCTTTAAATTATTCTCTGATTAT
This sequence comes from Pontederia crassipes, assembly GCA_030549335.1. Classification (NCBI taxonomy): domain Eukaryota; kingdom Viridiplantae; phylum Streptophyta; class Magnoliopsida; order Commelinales; family Pontederiaceae; genus Pontederia; species Pontederia crassipes. The sequence continues at coordinate 1,636,926 of CM060184.1, forward strand.
TTGTTATTATGACTTATTTAAGTGATCATTTCCCTATTGTTATATCAAATGATCTAAATATATATAAAAAGCTCAAAGGTAAATGTCCTACATAAACAAAATAAAGTTGAAAATTATGGATCACATGTTTACTAATTACGTTGAGGTTGATGGTCAATTGTTATTGAATAGGATATGTAGCATAATTGGGACAATGATGTATCGAATATTAAACTTTAACAAAAACTATGACTGTCCTATAGTACGAATGAATCCCAAGTATTCAGAGAGGGGGATTCCTTGCTTCGATTGTAAGTTGTCAAATGTTACACCCAACATTAGATATTATCTCATGAAAGCAACATGATGTTCTATTAAAAAAATGTTGACAGCACTCCATATTAATTGATAGGACTGAACTTCCACACTGATATTGGATTGTCCATTGAATATGGATAACTGATAATTGATATGAACAATTGAAATTGATGAAATTTATTAAATATTAGTTGACCATGCCTTACTAATTATGGATAATTGAAATTGAATGAAAATTGCTAATTGATTAACTCACTTGAAAATTGATTGTGATCATTTATTGATGTTCAATTGATTGATATTTCTTTATTTCAATGGAGCATATAATTATTATTTACACTTTAAGTATTAAGTATTTTGTACTCATGAAATTTGTCACTGTACTTGCATTTGGGGACGTGAGAAGGTACCATAAATGATATTGAGGCCAGCGGTGGCTAAGTGAAAGAAGATTTTGCATATGATCATAGGATTATTTTAACTTAGTTGATTTTAGATTTGATTATATAATTTTATTCAAATCATACACTTATTGACGGTTTATTTGAGTATCAAGGTTATAGTATTTTATTTTTAATTTTATTCAAATCATAAACTTATTGACAATTTATTTGGAGTATTAAGGTTATAGTATTTTATTTTAAGCCTTCTATTTATTTTATTTATATTTTAACTGATCAAAGTTAAGAAAAGATTAAATTATAGATTTGTAGCACCTATGGAACGACCTACTAAATATGTGCTCATGATGTACGTTTCAGGGGGGTTACAAATTATGTGATGAATGTTCTATAGAGCATATGATCAATTCTATTTGAAACAAAAACTATTTATGTGATAAATTAAACTTAATAATAATTAATGCAAATATGGGAGTGTCATACATGTGTGTGTAATGTGAAAGGTTAACCCTGTAGACAATGAATATGTAATTGGCAAAATTTTCCAAGAGAACTTGCCTTCCATTTTCAGCTACCATCTCCTTAAAGCTAGTGCCAAACATATGGTTCAGAAGGGTGCTCTTCCCTGAGGAAAAAGACATAGTTTTAAGTAGAAAATGATGAGTGCTAATTGAAGAAAATTATTGTTGTGATACTTGACGATAACATTTCTATATGGTTATTAGAACTGATAACTGTAACTGTGGCAACTATTATTAGCAGTGACGTGTTTTTTTTTCCAAAGAGAGGTGTCCTGTCGGAAGCAAGCGATATATTGATAGATAAACAGATACAAAAAAGCACAATGATGGAATGGTGGGTAGTCTGAAATCAATAAACAAGAACTAATCATAAACATTTTCATATAGGAGTAATTAAATGGCTTCCAAGGTCATCAATCAAGTTTGATTCACATAATTGGTTATCTAAATTGTGCATGAAAGTTAGAAACTCCGAGTTTGGTTCTTAAAGTTATTAATTTGACTGGTATTAACCATTTCTCTCTCTTAACATTAAATTCATGAAGTGCTAGTAGTCTTGAGCCTTGATAGGTCTAAACTTAAAGAAGAATTTTGTAAGTCACTTAATAGTGGCGAATTAGAGAAGATAAAAATGCATGAAAAACATTGAATGGTATTGTTAAGGCTTCATGAGTGATACCCCTATCAAAAAGTTTGTGTAATGACACAGACTTCAATATCATTGAAAAAAATTGAGTACATGAGAGAGGTAAAAAAAACATGATAGAGAAGCGAAAGAGAAAATTAACCGAGAGAGATCGATGAGGGGGCAAAACAGATAAATGAGAACATTAAAGGAAATAATAAAGAAAAAAAAAATATGAGAGAGAGAATTGTAAACCAAGGAAAAAAGGTATAATTTCTCATTGTACGTAGTTGGAGAAACGGCATGTATACGGATTTAACCGAGGGTACCATATATATAATCTTAACCGATCATGAGATTTTAAACTTATTATTGTGATTAATTATTAGAGCGATCTATAAATGGATGTTTTATATACAAATTAAACAATTATTTGTATGAACAATTTTTATAAAAAAAATTAAAATTATGAGTAAAGCTATATATGTTTCACACATGGCACACTATTTTTGGGGTTAAAATTTATACCACTACTTTGGGGACCCATTATAGAGACCACGACATACGAGTTCCCGCAGGCGGCCATCTTCGTTGCTTCCACAAAACGGTGAAGTCCGGCGGCATCGAAAACGCCTTTTCCGTCGATGAGTTGCATGGAGCCATCATCGCCAGCCTCCATGATCTGGAAAATTAACAAGGAATAACTCAGGAACGATATCAAAAGAAACGAAAATCTCATTGTTAACAAGGAACCAGAAAGTAGAAGAACTCCACAAAGCCAACGAATACCAAGAATATCTTGTACGTAGCTCTCGTTCGACGAGTCCCCTCCATTCTCTAATGTGTATTTTATTATACACATGTCTAGCGATGACTTATGACTGTTCCAAGTCAAGTCCACTGCCTTAATAAGCTGACTCTTTTTTTTTTTTTTCTTATTGTTCTTCCTCTTCTTTTCTTCTGGTAAGAAAGAGACTTGTATGATTATTCAATATTGTTGAATCAATCGTCGTTTGATTTGGCTCGATTAGACATCCATTCCATTTTTTTATTTAAAAACTCAATATTTAATTACCACTAGAGGTCACCACTAATGCAATTAAAAACTGTTGAGTTAACAACGCAATCCGTTCCATGATTAATTTTGTTCAGTCTTAATACTCAAAATCCCATTAGATCAGCGTTAACACAATTCATATTGTTTCGTCTTAACGCTATAATTTGTTACAATTTCGACACTGTTAACTAATAATTAATTAAACTAGCAGCTAACTTTGGCCATTATTTAAGTTACATCAGCAGTTCAGCTCATGAATGAAAGCATGCATCCATATTTTTTATGTTTTATTCATATCATTGTTGAACTCTCCATCACGTTATATATAGAGTTTAAGCAATATGCAATTAGAAGTTGCACGATCAAAATTCATTCAATTAATCTCTTACATGATTAAGGTTAAATTGAATAGAAGTTTAATTTTAATCCATCTAATAATTTTGATTTGTTATTTACATATTGATTGTACAAATCTTATTCCATCTAATAATTTTGATTTGTTATTTACACATTGATTATACAAAAATTGATTATTTCTGATTTGTTGGTTACACGTTATTTTATATATTTGTTATTTCTTCCGTCACATCGTTCTCTTGCAAATTGAGCTCAAAATATCTCTAATCATTTGATTTGAAGATAAGAGGAACAGGACCGCGAAAGAAAGGATCAAAAAATCCTTCAAATATGGCCTCCGAAATGATCGACTCATCGATGTCCAACTTGTAGTCACGTGGTAGTACATTATGGACCAATCAATAATTTTAACTATGTTGAATCGATTTAATTATGTGGAAATCCTGCATGCAGAGTAAAGCTGCGAGGTGTGTGTCGATTGCCTTGGTGGGCGCTCTCTCTCCTTCCCCTTTCCTCTCATCTCCCCCGAAAAGCCTTCCTCTGAGGAAAGGGATCTCCTGGACCGCAGCGCGTCAAGCGAGCAAGGGTCCTGGTTGATAAAACGTCCACGGCCGCCGATGGTTGGGGCAGAAGAAAATCCTTCCATGATCCATTACGCGCCCCCAATGGACAGGTGACACCTACCCTGACGTTGCGGTGACGGAGGATGAGGACCTCTCTGCTAGCATGCTTGATCTCTCCAACAGGCGAAAGTCGAAAATCCTTGTATCTGCTGAAGAGCTTGAGGTCTGCAATGCGGAATGGAAATCGGCCCTCATTGTCAAACTCCTGGCAGGCAAATCAATCCGGCCAATCTGCGCAGCCGCCTATTGCAGCTATGTGGATGCAAGCGAGATCTCTATCTAGGGGATCTTCCTAATGGATTTTTCGTCACTAGATTCGAAGCTGCGGAAGATAGGGAGTGGGCGCTCGCCGGCGGACCATGGAGCATCCTCGGCCACTATCTTTTCATCCGTTCGTGGGTCATCAACTTTAATCCATGAGATGAAAGCAACACCAAAGTGGCCGTCTGGGCACGCATCCTTGAGCTCCTAGTCGAGCTGCACAACAGGATCGTTCTCAAGCGAGTAGGTCATTGCATTGGCCAGTTGCTCAAGATCGATGGCGCTGTCGGAGCTAGGGGTAACTTTGCGCGCATATGCGTTGAAATGAACACCTCAGATCCAATTGTGCTAGAGGTGGAAATCCTAGGATGCTACTGCACCATCGAATACGAGAGGTTGGGCCTTATTTGCTTTCATTGTGGACAAATCAGCAACCTGAAAGACAATTGCCCATTGACTACGCCGCTACCGCTAGAGCCGAAAATGACACAGGGTCTGACAACTAGTGTACATTGTGGTGTAGAGCTGGTCCCTCACGCAATGTGGCTATTGCCCACGTGACCAGAGGATCACCAACTGAGGACACTCCCTACGGCCCGTGGATAATGGTACAAAGGTGACGAAGCATCCAAAAGACCCTACGCGGTGCGTCGGTGAACCCTGCTCCGGCTGCTCCTACGGTAGGAGATGACAACTCACGCGAGTCTACATCATCCTTACACAAAAGCCAAGGCAAGTCGCACCTACCACCACCTCTGAAGGGGTGTGGTCGTACAAGTGGCGTCCACATCCAGACAACAAACGAAGCTTCCGAGGATAGCTCCACAATGGCTAACCGCATTAATGGAGGCATGGCCAACGCCGCTGGGTTCCTGCAGCCTCGTACCTCCGAGCATGTGACTGTCAGGATGCCTACCCTGAAAGGAACTACTGCTCTTAATCAGTCAGGGACGCGCCTGCTCCCACATACCACCCATGCTGACGGGGACCACATCAACGTGCCTGCTCACACTGAGAACGTGGACATGGGCCTGGTAAACAAGGAGGCATCCTTCGTGGATGACATTGGTGACACCACCATGGCATCATCTGACCGGACTTCCTAGTTGCGCCATCTCCGGGCACAGCACCCCTCATCGATATTCTTATGGTGAACAAAATATTCTATTGGAACATGCGTGGCATGGGCAACCCTCGTTTCCTTGAAGCTTTGAAGGATTATGTTAGAAACCATCGACCTGACATTTTTATCATCCTTGAACCCAAGATCAGTGGCAGTCGTGCTGATGCTGCATCGATGCGGTTGGCTTCTCTGGGGGCATATGAATCTTTTGGCTATTTGGGAGTGTCATTGTTCGCCCGCTCTCTAGACATGACTAGGCACTCCATTGTGAGATTGTTGACGGCAACCACCGTCGGTTCCTCACAACCATCTACGGCAGCCCGTAGGAGGCCAGGCGCCAAGCGCTATGGGATGAGCTGATCACTTTGAAGGGAAGTGTCCTCTCCAACCCTTGGGCTCTAATTGGATATTTCAACCAGGTGGCAGATGCTTCTGAGAAGTCCGGTGGTGGACCTTTCAACCATCACACTACTAGCCATTTCTGTGATGTACTATCTCATTGTGAGCTCCTCGATTTGGGTAACGTGGGGCCATAGTTCACCTGGCGAGGTACGGTGCCGCAGGACTCCTCTCCCCTCTTCGAGAGACTAGATCGTGCGGTCTGTAATGCTACTCGGAGAACAATGTTCGAGGAGGCCCTCGTTTGTACTCTTCCACTCACAACTTGAGACCAACACCCCCTTCTTCTTGAGCTATCACCAATCACTGTTGGTGTGCAGCACAATGCGCCATTCCGCTACCTCATTGCCTGGCATACTCACTGTGGCTTCAAAAATTTTTTCAATTCTGTCTGGGAAGTGCATGTGCCGCTTCTAGCCAACCTCGCTCACTTCAAGCATAGAGTGATGGATTGGAATTGCACCACCTTTGGCAACATCGATCAGAGAAAGATGCGACTCCTCACTAGAATCACAGGCATCCAAGTTGCACTACAAAATCATTACAGCAGCAACATTGCCACACTTGAAACCAAGCTTAGATCTGACCACATGATCACACTTGCCCAAGAAGAACTCCTCTAGTACCAGAAGGCCAAGTGCGAGTGGATACGAGCTAGGGATCGCAATACTCATTTCTTTCACACCAAGGCTATCATGCAACGTAGGAGGATCGCCATTCATGTCCTGAAAGTCATTTACATGAACCATCTTTTCTCCGCTTCGAGAGGTAAGGCAACATCTCCTCATATGAAGCTAATATTTTTCTCTCGCTCAAGAAGTAAGATTTAGAACCTCTTTTACACATGAGCTCTTTATTTATTTTTGAACAAAATGTTTCTCTCTTTTACAAAACTAAGCTCACAAGAATGGAAGAGAGAAAGAAAAAAAACTCTAAATAATAACTTCAAGAGAAATTATTTTCTTTTGATTTCTTGAAGTTTTGCTTCAATGCTTGGATGGATGCACTTCCTTATGGCTTTGGCATTCCTTTTATAGACTTCAGTAAGTGAGAAAGTCGTTCAAAAATCATTCCATAATTTTCTCCTTCAAATTTGATCGTTACTGTTCATTTGATTCGGAGACCGGCCGACCGCACATATGGACCAGTCGATCGGTATACTTTCTTTTATGAAAATTTGCAATGTCTAATCGACCTATGTTCCGAAACCGGTCGACCAGTACAGTTTTGACATTTTGCTTATTGAAATTGAGCATTTTCTGCACTGACCGGTCGACTTGAGTTCTGGACCGGTCGACCTGTGTTCCTGATCGGTCGACCAATTTTTCAGCCGACAGTTCGACTGCTCTACACTATTTTAAGTATAACGTTTTGCATAATTATTCAAATGAAATGATTTTTTATTCCAAAGAAAGTTAACAAAATTCTCTACAACTTTGATATTTATTATTCATTCAAAATCTAATATGGTCATAGTTAATTATTTAATCAAAGTGTAGTGCATAAAGTTATCCATTTTTCTTTAAATTTTTTTCAGCATTTTAACTTTAATCTTTCGAGATTTGTATCATCAAAATATAATTTTATATGTCATTAAAACTTAGATTCAATAATCTCCTCCTTTTTTATGAAGACGAACCAAGAAATATAAAAAATGTATAAGTTGCGAAAAAGTTATACGTTGTAAAATCAATTTTACTTCCCTTAACACAACTTTTCTTAAATATTCACATAAGTATAAATTGTAAGGAACTCTTCATATAAAGTGATATTCAGATCATATTTCTCATATATTTCTCCCCATTTTGTTTCAACAAAAAGAATAATTTATATATTAAGCATATAAGAAACCATATGTAACTCCCCCTTAATCAATTTTTCAAAAAATTTATTCTTTTCGCTTTTGTCATATAATAGACATATAGAGTTTTGCAAGTTTTGAAAAAATAACTCCCCTTAAATTTATGGTTATTTTATAATGAACATCAATTTATGAAAGTCAAAAAATATATTAAGAATCAAAATATGGTATAAAATTTTGATTCAATAATGATGTCCATGATATGTTAAAATAAGGTTTAATCATGCTCCCCCTATTACTATTATCAATTTTCATTTATATGTTCATCTTTTCATACAAATAATAGTTTTGAATTTTTGAGTGACATAAAAAAATAAATGATATTTTACAATAACCTTTGTGTCTTCATATTTTCAATTCCATGTGTCATTTGCATGTGAGGTATACCTGAAAAATAATCAAGTAACATTTGGTACCCAAACTTCTTTGAGTTCGATTTTGTTAAATAATGTTCCTTTCGGAACTCATATCATCCCATGTTGTGAAGATTTTCTTATTTTGCATTGATATGCATAATGATCATAAAATTCACATATAAAACATTTGAGATGTAATTTTCTACCATATAAATGATTGGATTTCCAATATGAATTTTCATGTCCAAAATGATTCCTAAGATTATTTGTCGTTGCATTAGAAGTAGTCTTATTTTGTGAGTTTTTCAAAAGGTCATTTTTCTTATTTACAATTTCACATACGTGTAATTTCTAAACTTTCAATTTCATTTTTGAGTTTTTCAATTTCATATAGTAATTTTTCATTTTCTTCTTTAGTTGAAAAATATCTTTTTATGAGAGATGGGAGTTCTTCATTTACATCTAAAGAAATATTTTCTTCGGAAAATCTTGATGAGTCATTATTTGAAATTGAAGAGTTTAAAGTTGCATCATCGTTGTGTGCCATTAGGCACAAGTATGCATCCTCACTAGAAGAGCTTGATGAGTCATTTGATTCATCTTCACTTGACTCTTTATATTTTTTCTTTTTATCCTTCTAAGATGTTTTCTTTTTGTCTTTTGAGTGTTGTTTACACAATCCTCTTTTCGGCTTCTCGCTCTTTTTTTTAGATTTCACCAACTTGAGATGTCTGTCAAATTTTCTCATATAGCAGGCGAATTTCTTTACAACCACTTCTTCTTCACTTGAGTTATCTTTATTTTCGCTTGCTTTCAAAGTCAATGTCTTCTTTTTGGGAGGATTGGGTTCTTCTTCTTCTTCTTGGATTCCTATCTCATAGGTTAGAAGTGAATCAATAAGATCATCAAAATCTAATTTGTTCAGATCATTTTCTTCGATCACCGTCCTTTTTTATGCCATTGGGATGAGAGAGATCTGATAATTTTTTTTTACTTTTTGAGGATTAGTTCTAGGCTCGTCCAAAGAGGCTAAGTCATTCACAATATCATTAAACCGAGCAACCATATTATTTATGCATTCATTTTTATTCATCTTGAAGGAATCATATTGATGATTCAAAATACTTAGTCTAGATTCTTTGATTTTATCCGTTCCTTCATAAGTATAATGAGTTTTTCTAAATTTCGATTGCACCTTCACAATTAGAAATCCGATTGAAACCCGTTGAATCTAAAACACAATAAAAAATATTCTTTGCTTTCCAATCCAATTTTAAAAAAAAATTCTATCTTTCGTCGTGTTTGGTGAGTAATTTTTCATGAAGATAATAATCTTTTTCAAAGATATCCCACATGTTAATATCAATAGAACAAATGTATGCTTGAATCCTAATTTTATAATATTAAAATTTTGATACATTTAAAAGGGGCGGACAACTAATTGATTGTCCTTCGACGAAAACAAAACCACTTGATGTCATAGTTCTTAAGATAGTTAAATTTTAAAACAAGATAATTGAATTTTAAAAAGACTAGATCTAAAAATGATTAAATCTTGAAACAAGATGATTCAAAAATTAAAACAAGAACAACCCGCTCTGATACCAATTGTAGAATCTCAAAGGGCACCAAGAAATAGGGTGACTTGGTGTTAAATAAAAAATATCGATTTCACAAAGATCGTCGTGAAAGTACAAAACCGATTCTTTAAAACCTTTTAAAATAAAGCAATTCAAATCGTAAGCATAATATAAACGGGAAGAAAGAGAGAGAAAATTAAACGCAAATACACGGTGGTTGTTGATGAGGTTCGGCCACACTTTGGCCTACGTCCTCGCTCCGACTTCTCAACCTCGAAACCGTTGGAGACTCCACTAATCCCTTCCTTTGTTCCAAATGAGAAAAGGAAAAATGTCTTTTACACCGACCACCTTTTTTCAGTTTCGAGAGGCAAGGCAACCTCTCCTCGTAGAAAGTTAACATTTTTCTCTCGCTCAAGAGGGAAGATTTAGAACCTCTTTTATGCATGATCTCTCTTTATTTTTTCTGAACAAAAAGTTTCTCTGTTTTACAAAACTAAGCTCACAAGGGTGGAAGATAGAAAAAAAGAAAGTCTAAATGATAACTTCAAGAGAAATTTTGCTTCGATGTTTGGATGAATGGACTTCCTTCTGACTTTGGCACTCCTTTTATAGGCTTCAGCAAGTGAGAAAGTCGTCCAAAAATTATTTCATAATTTTCTCCTTCAAATTTGATAGTTGCTATTCATTTGACTCGAAGACCGGTCTACCGCACATATGGACCGGTCGACCGGTACACTTTTTTTATAAAAAAATATGATCGTTAGTGAATTCTATAATGTTCGGTCGACCTGTGTTCCGGACCGGTCGATCGGTACCTCAACCGATACAATCTTGACGTTCTGCTTGTTGAAATTGAGCATTTTTTACACTGACCGGTCGACCTATGTTCTAGATCGGTCGACCTGTGTTCCTAATCGGTCGACCTATATTTTAGTCGACAGCTCGACCGTCCTACACTATTTTATGCATAACTTTTTGCACAGTTATTCAAATGAGATGATTTTTTATTTCATGGAAAGCTAATAGAATTCTCTACAAGTTTGATACTTATAATTCTTCCAAAGTCTAATAGAATCATAGTTAATTATTTAATCAAAGTGTAATGCATAAAGTTATCTCTTTTCTTTAAAATTTTTTAGCATTTTAACTTTAATCTTTCGAAGTTTATATCATCAAAATATAATTTTATATGTCATTAAAATTTAGGTCCAACATCTACAATATCACTTACAAACTTATCACAAAGGTCATCGCTACACGACTTCAGCAGTACATGTGGAATATTGTTGCGCCATTCCAATCAAGCTTCATCCGCGGGCATAGCATCCATGGCAATATTGTTATTGCACAAGAGCTTGTTCATTCTATGAGCCGAATGATGGGGAGGAAACAATTCATGTCTCTCAATTACGAGTTGTGATATACAATACTTAGACTTAAAAGTCAATAATCAATTCCATAGAAATCATGCAATCAAAAGTAACTACTCCTATAAGGATAATAGCTAATTATATAATTAATATCTAAAAAATATAAATAATAGCATGCATATTTGAAAGAAAATTGAACTATAATCGATTGCGAAATGAGATTTAACAGTTTGCCTTTAACGATTAAAACTATTACAATTGTCTCAAACAGAAAATAAAACTAAAGGATCCAAATTACTAAAGCTAGAAAGATGTGTCAAGAAAGCATGAGATCATCTCAACATAAAAAACAATAGAGAATACTCTCGAGAACGCCGATGAATTGCTCGGTCTCCTTCTAGAATCAATTGTGTAAAAATCTTCTCAGTGAGCCTTCTAAATTATCTCACATTCTTGACTTCAAAATTCTAGTTGCAAATCCTAGCATGCTCTCCTCAAGTGGTAGAAAGTCTCTATTTATAGGGGTTCAGGTTTCCATGTAATTGGAGAAAAAACGAAAATATTTTCTATGTGAAATAAGAAAAATTCGGATGTGAATTAGTTTTGAAATTTTTGCCTTGTCAAATTTTGAAATTTGGGTCATAACATGTTTCCCAATCATCCTAGGATCATATGATATAAGTAGGAGTCCTAGTGCAATTAAAATTCTTTCAAAAATCCATCCAAATATCGAATTTAGGTCTGTCACGGATTGTAACAGCGTTTTAACAGCTAAAACAATGTCCGAATCGGCTTAAGAATGAGTTTTCATGGCAGAGGCTTTTCACGACCTTTACAGTGTGAAAATTATAGATTTCACGGTCCGTGAAGGCCTAGTCGTGACCCTGACTTGGGGCAACTCGAAATGCATTTTTAACGGCCTATTAATAAGTTTCACGGCTCGTTAAAATTCCTTCACAGCACGTTAAAGTGTCATTTTAGCCTTCCTTCACTGTTTCCACTTTCTGACTTCATTTTAACTCTAATTTGAGTGCAATTTTCTCTGTTGGCTTCATAATTCAGTTTTTTTTGCTTCCTAGATAATAAAATATAACATTTGGGTAGATTTGTATTTTTGTTAATGTAGATAAGCCCATAAAATGATGCATACTATTAAAAAATGATTCGAAATGATATTAAATGCATGGCCAATTATATGTTATATTTTGCATGCATCACAAGCCATCGCTGACATGCAGGAGATCAGTGCCTAAGTAAGGCTCAGAGGAACTCAAACTTTGCAGATCCGAGGTAGCATGATGTATTGCCCATGAGTTAGGAATCCATTAAGTATAGCGACCATAAGCGGAGACTACACTAGTTGAAACAGGAGAATGCATGAATGCATTGTATGCAGTCTATGGATGAGGTCAATTTGTGGAGCGAATTGTATTAGGATGCCTGCATTTGCATTTGTAGGGGCTGCGACCTAGACCTCCATAGACAAAGCAAGGATCACGTCTTTTAGAAGGAGGACGTCCACGTCAACGTCCTTGAGATTTCGGTTGGCTCCTCGAGTTGTAGTGAGAGGGTGGTGCATCCGTGTGCATATAAGCAAAGGGAGTCCGAGCAGTATTGCTGAAAGAATATTCTTGCGCAGAGAGGTGTATCTCATGATTGGATAAGATACTATGAAGCTCTGGATAGCTGACTGCAGTTGGACATGTCGCAAGAGAAGCCACAACATCATTGTAGTTAGATCCGAGATTATTAAAGATGATTGCATTAAAGGTGGAGGAGGACAATGGATGTCCGGCAACATTGTTGATCTACAACATACCTGGGTTGTTTAAGGAAGTTGGAGATCGAGGAGTCAACTTTCTTCATATTCTGAAGCTGCATTTGTAGTTGGAGAATGCGGGTGTGTGAGGGTGCACCAAAGGCTTGATGCAATGAATGCCATACCTCAGTAGATGTATGTAGCCCGACTGCATGAGGGAGCACCTCTTTAGATAATGATGAGTGATCTCAATGTATCCACTCAAGATATGATGGGTTTGGTATCTCAATCTGATAAGTTATAGATGAAGAACCATCTGAGGGCATTGAGATGATGGGTATTGTGGGAGAGAGGCATGGTGTTGTCCCATTGATCGGACCTTCCATATCAAAGCAACGCAAGAGGGGGAGGAACTGAGTTCTCCACAAGAGATAGTTGGTGCTTGATAGTTTGATGGAAATTGAGTGGTGAATTTGGCCAATCGTAGGAAGTGACCCAACTGTGGTGGAGCTTGACATATTGGAGTTTGTTTATGATGGACGAGGAGGATGACGAAGATGTCATATGGCTGCTTGGCTCTGATACCATGAAAGGAGTTGAATATTTTCTATCTGTATTCATTAGAATGTCTGAATATATAATTATACATGCAATCTAGGTTGTTAATATCATATTGTAATCTGGGATCATTTGATATCACATCAACATGATCTGTAACTAATATAAGATATGTTAGTTGAGCTAAATTATTGTGAGCTGAAGTATAGCAGTTCAGTTAATAATCAGCAAGCCAAGGTTCATGCCCAGGCAAATCCTTCGCCCTTCTCCAAATGGCAGGAGCTTGAAGTCATGGTGGTTGCTCATCTCAACACCACTACTGCCTTGCCTGAGCACTGATCCACCATGAACCTTTCAGGAAGGAACTCGTCTGACCTCTCCCATGAAGTCGGATCTCTTCCTATGGTGAAGACGTTGACGAAGATGGTGGTCTTGGGCGTGACGTCGTACCCCTGCAGCTTGAAATCGCGTCTGGATTCCCTCGAGATGAGCAGCGGAGCCGAAGGGTGCAACTGCATGGTCTCCTTGATGACGGCCTTGAGGTAGCAAAATTGGCGGAAATTGCTTTCCTCCGCCTTCCCATTTCTTCCTAGGACGCTTCTCACTTTGTCCTGCACTCTTTTCATGGCCTCTGGATGCTTCATGGGCTATGACATTGCCCACTCCACTACCTCCGTCGACGTGTCTGATCCCCCACCAGAAACTTCTTCAAACGAAGCAACAACAGACGTAATATGTTGGATTTATGCCCCTAACGGGAACTGTATGGATGCAGTTAACACTCATGTGTATAAATGAGTCTGATGCCTCATTTGACAAAGATGATGGATAGTTCGACAAGAGGCTATGTTGGATTTACGCCCCTAATAGGAACTGTATGGATGTTGTTAACACTCATGTGTATAAATGGTGTGATGCCTCATTTGACAAGGTTGATGGATAGTCCGACAAGAGGCTGAAGGCTATCGACTTAGTCATGTTGTTCGACGTAGACTGGATTGTGATATTGTATTCTTCTTTCGTATGTGATTAAGTTCTCGATAATGAATTTGAAATAACGTAAAAAAAATTTTGGTGATCCGCTTTCCATTGAGAGGTATTTTGATATTATCCTCTTATTATTTGAACCAATTCCTTCGATTGATATCAGAGTCGAAATGACTTTTCTCATTTTAATTTTTGAATTGTGTAATTTTTACACCTTTGATTATAGGATTATAATCGAAGAATGAAAACTATTTTTTATTATTTTTATACAAAATTTAATCCAAATTATTGTACACTCATTTTTATTATTTTCCTATTTTTCAGAAAAAAAAAGAAAAGCATCATTGTTTAAAAAACAAAAGACAAAAATCATCGATACAGTGCCATCGGAACTGTAGCTCGCTACAGAGCGCGCGCACGGGCCTCAGGCCGCTGCACGCGCTGGCGAAGACGCGTACTTATGCGCGGGCGGCGGCCCGATGCGTGATACGGTAGCACGTACGCGCGGGCCGCGGCCCGCTGCATAGCGCCAGCTGAAAAACGCGTGGGCCTGAGGCCGGCTTCAGGTTTGGGCCATTGTCAGCCTAGTTGAATAGTATTTTTTTTCAAAAAATTAGATTTAAAAACCTGGGAAAATATCAAAAAATGAGAATAATAAATTTTTAGACTCATAAAATTCTAAAAATTATTCTAAAAATGTTTATATATGTTTGACATAATATATGAATTTTTTATGTTATTATACATTTTATATGTTTTATTATGTCATGATAAACATGTATGACAAATTAGATTATTTCTAATTTATGCACATTATTGATTAGAAAATTATGAATAATTTTATGCAAATTTTAGGAATATTTAATATTCATATTTAGTATTTATGCATATGTTATTTTTTACATTTATGCTTTGTAATTATGTGAATTTCATATAATTTTAATATGTATGCTCGTTATTATGTCACATTTAATTCTAAGTATGAGTGATATGTACTTAGTTTCAATACAAAAATAATCATATTATGATTTATTTATGAAATTTTGAATTTTCGATTATGATGGAATACCAATTTGATTATGTTGCTTCATGAATAAGGAATAAGCATGACTTTTATGAACTTACCATGAAGAACGATGACAACCATTATGACTTTCGATAAAATGAAAAAAGAGTGAATTCAGAATGGTCGACCACTTCCCCTTATTGGACGACCGAAGAACAATAATAAATGGTCGTCCGCTTCTTTTCTCGGACGACTACTGAATGGACTTAAGACGGACGACTGCTCGACTTCCGGGTGTCCAATATATGGACGAAAGAATATGATCTTAAATCTAACCCCTGAATTGATAAGCATCCACCCACCTGATTGAAATTAAATAATATGAACTTAAATATGATTCGAGACTATGCTCCAAATGACTTTGATCAATCCGTGAATTAAAAAGAGAGGTCGACTGGCGATGGGAGAAGTTATTACAATCTTGTCCAAGGCACTTCCTCACGCACTACAAGAAAATTATCATTTTTCGACGGGCAATTTCTGACGATTTGAAATCCGTCGCAATTTGCGACGGATTTTACGACGGTTCAATTTCCGACGGTTATGACCGTCGGAAAGGAAAATAATAAATTCTATAATTTGTTTTATTATTATTTTATTTTTCGACGATTAGGAACGTCGATATTTCCGACGGATACCCATCCGTCGGAATTTGCGACGGATTTTCTTACGGTTACGACCGTCGGAAAGGAAAATAATAAATTATATAATTTGTTATATTATTATTTAATTTTTCGACGATTAGGAACGTCGATATTTCCGACGGATATCCATCCGTCGCAAAATCCACCGCAATTTCTGACGGTCGTAACCGTCGGTAAATGTATAATAATATCATATAGGAGTATTTTATTAATATAACTAGCGACGGCCCAAACTGCCACAATTACCGATGATTTCGACCGTCGGCAACGATTACCGATGGTTCAAACTGTCGGTAAAATAAAAAATAAATATTATATATAACTAAATATATTTTCGATGGTCACAAACATCGGTAACTTTAAAAATAGTTAATATTTACATTTTCGACGGTCGGAACCGTCGGTAATTAAAATTTTATTATCCCGCTTTTTCTTTTTTCCTTTTCCCGCTTTCTCTTTCCCCTTATATATAATTCCTCTCTCCCTCCTCTCTCTCTCTCCCTCCTCTCCTCTCCTCTCTCTTCCTCTCCCTCTCCCTCTCCCTCTCCCTCTCCCGGCCCACACCAGACCCTCTCCCGCACCGCACCGGACACCGGCGACCCTCTCCCGCACCCCACCGGACGTCGACAACCCTCTCCCGCACTGCACCAGACGTCGACGTCTCTTTCTCTTTCTCTCTCCGGCCGAAGGCCGCTGGCGGCCGGGGCCGGATTTCGCCACTGCCGGAGCTGGCCACGGCCCGATCCGGCCGTTAATTTTTTATATTTAAAAAATTCTTTGTGATGATTGTGACCGCCGAAAGATCGATGATTGCGACGACCGTTGAAAACTTTCGACGGTTTGAACCGTCGACCTTTTCCGACGGTTGCAACCATCGAAAACTTTCGACGGTTCAAACCGCCGGCGTTTTTCGGCGGTTGCAACCGTCAGAAACTTTCAGACGGTTCGAACCGCCGGTCTTTTCCGGCGGTTGCAACCGTCGGAAACTTTCGACGGTTACTTTTTCGACGGTTCTGACCGTCGATTTTTTCGACGGATTTTTTCGGCCGTCGCAAATCGATTTGCAACGAGCGTTTTTCCGACGGATCGATTCCGATTAAAAAATTATCAGTAATTGCTTTACCGACGGTTTTCGGACTGATTACCGTCGGTCTGATTACCGTCGATCTGATTACCGTCGGTAATCAGCGTTTTTCTAATAGTGATGGGTTTTCATTTACTCTATTCAGACGGGAGGTTATCCCTTTACGGATGCTTTTGTCTTGTGCGAAGTCATCCCGCTCCACGAGACTGCCTGTGATACTGATCACCCACTGACTCATGATGATCTAAATAGCTACATCTCGCTGTGCCTGCAATATTATTCACAAAAAGAGAAAAAAGAGCTTTTTCAAAATATGAAAGTACGAAGGAATAAATGCCCAAAAGATGAAAGAAATGATTTGTCCTTATGAATATGAAGATGAATCACGAACACGAATAAGAACCAAGAATATGAATGATGAACACGAATGATGAACATAAAAAAATATGAAAAAGAAAAGAAATGCAAAGGCATGAATTATGTTTCTCTCAATGACTTTACTCTATGATGATTCCACTTTTACATTTGATTATATGTTTCCTTTGGGCTATTTCTAGTAGAATTGATTTATGATTTATACGAACTCATATTTAACTTTATGCCAATGGTTGAACTTGCTCTCCTGTATGATCCCCATAGGTATATGATGATGATGCATGGCGTGTTATTATGTGTGCGATGATTTTGGCTCTGGTGGCTCATGCACATGATTTTGGTTGAGTTCAATATGAGTCGTATGTTTCTACGTTATATTAAATGGTGTATCTTTTTTAATGGAGCATATCGAATCATGGACTATCATAGGTTTTTCTATGTTTAGTACTATACCTTTTTACTTCCACATTTTTCTTAATGTAGATACAATTTTAATAATGGTACATTTGGATGTACTTCTTGCTTCTGCACTTTGCTTAATATCGAAATATTTTCACGTACTTTTACCTCTTGATTTCTGAACTCCTCTTCTATTATTGTATTATTTTAAATTGTCAAGTCTTCCACTTTTGTGTTATTTTTCTTGACCATTTGAATCAATGAAGGAGTAAAAGAAAGATCGAAGCGATCTAAAATAGATCCAAAGAAAGTAGCGATCTAAAAAAATCTCATCACGTGGTTAAGTCAAAATTAAATTTTGAGACGCTACTAGCGAAACTGGCGGAGGTCGCCTCCTCCACCTTTCCTTTCTTCCCTATGACGCTTCTAACTTGGTCCTGCGCTCTTTTGATGGCCTCTGGATGCTTCGTGAGCTGTGACATTGCTCACTCCATTACCGCCGCCGACGTGTCCAATCCCCCACTAAAAACGTTTTGAAACAAAACATCACTGTAGAATCGCTTCCCTCCGCCTTCGTGGAAGCTTTTGCCGAAGGCTGTCCTGAAAATGATGCTATTGAAGAGGAAGCGAGCCGTGTTGCTCACGTCCACCAGTACCGGCGAGCCATTGGTCATCCTGAAAATATGTACTTGCAGCTCGTAGGAAACACTTTTTTTTTTAGACAATTGAAGATCGTGTCTTGCACTCACATCAAACATCAATGGATCAGCGTTTTAAAAATCGGATGAGATTGGATCGACGCGCTTATCGAGTCAAGGTTCGACCATTATAATCGGGAGTCAATTGATTGAATTGGATTTTTATATAATAATATTATTTATAAATTTTAAGAGTAATTTAATATATAAATTATTACAAAAATTATTAAACCAATCAAAGAATGTTAGTTTAAATAATAGATTTCTTTTATTATATTACTAATATACTCGTATAAATTTATTGACTAATATATTATTACCGAATTTTTATTTCATATATAACTATCTTTTATTTTAGTAGTTTTCTTTTTATTATTACTAATATAATAATCTAACTTTAATTTCAATCTAAATTTATTACTAATATATTATTATCAGATTTTATTTTCTTTCCACATAAATCTCCTTTTATTTAATTTGATTAACATTCTATTTCTATTTAGATCATTCTTTTTTTCTTATTTTAAATTTTAATGTTTTTTCCTTTTTCTCTTCTTTCACTTTCACGTGCAAAACATTCCAATTTTATAAAATTATTTAAACATTCATATCCCCTAATAAATGCTTTCCATGTTTTATTATTCTCTTAATAATATATTTTAATTTTTATTCATTCTCTCCAACCACCATCTTTCCTTTTATTTTCTTATTTTAAATTCTTTTCTTTTTTTTCTCTCCCTCAATCTTCATAACCTTCCAATTTTATATAAAAAATTTGATAACTTTAAAAACTTGAATATCCCCTAATAAATTATTTTCATATATCATAACTTTTGAAAAAATAAAATAAAAAATCGGATTCAACCGGATTCATCGGTTCAATTCGGTCTTTCCGATTTTTTTCGAGCCAACCGGATTATTCATCATTTCCAATTTTATCAATGAACTGGATCGATTTTCTTATCGGTTCACGATGTGACCGATTGAACCGGTCGATCCGAATTGGTTTTTAAAACATTGCAATAGATATGCCAGGTTTAAAATTGAAAGTGGTACTTCCAGACCCATCAGACACCCCAACTTCATCATTCTGCTACTTCTATATTAATTCCTACCACCTCAATTCAATCAGATTCAGAAGCCCCAGCAAGAATCTGAAGAGTGATCAAATCCCCTGTGCAGTTGCAAAACTATATATGTCACAATGTCAGCAGAGGAAAGTTTTACTTCTTATTCCATTAACAACTTCTTCTCGTATAGTGATTTAACAGCTCATTACAAGACCTTTGTAGCAGCATTCTCTGTATTCACCCTATGCACAGGGCCACACCCCCACACAGGCTATCCAAGGGCAAAATTCCATGGATGTTACGAAAGATGAATTAGAGAGGTCATTCAATCTAATGGCACATGGGAAAGGAAATAGATGATACATATCATTTGGAAAGAAACCCATGGGTGCAAGTGAGTGTATAAAGTGAAATAAATATATAAAGTTAAGCTTGAGACAAAAGGTTACAATTAAAAAAAACAAAATAAAACAAAAGGAGTGGTCGACTACCAGAAAAGATTTTGTGAGGTCTTAATTTGCTAATTTTAGTACACAAATAAGTGGCTTGTTTTCTTATATAAAACGTATATATGACTTTACCAAAAGAACCTAAAGGAATACGAGGACAGCGGAAAACAACAAATCTTTGCAAAGTAATTAAATTTTTGTATGGGCTTAAATATGTATCAGGGCGATGTAATTTGAACGGAATTTATAAGAAATTTATTTGTGACTTCTTACCTAAGTTATATATTGATTACTGGAAATAACTTATATCTAACTGCAGAAGAAAAAAAAAGCATTACAAAAAACTTGAAAATTAAAGTTCCTGAAAATTTCTTTCATGGAACTATTAAAGACTTGGATGAAGTGAAGTTCTTTCATGGAAATTATTAAGATTTGATAACTCAGCGCAAATAGACTTCATATTTGCTTGCAGATATTGGTTTAGGACATAAATCTTCAAGCACTTCCATGAATCAGAATTTGAAGTTGACCACACATGAGCACAAACTAAATTATTAGCACAGTCGACTTTAACAAGCTCGTCTAGCCATCAATTGCATCGAACTTGGTGGCCACAAGACAAAGAGGAGTCCTCCGGTGCACAGTCATGCCGATAGCTTCACCCATGTCGATGTCCTCGGCCGCCATTCCAGACGGCAGACTCCAATTGAAGCCGTAGAGGAGGTTGGCGAGCGCAAGCTCCGTCATCAGCAGCCCAAGATTCATGCCCATGCAGATCCTTCGCCCTTCTCCGAACGGGAGGAGCTTGAAGTCATGGTGATTTCTCAGCTCAGCACTGCTGCTGTTGGAGCTCTGATCAACGAACCTTTCAGGCAAGAACTCGTTTGACCTCTCCCACGAAGTCGGATCTCTCCCCATGGCAAAACTGTTGATAATTATCGTGGTCTGGGGCGCGACGTCGTACCCCTGCAGCTTGAAACCACGCACCGACTCTCTCGGAACGAGCAGCGGAACGGCAGGGTGCATCCGCATCGTCTCCTTGATGACGGCCTTGAGGTAACGAAGCTGGCAGAGGTCGCTCTCCTCCACCTTCCCTTTCCTCCCGACGCAACATCTCAGCTCGACCTGCGCCCTCCTCATGACCTCTGGATGCCTCATGAGCTCTGACATCGCCCACTCCACGATCGACGAAGACGTGTCCGTTCCGCCGATGAAGACGTTCTAAAAGTATACAGCAAGTAAAGCATGAATTAGTTCGATAATATATGTACGCATGCAGAGAGTCGTCGAACGTGCAAGCAAATTAATGGCGCCAAAACTGGACGACTAATTAATAAACCATGAGGAGGGCTTTGATCTCGTTGTCCTTTAGGTTCTTGGCGTCCCTCTGGACGTGGAGCAAAGAATCCAATATGTTGCCTCCGGGATTAAGTCCGTCGTGCTCCTTGATGAGTTGTTCATAGAAGCTGTCGAGTTCGTGGAAGCTCCTGTGGAGCCTTCCTCGCATGCCCGTCAGAACGTCCACCCAGCCGAGTTGCGGCAAGTAGTCGCCCAGGAAGAAGCCGCCCAGCATTTCTTGGGCGTTCTTGAGAATCCGGTGGAAGCGCTTCTCCCCGCCTTCTTGGTGGTATCTGCTGAACGCCGTCCTGCTTATGATGCTGTAGATGAGGACGCAGGCCGTGTTGCTCACGTCCACCTGCGCATCCGCCGTCTGCGCGTCCGTCCGCGAAGCAATCCATTTCATGGTCTGACTGATCTCTTCCTCGATGACGGATCTGAACGAGGCTATCTTCCTGTTGCTAAGTAACTCCTCCATGCAAATCCTCCGCAGATCCTTCCACCTCTCTCCGTGGGAATTGAAGGCGACGTCCGAATTGCCATAAGAGAGCTTCGCGGCGGGGATGCTGAGGGGACGGCCGAAGCAGTCCACGTCGTACGTCCTGAGTACTTCCTTGGCTATCTCTGCAGAGGATACGACCACGGTGGGAACTCGGCCGAGTTTGAGGTACATGAGGGGGCCGTGTTGCTTGGACAGCTCCCACAGAGACCGGTGGAGGCCCTTGCCGCCGGCCAGCAGGTGGAGGTTGCCAATTATGGGAAGCTGCGCCGGACCTGGAGGGTGTTCTGCTTCCGAGCTAACCCTCTTCTTCCTCCTCATACGAAAGCCATACGAGATTGGAAGAGCGAGGAGGAGGAGCAGGAGTAACAGGGACGAAGGCTCTATAATGTGAGCAAACTCCATTGTTTGTGGTGGAATGCTAATTGAATAGACCACATTTATAAGGAGGTGAACCGGCATGGTGAGCGGTGGCCTTTTACACCATCTTCTTTTTTTTCCTGATATTAGCATTATTATAGTACTACAGAGTTGGAGTTGGATTGACTTAACCAACATTACTTACCAATATAAATTGTCTCTCAAAAAAATTATTATAATACTGCAATAACATTTAATTTCACTTATGAAAAACATTTTGATTTGGATTTTTATTTAACATTATTATAAGTGAAAAAGATGAGTACTTATTAATTGCTTTAACTCTTCAAATAAATATTTATCTCATTAATTTAGCAAATGTCACTGATAAGATATTTGTTGCTATTGGACTAAACTCATGAATATTGAAAATGAAACATCATAAATTAGAAAAAAAAGAGAATTAATAAGAGGTAAAATAAACTCATGTATATTTTTATGGGATAATTAAGTGTACGAGTGATCCTAAAATTTATTAATTTTATAGGAAATTTAAGGTCTAACTGCTCTAATGAATGAAGAAAATGTTTTAGCTTAACGAAAAATTATGTCTGAATACATAATATATGATTTTATATTAGAATTTTGATAAAATACTAATATATGATTTTATATTCATCTATTAACATGTTTACAAGTTACATTATATATTCTTAAAGCTTTGTTAGGAAATTATATTCAATAATTAATTGTTATAAAATCAAAATCATGCCACCCAGATAGTATGGTTGTGTTTGGATACTAGAATTAAAGTTCCCGTAAGCTCGAATTAATTGATTAGACGAAAAAGTTTAGGTTTTGTATTTGAATGAAAAATGTAATGATGGAGATTTAAAAAGTTAATTTGATAAATAAGTTTTAGTGGGTATTTGGATAAAAAGTAAGAACTAAAAAGATAATTTTTTTATAATATGAAAATATTATTTTCATTTATCTTATAATTAATTATTATTTAATATAATGTATAAAATAGTTTAATAAATGAAAATAAATATTAATTAATAGTATTTTATTGTACTATAATAAAAATTAATAAAGAATAAATTTGAATTAAATAATTTAGTTTATAGGCAAAATAATGATGTATGGGGAAATAAATAATTATATATACATATTAAAAATAATTAAAAGCATAAAGAAAGACAAATTAATACTAATAACTTAGATCAACTAATAAATTATTTTTATGGTTAAAAAATTATGTGCTAATAGTAATAAACAAATTTGCTCACTATTAGAGCAGAGAGAGGAAAATTGGCAAAGGTGGATGTTATGTTACTAGGTGAAATTAAGTAACAAGTGAAGGGAGAGAATGTAAAAAATAAGGATAAGAAATAAATACTAGTTGGGCGTGCGTTGTAAGAACTTTTAAGTTGTTGCACAAAGCAAGAACTTATCGAGAATTTTGACGTTAGCTAGAACTTGAGTTCTTGAAGACTGCGTTTGGTTGGGGACAAAACGCGAGAACAACGCGTTTTATTTCCAAACGTAATATGTGACGAAAAATTTTCACGTGACCTTCGGCAGGAATATTTGACGAAATATTCCGTCGAAAGTTCGGCAAGAACGTTGACAGTTCTTGCCGAAGCGTTTGCTTTTTTTTTTCAACTTCAGCCGCAATTTTTGACTTTTTTTTAATTTCATCTATTTTTTTATTATTTTATAATGTATGTATATATAATTTATAATATATTAATATATTATTAGGGATATTATAAAATAATTTATTAAATGTTATTAATTAAAAACTATAAAATAATTAGTTCTAATAATTAATAAATATTTTATTAATTAAACTATTCAATTATTTTTAAAAAATATAATATATTTGGATATTAAAATGTACGTAAATTGTAATATTAATAATATTTAAAATATTTAATCAAAATAAATAAAAATAATATTAATAATATAACTATTTACATAAATTATAATATTAATAATATATTCTTATTTACTATAATTTTATACCTCATAAAATAATAAATTATATTATTAGTTCTCATTTTTTATCCAAACACCCACTAAAACTTATCCATCACATCAACTTTTTAAATACTCATCATTACACTTTTTCATCCAAACACCAATCCAAATTTTTCTGTTAGATCAATTAGTTCTCGAGAACCAATGTTCTCTCCAAACTCCCCAACCAAATGCACTGGGACGGAACTAACATATAGTTAGGGGGGGTCATGGCCCCCCCTAACTTTTTGCAATATTACTTATATAATATTATATACTATTATATACATATATAAAATATATGATAAGGCACTCTAATTTTGCGAACTTGACACAATTAAACTCCTCTTAACTTTTTTAAACATTATATACAATAATATATATATATATATTATTTATATAGAAAATATATGGTAAGGTCCCCTAATTTTGTGATCTTGACATAATTATAATATATCATTATATTAATGAGAGAAATATGTGTATATTTATAAAATATTATAGTATAATATGTGTATTTATAAAAAATATAATATATGTACTAATAATTTTGACTCCTTTATATAAAAAATCAAATTAATTAATTGTTATAAAAAATTACTTCCATATATCTTCCTTTATGATAAATGTAAAAAGGAAAAATGCATGATGAATTAAAAAAATATTTTAATCTAAATAAATTAATAATTTTAATTATAAAGTAATATTATTATTTCCTAATTATATTAAAAATTAATATTATATATATATACACATTTTATATAGCCGACCCCACGTAGTGGGATAAGATTTCGTTGTTGTTGTATATACACATTTTATATTGTCTATCTTTTAACCCCTCCTAAAATTTCATCTGGCTCGTCCCTGCAAACGCAGCCCATGAGCTTTCGATTAGTTAAGGAGGGAAATGAAAAAAATTAGGAGAGGGACGGTGTAGGAAGGAATTTATAAGATGGAAGAGGAGGGAGAAAGAGACCAAGTTTGATCTGATATGTTCGCTTAACCGCTTGGGTAATTCATTGGAATTGGAAAGGTAGTAGAGGAGAGAGAGAGACGGCTACGTATATGTGGATGTCACTGCTGAAAACGACGTGAATTTTTATCCTCACTCGTGATATCTAGATGGTATATGCATCAAAATGAGTCATAAACGGCACGTAAGCATAAAACAAGTGGCCAACAAATTAAACCACATCAGTAATCTCTCTCTCTCTCTCATGACTACAGTGGTCGCCTGGTCGGGTAGTTGTAGTTGGACTTCCCACTCTGGACGAATATTTCTTGTGCCACCCCGCAAGTTAATTTGTAGGCGATCGCCTTATGAGACACATACAGAGAGAGAGAGAGAGAGAGAGAGAGAGAGAGAGAGAGAACGTGCATATTATGCAGATCAAATTCGTAAGTGGGGGCTTGCCTTTCCACTTGTACATCCATGACCATCTGTAATGTTCAACATATCTGGAAGATTTGATTCTTCCTACGTTTTGGGGTCTGTTTTACTATGACTATATGTACATGGCATTTATTTATATAACAGGATAATGGGGACGAGTATCCATCATGGATATATATAAGAGGATTCCTTACGGTAGCAAGCTAATGTGATTTTGACCAGGTTAATTCACCATGTTATGGGCGAATTAAATGTGAATATGCAAGTACCCTATTATGCCTAGCTTAATATATATAAATTAACTAGTTGCGTATACATATAAGCAAGTGTAACTCGCCTTGATCAATAATAGTCCGTGGTCAATATTAATAGGCTATCAGAAAGAACTTTTTATCGAGAATTTTGACGTTGGTTAGAACTTGAGTTCTTGAAGGGTCCACCAGAATTTCGATAGTTATTTGACAGAATTAAGCAAAGTTCTAATGAAAAATTTTAATCCAAACACACCCTGTCAACTGCTGCATGGAGCGTTGTCTCTCACTCTCTCTTCCCGTTAAATCATCTTACATGGGCTGGTGCATGAATGTCAACTTCTGCATGCAGCGTTGCAACTCCACTTGCATGCTGTTTAAATTTGATTCCGGTAGAGTAATTTTTTTAAAAGCTTAAATAGTTAAGAAGAGTTGATATTTTTAAAATCGAATCAGGTCGATGGCCAAAATCGGGTGGAAAATTATTTCAATCAGATTTTTTTAAAAGAAATAATGCTGGATATGAATAGAAAAAAAAAATAAAAAAGATAAGGAAAATATATATAATAAGGCATGTGGGAGAATTGGAAGGAGAGAAATAAGGGATATGGATTTGAATAGTATATTATAATATATCAGATTTTGTAGGACTAAGGTAAAAAATTATATTAATAATAAAAAAATATATTAAAAAATAAAAATTATTAACTAAGGAAATGATAAAATTAATTTATTGTAAATAATATATTAAAAAATATAAAAAAATTAATTAACTTAAAATGATGATTAACAAGTTTTTATTCCATCATTTTTTCTTGAATACCTTTATTTATAATATAATTTTTAAGTAACTAAAATAAATTATTTTAAATAAAAAATCGATTCAATCCGATCGATCAAACCATGATTGATGATTCAATTGATCGACTGGTTCGATTCTACTTATCGCTTTGACATCATGTTAAATTTGATGTGTTGATAATTTTTTTCTAAAAAGTTAAGACATTATGAAAAATAATACCATTTATTTTATATTTTAAACCATTATTACTGTCTATCCAATGTTAGAGAAATTACTAGCAATGGCAAGTTAAAATCAAATAAGTTTCATTGTAGCAAGTGACCATGCGGCAATTGAATTTAGTGCCAATCAAACTCCTTATCAATCTATGTCCAATGTGTAAAACTCGAACCAGATGTCGATCTGAAAAAATTTTCAAGTTAGGTCAAACCAATCGAACTATTTTGATATGGATGGTCGAACATAATAAAATAGTATAAAAATATATTCAATTAAAATACTTATCATATATTTTACTGATAATCACTATAACTCCACATCAAAGTATAATGATATTACTAATATTTTTTTAATAAATAAAGAAAACAGATAACTGTTCAAATATATATATTTATCTTGAATATATAAATTAACCAATAAACTCATAATTCATGTTCTTAATTATTAATATTCTCTTAAGATGAAATGTTAAATCTAAACACAAAAATAAATTATTTAACATTTTCATGATTATACAAATTAACATATAATCTCATAATTTATGTGCTTAATTATTTTTTCAATATTCAAATATGATAAAAATATGGCTTTGATAAAGAAAGTGAATAAAATAAACTAGTAAGATATGATTTCGTATAATAAATAATTGTTAAGCGGTAGGTGCTCATAAAGTACATGGAGGTTCCAAGTTCAATCCTTTCCTCAATCACATATTTAGAATTTGTTAAACCAATTTGTTGCAACTCCACATCCGGCCCATGTTGAACTTGAGGAACTTTGTCTTGGAAACTCTTCTCTTCGCCGGTGTCCCGCACAAGCTGTGTTGCACCATCATGTATTGCATATCAATTGCTAACACCCTTTGTATGGAGCAGGGAACTCAGCAGGGATGCCCCCTCTCCCTCTATATATTTGTCCTCTGTGTGGAGCATCTTAGCCATCTAATCCTCGAGGCAAAAACGACACTTGGGAGCCCATCAAAGCCGAGATGTTAGGACCACCTATCTCTCACCTTATGTTCGCTGATGACATCTTTCTTTTGCAAGAGCCTCATCGGAGCAGTTGGAAATTGTCATCCAAGTCCTCGATAGATTTTGCTTGGCGGCTGGGCAGTGTGTCAGCCACACCAAATCATCCATATTCTTCTCCAAAGGAGTTCCGCAGACGATGAGAGCGAGGATCGTCTCCCGCTCCTCATTCCAGGGTGCCATCTCGATAGGAAAGTACCTGGGCGTGACAATTATCCATGGGCGTGTGAAGAAAGCCTACTTCACCGACCTGGTTGAACACGTCCGAAGTAGAGTTGACGGCTGGGCGGCCAATGCCTTATCTTTGGTCGAAAGGATTACACTAGCTCAATCAGTGCTACAATCCATACCCTCGCATGTCATGCACATCCTTCCGATCCCCAAATCAGATACAAAAGCTTACAAGAGACTTTATATGGGGGGCACTCTGCTTCGCGTCAGCGCATCCACCTTGTGAACTGGCATGATGTCTCTCAGCCCAGAGAGTGTGGAGGCCTCGGCATTAGATGGCTCTCTACCCTCAATGATGCTCTGATTGGCAAGCTCGGATGTGGTGTCATCTCGAGACAAAATCTGCTATGGGTGCAGGTGCGTCCCCCTCGGATTCGTGGCAATGGAGGGCCATCCGCCGGCCTTGGAACCCCCTTGCGGGATTGGCGCGCTGGAAGCTCAGTGATGGCACTACCGTCAGCTTCTGGTGTGATGCCTGGCTACCGTATGGTGAGGCGCTCATAAAGAGGGCCACCAATCATATCCCAGCGCACATAAGGATGTGCAAGTCGTGCGACTTCGTTGATTGCCATGGGCGCTAGGATTTTCACCAATTGCACAGCGCTCTATCCCTACAAGATACCCTCCTCATCACCGGCACGATGGTCCCAAACATGCAGAAGGGAGCCGACGTGGTGTACTGGCCGTTGGAGCCGAATGGGCACTATATTGTTAAATCGGCCTACCATGCATAGATGTTCCCCCATCTCAACACTAGAAATCGGATGTGTCAACTGATATGGAAGTGAAGAGGCCCGCAAAAAATCATAACCTTCCTATGGATGGTCGGACGTGATGGATCCTGACCAATGAGCAGCTTCATCGTCGTGGCTTCACCTCCCGGGACTACTGTGAGCAGTGCAACACTAGCGTTGAGACTCCGCTGCACGCGCTACATGACTATCATTGGATTGTCCGAGTCTGGAGAAGGCTCATTCCCCGTGCCTTGACACCATGTTTCTTTAATTGCTCCACAACTTACTGGATATCTCTTAACCTACAAATCAAATTCACAGGAGAGGATGGCATCACCTGGCCACTTGTTTTTGGTGTTGCTTGCTGGTCGCTCTGGACATGGAGGAATAGGTACATCTTTGACCAGGCGACGCCATCTCCCACTCCTACGTCTGCTATCCACCAACTTGCAGCCAAGTTCAACCTCGCACATCAATTCCAGCTAGTTCATGCCCCAGCCTCTTCCGCCCCTTGGATGGCTCCCCCGACAGGATGGCTCAAGTGCAACGTGGATGGTGCGGCTGTGTCCTCCGGACTCCACAGTAGTTGCAGAGGGCTCATTCACGATCACACTGGACAATGGACATGTGGCTTCATGTCTCCCATCGGATTGGTATTGCTATTGTGGCCGAACTCCGTGGACTGCTCATGGGACTACAAGCGCTCTGGGACCTTGGTGCGAGGCGTGTTTACATCGAGTTTGGCTCGCTTTGTGTATGCAACTCTCACTCAACCGCACTTTTGCGGCTCCTCACATCGTCGAGCTTGTGCAAAGGATTCATAGGCTGCTGGCGCGCAAATGGGACATTATCGATCTCCACGCCAGCCCAGAGGCGAATAGGGTAGCCTATTGGCGAGCAACAAAGGTGCTCACTCTTCATTCGGGAGCTGTTAAACTAGATTTTCCTCCGGTATGGCTCGAGGGCACCTTGTTTGCTGACATTATCGGGGCTAAGATACCCCACACTATGCCCTTCTAATTTTTCTATTTATCATCCTTGTATCTTTCCTAGCTTCGGTCGTACACCTACCGAAAAAAAAAATATTACTGTGAGTGTTTGATAATTTTTTTAAAGTAGTATTTAGATATTTTAAGACAAAACGCTATAAGCTACTCCTTCTCACTTATAGATTATAACAATTTTATATTTATTCATATTATACTCTCATTTTTAAATATAAAACTTTATTTAATTTTTTTAAATATCATATATTACTTTTATTTAATATAAGACATCTTTAATTTTACTTAAAACCCATAACCACATCACAAACATCTGGCTCATTCTTAAAAACCATACGCATCTGCACTAGCCATCGGATGCGCATCTGATGACTAGCGCAACGTGGGGAACAGTCCCCCGTTTAAGTTGGGGGACACCCATTATTTCTTTTATAGAAAGAGTTTAAATGGTGTTGAGCTTTTCCCATACATAGCAGTTTTATTTTTGCACAAACGCTTTCTCTTCTCATTTACACGAAAATTGAGACACAAAAATTAATAATCGAACTTGTTTGTATTGATGTGCTTGAATTATGTACCATGTACCCAAAATTATAAAAGAAAAAAATGAAAAAAAATGAGAATATGTGGCGGAAGCAGAGGGCTTGAGCAGCTGGGTGGATTCATTCTTATGAGCAACAATGCTGCCTGTAAGACTGTTGGTATTGGGTCATCCAAATTAAGATGCATGATGAGATTGTTAGAATATTATATAAAATCACACATGTTCTTGATTTGAAGAAGAATCTCATTTCGTTCGGTATCTTAGATTCAAATGATTGTAAAGTTGTTATCGAGTCTAATGGAATGAAGATTTTTCGTGGCTCTTGCATTGATGAAATGCCTTAAAATTGGTAGTTTGTATGTTCTCCAAAGTTCGACGATGATAGGTTCAGCAGCAGTCTCATCTACTTCAGAGGAAGATTGCACAAATTTATGACATATGCGTTAGGGCCATATGAGTGAGAAGGGCATGCAAGTTCTCAGTAACAGAGGTCTTCTTCCCAGTGCAAAAGTTGAAAAATTAGAACTGTGTGAGCATTGTATTTTCGCAAAGCAGAAGAGAGTTAGTTTTGGCTCAGTCATTCATAAGACGAAGGGAACCTTGATTACATCCATTCAGATTTCTAGAGTCCTTATTAGGCTCCTTCAAAAGGAGGAAATATGTATTTGGTGACATTTATTAATGACTCTTATAAAAAAAATTGGGTTTATTTTATGAAGCATAAAGATGATGTATTTGAAACATTTAAATCATGGAAGACTCTGCTAGAGAAGCAATCTGGTAAAGTTGTGAAGAGGCTGATGACTGACAATGGAATAGAATTCTGTAATTCTAAGTTCGATGAATTTTGTGACAAAGAAGGCATTGCAAGGCATCACATAGTTGTGAGAACTCCATAACAGAATGAAGTCGCATAAAGAATGAATAAAACTCTACTAAAAAGAGCTCGTTGTATATTGTTAAATGCAAGACTTGGCAAGGACTTTTGGATAGAGGTTGTCAACCTGATATGTCACTTCTCTTCACCAATTGATGCGTGTAGAATTGATAGCAAACGTTAGCAAGTGCACTAGTCGCTCAAGTAATAAAGTGAATGAGTAGAGTTATCGTTCCCACGAGGACGATTAATAACTTAGATTTTATTTTAATCTTGTTAATTGAAAAATTAAGAAAATAGTTGATTTGAGATATGAATAAAAGGAAAATAATAAAAATAAAGGAAATGATCACCTGGAGAAATAATAATTTGATGATTAAGACATCTAATTATCTCCACTAAAATGTAATAAATTTTTTTAACTTAGAATTAGTTGAATCAATAACAAAGTGAATTTCCAAAATTAGTTAACCAATGTTTCAGGCTTTAACTACTATCTTATGAATAATTAAAATAAATCAATCCTCTCGATTTTTAATTTACTTAATTAAATCATAAGATTCATTCAATCGGAATTAATATTAAGGGCTTTCTCAAGTCACCTTAATAACTTCACATATTAGGTCTTTTTCGATTTCCCTAATTGTGGCATGCAATAATTAAGATCAATCCCTAGAAACTATTATGAAAATAATAACTTCTTCTCAGATAGCAATCAAATCATAAATCATGGAATCAAAGGAAAGCATTAAACATGAAATTGCAATGCTATTAAAGATTCAAATCAAACTACTATCAAGAAGAATCCAATACATAAATAGGGTTCAACTACGATGACCCTAATGAAAGAATAAATCTGAGAATAACAACATCAAATCTAATGTAAAAGATTGGGAAAAGAAAACGAAGAACTCTGGCAGCCACTTTGCACGTGCTCTCGCGAGTTTCCGGTAGAGCTTCGCTATTGTTCTCGATCTTCTTCTCTTTCTAGGCTTCAAAACTAAGCTACAGGGATGCTTTTCCAAGTCCTCATTTGCCTCCTTTTATAGGTTTTCTCATCCCCCAAGGAAACAAACCGAAAATATATCTAAAAAATGAATAAAACCGCTTTAATATGGCCTAACAAACCACCGTCACGGCCGTGAAAGGTTCTGGCACGACCGTGACAGAAGGTTGAAAAGGCTGAAAAATACTTAGCCATTTTTTTGCTGAAAAATGTCTCTGTCACAGCCGTGAAAGGCTCTGTCACGGCCGTGACAGTCTTATTGGCTGTTTTAGACCTTTTCTTGCCTTGATTTCGATGTTCTCTCGTATCCTGCCATGAATAAATTTCAAATTTAGGTAGAGATCAAATCTAAAGGAAATTATATGAAAACAAATCAAAACTCCTTTTTATAAACATAGAAATATTCTAAAGTGTTAATCAAATGATCCAAACTAATGCATGATTTTTCGTGCATCAAATATCCCTAAACTTAATATTTTGTTTGTCCTCAAGCAAATTTCAGATAAGGCATAGTGCTCCATCACAAAACCAATACTTTTCTCCCATTGTTCTTTTACACGACATCACTAGAGTATCTATTCTCAACCAATACCCAGCCTTGTAAAATTCTTAACATTCAAACATGTCTTTCCTGTATATCTACAAATAATATTAGTCAGTCTCATAAGAGTATTAATATTGAACCACAAGTCTTTAAGGAGCTTATTTTCATACTATTATCATTTCACATTTCAGCATTAAGATTTTTTTTCTTTTCACTTAAGAATTTAGTAATCCTTCATATTGCACAAAGTGGTCCATGTAACGGGCTTTCGACCGACGGATCCCAGAGCAGATGCCCTTAGGTCGCTAGGAAAGAATCCCCTACGGATCTAATCACCCAGACACACCAAGGTTCCAGAGGACACTTTATACTTTTCACTTAACTGTTGGAGCTCAACTAGCTCTCTTTTCATTTACTTAATATTAAAATTGAATAGCATAATTATAAGCTCCAAAAAGACTTAATGCTTTCAATAGAGATGCAATTATAATCAAGACTAACATCATAGTAAATAAATAGAAAAATTCATCATTTAAAAGCTAGTCCTTCTACTTAACAACAAACTTCAATCCAAATCCCAATACTCTAGTGATACCCGATAAAAAGAGACAATGATTGAATTTCATAAATTAAGCGATGTTCTGAAAATAAACTTAAAAACAATAAAATAATAAACAAGAAGAAATAAAATGACACAAATTTTTTTTAGAATTATCATAATTAGATGCATGCCAAACAAAATAAGATGAGAGACTTTCCCTCCTCCAAGCTTGAACCTAACACTCACTACAAGAAATCGCGATTTTTCGACGGATAATTTCTGACGGTTCTAAATCCGTCGCAATTTGCGACGGATTTTTCGACGGTTCCGTTTTCGACAGATTTTTCGACGGTTATGACCATCGAAAATAATTTATATTATTATTTAATTTTTTGACGATTAGGAACGTCGATATTTCTGACGGATATCCATCCGTCGCAATTTTTGACGACTTTTCCGACGGTTACGATCGTCAAAAATAAAAAATTAAATTATATATTTTTTATATTATTATTAAATTTTTTCGACGGATTTTCCGATGGTCACGACCGTTGAAAATAAAAAAAATTAATTATATAATTTATTATATTATTATTTAATTTTTCGACGATTAGGAACGTCGATATTTCCGACGGATCGGCCGCCTGGCGACGGATCCGCCGCCGGGCATTCGGATCCAGCCGCCCGGCGGCGGATCCAGCCGCCCGGCGGCGGATCCGGCCGCCGGCGGCGGATCCTTCCTCCAGCGGCCGGATCGGCCGCAGTCGGAGCTGGCCGCGGCCCGATCCGGCTGCTAATTTTTTTTTATATTTAAAAAAATATTTGCGATCGTCAAAAGATCGACGGTTGCGATGCCCCTCCAAAGTTTCGACAGTTGCGACCGTCGAAAAGTTGCGACGGCTCGAACCGCCGGCCTTTTCCGGCGGTTGCAACCGTCGGAAATTTCGACGGTTCGGACCGTCGGCCTTTTCCGACGGTTGCAACCGTCGGAAATTTCGACGGTTTGAACCGCCGGGGACTTTTCCGGCGGTTGCAACCGTCAAAAAATTTCGACGGGTCGAACCGCCGGGGACTGTTCCGACGACCAGAACCATCGATATTTTCGACGAATTTTTTTCAACCGTCGCAAATCCGTTTGCGACGAGCATTTTTCCGACGGATCGATTCCGACTGAAAAACCGTTGATAATTGCGTTACCGACGGTTTTCGGTTGATTACCGACGGTCCGGACCGTCGGTAATCAGCGTTTTTCTAGTAGTGACTGCCCTAGTGTTTGGCCCATATACATGAAAACTACGAAATAATAGTAAGGAACGTGGTAAAATGTAAAAGGAGTAGAGACAACCTGATGATTTCTAAGTCGGTCACATTGCTTCAAAGGGCGGCTCACAAGCTTCTTCCAGCATGGTCCGAACATGATTGTTGTTTCATACTTATCACGGCTGTTCCTGATTCTTCTAGGAGCAATATGCTAAAAAAATTATTAAACTAAACTTCCAATGCTAACTAATCTAAATTAAGGAATCCAATAGCAATGTTAAACTAAACTAAAAGCTCAAATACTAATGCTAAAAACTAAGGGGGACAAAGTTTTAGGAGTAGTTCTAAGTTATAGTCATTAGCTTGACTTTTACCCTTTTGTTATCTCAAGTATCTAGAAGGGATTCGAAGTGACCTTTTTCTATCTTACCTCTAATGTAATTCTTGAAACATTGTCCCTCCACTTTGAAAGAAGTATTTAGATCTTTTTGTGGAGCTTGATCCTTGGGCTTCCAATGCATTGAATTTTGTGATGTCTGAGGTGATGATGGTATGTTCTCTTCTACCAATGAATGATTTGGAGGTAATGGTGGGATGATTGTTGGAGGTTCTGGAGGCGGATTTCTTCTTCGCACTTGTCCATCTTCCATAATATATTCACTCGTCTCATTGACCCTCCACTGAGTAGTCCATGTCTTCTGATAATAATTCTTCCTTAGTCTTCTTCTTCCTGAATTAAAATACTGCAAGTGACATGGGCATATAATAGATGTAGAGTTGTTCCTAGTATTATCCCCCGAGGCATGAGCAATTTGAGAAGCCAACTCTACTTTCTTCTCTAATTCTTGAAATTTTGCCTGCATAATATCAAATTTAACATTAAAATTTGGGAATTGATGAGGAGAAGAAATAATAACCGGTTGTTGATCATTCAACTGTGCCAACTGTGATTGTAAATTGCTAATGAGTTGATCTTGTAGGATGAATCTTTTCTCTATGACTCGAATCAATTGGCATAATTTTTCTTCAATGTTGGAATTTGACTCTAAGTAGGTGGATGGAGGAGCATCATTTTTCATTTGGATCCTAGCCTCCAATTGCTCTACTTGTCCCAACAACTTCATAAAGGCCCTTTCTTGAAGTTGAAATTTTTCTTCAACCATTGTGACGAACTTTAACATCTTGTTTTCAATAGAAGAATTTCCTTGTACCATAGGAATGAGTGGGATATTGTTATTTGCAATTTGTGAAATTTGTGCTTCATGATCCTCAAGCATCTTTCTTTGTTCTTCCAAATAGTAATCTCTCATGGTCTTTGATTTTGTTGTCATTTGAAGATACTTCCTGGTCATACAAGATAAAGAGATATGAAAGTATGTGAACTAAAAAGAATCTACGTGAAATTTAACAGAAAAATAAAAGCTCTCAAATAACAAATAAAATAAAAATTATTAAACAATGTTCCCCGGCAATGGCGCCAAAAATTTAATGTGTGTAGAATTGATAGCAAACGTTAGCAAGTGCACTAGTCGCTCAAGTAATAAAGTGAATGAGTAGAGTTATCGTTCCCACGAGGACGGTTAATAACTTAGATTTTATTTTAATCTTGTTAATTGAAACATTAAGAAAATAGTTGATTTGAGATATGAATAAAAGGAAAATAATAAAAATAAAGGAAATGATCACCTGGAAAAATAATGATTTGATGATTAAAACATCTAATTATCTCCACTAAAATGTAATAAATTTTCTTAACTTATAATTAGTTGAATCAATAACAAAGTGAATTTCCAAAATTAGTTAACCAATGTTTCAGGCTTTAACTACTATCTTATGAATAATTAAAATAAATTAATCCTCTCGGTTTTTAATTTACTTAATTAAAGCATAAGATGCATTCAATCGGAATTAATATTAAGGGCTTTCTCAAGTCACCTTAATAACTTCACATATTAGGTCTCTTTCGATTTTCCTAATTGTGGTATGCAATAATTAAGATCAATCCCTAGAAACTATTATGAAAATAATAATTTCTTCTCAGATAACAATCAAATCATAAATCATGGAATCAAAGGAAAGCATTAAACATAAAATTACAATGCTATTAAAGATTCAAATCAAACTAATATCAGGAAGAATCCAATACATAAATAGGGTTCAACTAGGATGACCCTAATGAAAGAATAAATCTGAGAATAACAACATCAAATCTAATGTAAAAAATTGGGAAAAGAAAACGAAGAACTCTGGCAGCCACTTTGCACATGCTCTCGCGAGTTTCCGGTAGAGCTTCGCTATTGTTCTCGATCTTCTTCTCTTTCTAGGCTTCAAAACTATGCTACAGGGATGCTTTTCCAAGCCCTCATTTGTCTCCTTTTATAGATTTTCTCGTCCTCTAAGGAAACAAATCAAAAATATATCCAAAAAGTAGATAAAAACTGCTTTAAAACGGCCTAACAGACCGCCGCCACGGCTGTGAAAGGTTCTGGCACGGTCGTGACAGAAGGCTGAAAAGGCTGAAAAATACTTAGCCATTTTTTTGCTGAAAAATATCTCTGTCACGGCCGTGACAGTTTTATTGGTTGTTTTAGGCATTTTCTTGCCTTGATTTCGACGTTCTCTCGTATCCTGCCATGAATAATTTTCATATTTATGTAGAGATCAAATCTAAATGAAATTATATGAAAACAAATCAAAACTCTTCTTTTATAAACATAAAAATATTCGAAAGTGTTAATCAAATGATCCAAACTAATGCATGATTTTTCGTGCATCACCAACCCTTAGATTTGAAAATTCTTGAAGAATTGTGATCAGGTAATCCTCCTAATTACTCATATTTAAGAGTTTTTGGTTGTCCTACATATTAACATGTTAATAATGGAAAGCTTGATCCTAAAGTTAGGAACTGCATATTTCTTGGTTATAAATCCGGTGTTAAAAGTTATAGATTATGGTGTCCTGAAATCAAGAAATTCATTATCAATAGAGATATTACTTTTGATGAATCTGTAATGCTTCACTCGAGAAAATATTTATCTATTATTGATTATACAAAAAATAGGACTTTGGAGATAGTGGACTTAGAACTTTCAAGTTCTTCTGATCAAAAGAATGAAACTCCTGATACTCCTAAAGTCCGTACATCACCTCAAGCTCAGCAGCAATACATGTTAGCTCGTGATAGACCGATGAGAAAAATAAAAGTACCTCAAAGGCTCGGTTCGAGGAATTAGTGACTTATGTATTAAGTGTTATTGAAGATATTGAGTTACTTAATCCTTCCTCTTATTCTGAAACTATTCGAAGTCCTGATTGCAATAAATGGTTAATAGTAATGCATGAGGAAATGGAATCTCTACAGAAGAATGGTACTTGGGAACTTATAAAATAACCAGTGAATAAGAAGACTGTTGGCTGCAAATGGGTATTCAAGAAAAAAAAGGAATTAATAATGAAGATACAAAGTATAAAGTAAGATTGGTGGCAAAAGGTTACAATTAAGTTGAGGGTGTTGATTTTCATGATGTGTTCTCTTCTATTGTGAAACATATTTCTCTTTGTACTTTGCTTGCTATTGTTGCTTTGCAAAATCTTATACTTGAACAGCTAGATGTTAAGATTGCATTCTTACATGACAATTTAGAAGAGAATATATATATGAAGCAGTCAAAGGGCTTTCATGTTGAAGGTAGAGAATGTCAAGTTTGTCATCTGAAAAAGTCCTTATATGGACTTAAACAATTCCCTCGGCAGTGGTATAAAAGATTTGATTCATTCATGTCGAGTATTGATTTTGTTAGAAGCAAGTATGATAGTTATGTTTACTTGAATCAACTTGCTGATGGTTCATTCATCTATTTATTGCTCTATATTGATGATATGTTAATTGCAGCCAAAGACATATCTGAAATTAATATCTTGAAAAATAAATTAAGCTCTAAATTTGAGATGAAGGATTTAGAAGGTGCAAAGAAGATTTTGAGAATGGAAATTTTTAGAGATAAATGCACAAGAAGATTATTTCTGTCTAAGTATATTGAAAAAGTTTTAGAACGTTTTGAAATGCAGAATGCTAAGGTGGTTAGTACATTGTTGCGCACTTTAAACTTTTAACTTCATGTTCACCACAATCTGATAAAGATAAAAGGTATATGTCAAAAGTTCCTTACTGTAGTGTAGTTGATAGCATTATATATGCAATAGTTTGCAGCCGTTCAGATATATCTCATGTTGTCAGTGTTATTAGTAGATATATGTCTAATTCAGGAAAGAAGCACTGGTAAGCTGTTAAATGGATACTTAAATATTCAAGAGGTAGTTCTGATATATGCTTGGAATTTGGTAGAAATTCAGTTGGACTGGTTGGATATGTTGATTCAGATTTTACAGAAGATCTTGATAGAAGAAGGTCCATAACTGATTATATATTTACTATTACTGATTGTGCTGTGAGTTGGAAAGTTATTTTGCATGATACAATAGCATTATCCATCACTGCAACTGAATAAATGGTTATCACTGAAGT
Organism: Pontederia crassipes; assembly: GCA_030549335.1. NCBI lineage: Eukaryota > Viridiplantae > Streptophyta > Magnoliopsida > Commelinales > Pontederiaceae > Pontederia > Pontederia crassipes. The sequence goes on from CM060184.1 coordinate 1,676,033, forward strand.
TGTAAAAGAAACTATTTAGTTGAGAGGATTAGTTGGAGAGTTCACTATGAAAAAGAAAGTTACTGTTATATATTGTGATAGTCAGAGTGCAATACATTTTACAAAAGATCAAATGCATCATGAAAGGACAAAGCATATTGATATTAGATATCATTTTATTCGTGATATTGTGAAAAAATAAGATGTTCAATGTCAGAAGATTAGCACACATGACAATCCATCAGATATGATGACAAAGAGCTTATATGTTGCTTAGTTCGACTATTGTTCAGATTTAGCAGGCATTATGCAAAGATCAAGTTAGGCCCACGAGGGGCATTCGGCAAAGGAGAGCATGTTGAACATTTATTTTTGGAGAGTTTTGTAAAATTTAAGTAAAGGTAGAGATTTATTGATGTGACTTGAATTATGTATCACGTATTCAAAATTATGAAAGAAAAAAAGAGAAAAAAAGAAAAAAAGTTATGATTTTATCATGTACTCTTTTTTCTCATAGTTGAATTTTCTCTGATGATGATATCCTTCGCCCGTGAATATTTTCTCTCTTGTTCATCGATCTTCATTGTTTTACCCCAAGTAGTATGAAGCTTCATTATTAGGAAACACTAATTGGCATGCATTGCAAAGCCATCTGGAGATGACTGTTCATTAATTGTGCCAAAAGCTTTTTGTCAACTTAAAGTAGATAAAGGATACATATATCCATATTCAACTTAAAGCTTTGTGTTTGGATTGGAACTTTTGAAATTAATTGATTTGATAGAAAAATTTAGGTGTGATATTTGGATGGAAAATGTAATTATGACAATTTGAAAAGTTAATTGATAGATAAATTTTAGTATGTATTTGGATAAAAAATAAGAAGTAATAGTATAATTTATTATTTTATGAAATATAAAATTATAGTAAATTGAAATATTATGTATTTATTTAATAAAATAATTATTTACAAAAAATCTTTATATTAATATTATAATTTATAATTTATGAAAATTATTTATGTTAATATTGTAATTCATATTTTATGAAAAATAATAATATTATAATATTAGAATTTATTTTATAAATTGATTGATAATATACTAATAGCTAAAATATTGTAATCGATTATTATTTAAGATAATATAAAAAGAGCTTAATAAATAATATTAACATTAAATAATAATTAATAATATTTTACTAATTAAAATATAGTAAAAAATTGAACTCAAAAAATAAAACGTTGTTTTAGCGAGCCAAAGTTCTCTAGAAGCGAGAACTTTGGTTCTTCCTTCTCCTCCTGTGACAAGAACTGACGAAAATTTTTTAATTTCAGTTAATTGTTTGGATGAACTAATCGAAATTTGGGCAAATTCTTGTCCAAGTTCCGATACCAAGCAGAGTCTTTAGTTTTCGAGAACTAATCGATTAAAAAGAAAATTTTAGGTTTGATGTTTAGATGAAAAATATAATGATGTGAATTTAAAAAGTTGAATTGATAGATAAATTTTAGTGGATATTTGAATAAAAAGTAAGAATTAAAGAAATATTTTATAAGATAGAATATTTATATTAATATAAAAATTGTATTATTATATATATTTATATATTTTAATTAAATTAAAGAATTTGACTTCTATTAAAAAAAAGATATGGCACAGCATATTAATATTCATTTTAATTAAATTAAAAGGTTTTTATAACATGAGCAATTTTCTAAAAATCCAAACGAAATCGGGAGATCAATACGGTTGTGTCTGGCCCCGAGCCGAAATTTGCTCACCCCTACTTAAAATATCAATTTTATAAACCTTGCCTACAATTATAGAACTTTTGGACTTTTCTAAGTGACAATGAAACCATTATTTTTAACATAGAATAAATCAAAGAAAAAAATAATCAGATTTCCGTTTTTAATCATACTTTTTAAAAAATCAAATTTCATCTTTTCTTCCTTTTTAACCACATGTTCCCTGTATCATTTTGATTCATCAACAAGTATTTAACAATAAACATCCAATTATCGATTATCATCTTCAAAATTGGTACTCTTCCGCTCGAAAGGTAAAATAGAACAAGAATTTATGGTTATTTATTTATTTATTTTCCTTTGTCATGAAAACTGTAAACAAGAAACCTCAAAAAAAAATGTTAAAAGGGAGCCTAGGCCTAATATTTTAACCTGCATGTCTATCACCTACTAATTAATCCTATTTTAAGTAGACATATACTCGATCTGTCCTTCCATGCTTTTATTTATTATTTATCGATTTTTTTGCTTCAACCGGTTAATTACCATGTCTATGCTTGATATGTCTACGAATTAGTTGTCAACTGCACCAATAAAATAGTAAAGGAGCTCCTGAATTTTAAAGCAATGTCATCTTAATTGAGGGTGCTGAGCTCTAGAACTTAGCATGTGATGCATCGGCTACCTACGTAGAGAAATGAAATGAACAAACAAAAATAAAAATTGCGGAAATAATCGAAAAATGGGTTTGGAATCTTTTGACTGCAAACTCGAATAAATTATGGAAGACGATACGAACGCCATTCCAGTTCATGTTGTAAATGGAGTAAAAACTCAATTTATAAAGTCTAAATTTCATATCAAGCTTGCGATCGACCAAACCCATTTCATGCATGTACTAATCTATATACACTCGCACCCGACATAATATAGAACATTATTAACAGAAATAAAATAAAATAGAAATGCTGTTCCACTACTTAATTCTTCAACAAAGAAACTCCACAAGCTACATCACAATAATAAAAAAACATATATAATTCTACAATACGAACAAAATACGCATACGTATATATATGTAGTCTCATATGTATAAATATGTATATATACCATTAAAAAAATATGAAGGTAGGTTTAATTTTGTTTGCCACGGTTGAGCATCTCCTTGTACCTCATGATGGAGTCGAGACGCTGCAACTTGAGCTGCTGCTTGAACCGGCTGATGAAATCCTCCGCCCGGGCGTCCACCTCATCGCGGTCGTGCTCCTCTGCTACCTCCTCCGGCGCGCCCTTCGCCGCCCGGCTCCTTACCACGTCCGACGTGCTCAAGTGGGCGGACGCCGCGCCCGCGCTCGCCGACTTCTTCATCTTCCCCGCCAGCTTCCCCGCGGACAGCTCCCACGAGTCCGACAGGCTCCTGTCGTAGTGCGGATGGTCGCCGACGTCTTCCGCGTGCTGCGAGGCGGGCGTTTCCGCCTCCGCCTTCGCTTCGTCGTCTTCCGGGATGTCACCCGAGCGGATGCGGCGCAGGCCGATGGAGCGGACGCGCTCCAGGACGAAGGACGGACCGCGGGAGAGCGAAGGGGGCGGGGGCTGCAGCTGCACGGCGTCCTTCGATCGTGAAGGCGGGGAGTGCGGCTCGCCGTGGTCGTTCTCAACCGAAGAGGACACGCCGGAGCGGAGGCGCTGGAGGCCGATGGAGCAGAGTCTCTCGAGTACGGAGGAGGGGCCCCGTTGGAGCGGCGCCGGGGCGTGCCTCTGGGATGGCGCGTCGGCGCTGTACGACGGTGCCGCGTGCTGAGACGCAGCGCCGTAATCTGCGACGGAGTAGTCGTCGCCGGAGCGAGAGCGGTAGATGCTGAAGGTTCGGAAGAGATCGAAGCCGGCGGAGGGTCCACGGGAGAGGGGCTGGGGGTCGTTCTCCGAAGGGAAGTCGCCGGATTGCTGGCCGGAGAGACGCTGGCGGTCGTCGCGGCGGGAGCGTAGGCTCCTGGAGGTGACGGCGATGGTGCCGATGACGACGTTGAGGAGGAGGAAGAGGACGGTGGGGGACAACCATCCGCGCATGGACGTCCAAATGGACGGCCCCGATTCCATCGTCGGCGCCAATTGGGGCTCGTCCAGGGAAAGAGGAGGAGGAAGAAATGAGAGTGGCGATGAACTGAAGTCAAAAAGCAGCTTAATTTATAGCGGAGATGTCAACGTCAAAGTGCACATGGCGAGATCATGTGGCAGACGTGGGAATAAAAAAATAACTATAATAATAATAATTAATTAATTTTAAAAGTTGTTCTTATGGGGACCAGAGTTCTGACCCAGTTTGAGTGAGTGACTTGGGCCCACCTCAATAATATCGTGTACGGTGAGGGAATTTTGGGTGATGCAATACTTGTGCTCCTCTGTCTTCTTTTTCATAAGATAAATAGGCAAAGACTAGTGGTCTACCAATTTTGCTCGCCTTTATTTAATTTCTTTAGTTTTATTCTTTTACAACCAAGTATTCCTTATAGTATTATAACTCAATTTTCTCTACTCTATAATCACATATTTATCATTTGCAGAATAAATGCCATGCATCTATCTAGCATCTTCAAATTTCATCACGTGATAATTGGACTCCTCTTTTATCGACGCGCTAAACAATTTTCTCTTCTTAGACTTTCACATGTTAATATAAAGATAAGCAATCATAAATTAATATTATTAAAATGTGAAAGTTAGCAAATCCCTTGTTCCCAATAATTCTTCTACCTAACAATCTGCGAAAGAATTATCGCATTAATAAAATAATTAATAGTGTGCTAATAACATAATCCAATGTGCAAATGTATTATCATAAACTTTATCACCACACTTACTCTCATATTTACTTGATTTAATTACATGTGAGATTCAAATACAGTAATATAAAATATCTGTAAACATTTACTCCTATTACAACCTGATCAAACCACCACAAAACTCAGACCGTGTCCGTGGTGACTCGAGCTAGGTGTGATCAAAATATAATTTCTTTTTTTTTCTTTTTCAACATGAGAACGTGGGACGATGTATAATCGAAATTCGTAACGAATTGCAATCTTCCAAAATCTATGACGATAAAACTTGAGGTCGGTTGCCAAGAACTTGGGCGGGTTGTGCTCGAATCTAGGTTGAATTCGCACTCAATCATGCCAAGCTGCATAAATTATTGAAGAACTAGGTCGTGGTTACTTTAGCATATGTAATGATCTAACGTTTAAGAATTAAGATAGTTTCATAAATTATTTTATGAGTAAAATACGGAGAAGATAATAAATTTATATGTAATTATTTTTTTCATCTTTTAAGACGTATTTTAAATTCGTACGTGTCAATGATTCAAAACGAATAATATTTTAATTGAGTCAAAAAAATCATAGAACTTTTGTGTTCATTTTTTTCAAAACTTTGACACCATACTATGATCAATAAAATATTCTTTCTTGTGCAATCTTTTGTAGACTATTCGTATACCATAGAAAAAATATTATTTGTATTTCAATCTTTCTTTTAACTTAATTATTCTATTAAAACATGGCATCCAAAAATGAATCCCACAATCTTACAATTTTTTTCGATAAAACTACATATTTCAACCGAGTCATCCTCACCTCTTATTAGAGTTGACAACCACGAATCTCGAAAAAAGAGAACAAAAGGCTCTAAAATCGGAGAAAAAAATGTTTACTTGATAAGAAGGGGTTGGCTGGGGAGAGAGATTTGTCTAAATAAGAGAGACTAATTTTCTAGTAAAACTAAGCTATAATCCGATATTAGATACTAATCATCTCCTACAACTAATTTTGAACTTTACTTATAATATCTTCAATTATCTAAATTAATTGTTTAATTTTCTTTCTTTTTCTTCAATTTAAATTATTATCCTTCCTTAATGATCTTATCCCTTCAAAACTCTATTTATCTTTTTATTGTTAAAATATCTTCAAATTAAATAAATGTATAATTTAATCATTTATCTATTTAGTTTAGTAAAAAAATGGATTGTTACATGTACAATGAATCTTTTTGCATTTCAAATTATAACGATACTAAAATAATAAAAGTAACCCACTTTGTTTCAAGTTACACAAATTTATTAATATTATGAAAGTACAAAAATTAAGTTTCTTTTTTCAATTGATTTTTTTAATATTAAAAGAATGCCACTGACAAATATTATTTGATAATTCTTTTTTTCTAATATTAAATTAATCGAATGCTAATAATTTTCGACATCATCTTTTCACGCACAGACCGAAAGAAAAAAGATTAGTTACTAATAATGTGCAACCTCAGTAGGCAAGATTTAATAACGTGATAATACAACTTTAATCTTATAATATGGCCAAAGATGATAAAATTAGTGACAAAGCGAGTCGTTTGTTTTCATTATATAACCTGCCTGCGTCCCATCAATAATTTTCCTGTCTCCGACCAGAGTTAATACTTTGGGCATGTGTTTAAATTATTGTATACTGGTCGTGAAAAATGCTTATTGATAGGATAATATTTGATATGTCATATGTGTCCATTGTCTTCTTCCAATTACGGTCAAATTTTGTGGTCAATTTTTTAATTAAATTTCGATGATGAATCTTGATGGCCGTCCAGTTACGTGATGAACGTGGAATTGGATAACTGATATTTCAACATCCATGAGGTATTGTTATCTTACTTTCCAATAGAGATTCCTTTGCTTAATAAATTCCACCAAAAGACAAAAAATCACCAGAATTAGCTCATTAATTTGTTGGATTACGATAGAATTAAGATCATAAAAATGTTAGGGAGAATAATTTTTGTATATTTATAATCAATTTTTTTAAGTAATCACTCAGAGATCCAAATTTATTAACAAGAATAAAATGATGTTATCCTAATCAAAGGAACAAAGTAACTCCAGTTACACATGAACGGACTTAGTAATCAATTATAGAATCAATTTTGAGAACTGAACTTTGTCACGTTCGTATTTTTTATTTTTATTTTTTTGTCATATTAGTCTAGAAGCAAACAAACAAACAAAAAAAGTTACTCGTAATTTGTAAACTTCACTAAATGGCAAGATAAGAAAAAGGATAATATTTACAATCTAAAAAGAGGTTCGAATCTTGACGTACCAAATAAATTTTCATTTTCTTAAAAAAATTGCAAAACTTGATTGAACACAAATTTTCTCTTCTTTCACCTTTTCCTAGGAAGCCATTATCAGAATGTAAAAAAAAAGTTTATTTATGACAAAATGCGATTAATTTTTATTTCCCATCCAAAATAGCCATACGAAAAAAAAAACAAAAGGACAATAGAATTTTATTTCCTTTATCTTGCATGATAATAAGTACAAGAAATGAAATATATATATTTAGGATTCATAAGTTAATTTCGAGATCATGCCAACAACTTTTATTTATTGACGCGTAGCAAATTATAAACTAGAATAACACCAAAGTAACATGCGAAACCATTCAGAAAGTTTGGAGTGTGCTTACCGCATTAATATTACTCAATAATATACTTTACCTAACAAAATAAGTGCCACAAGCAATTCAGATAATCATGTTTATTTACAATAAAAAGTTACGAAATAATATGCAGGAATATTCTTTATCAATTGAAAATTTTAATAGTTTGGCTAATGGTTATTAAGATCTTGATTCGCTTTCGAAGAGAAAACGACTTTTGATATTATTCAGATAATTTTAAACATAACATCCATATCGAATCTATAATCGAATCCTATATGATATAAATTTTAAACATATGATTTAAACTTATTTATTTGGACAAACAAAATTAGAAGTAAACATAAATAATCTTAAAAAATTGGATTTAATTGTTTCATTTTTAGAGTTCAATTTTGATATTCTCTATTTCACATTTTTTTTACACCATCAGATCTTCATCCAACGATTCATGATTGAATCTCTTATCTTGGTTGGATGAAGATGGTGAAGAAGATATGGGACAAGATGAATTAGGGAATATCTTCATTTTATCATATTATACATATTATTCTCACTTTCATAGATTTTAAAATTTTCTAATAATTCAATGGTATGTACTAATGTAATCATATATTGTTATACACATTAAGAATTATATTGCATTTTAATAAAACATTATACTTCATTAAGATCAAATCTTATATATTATTTATATTAAAATATACCATATTGTATTTCATAGGATAAAAGTATGTATTAGATTTGACAATATGAATAAAATATTAATGATTAATGTTTAATTAACTTATATATAAACATAAATTTGTGAATAAATAAATTATTTTATATTCAAAAAATTTGTTTATTCATGTGGTAAGATCTTCTTATTTTACTATTCTACATATTTGAAGCCCCTTAGGATAATACCTCAAAAAATATTCTGGCAACCTTGATTTGACTGCAAACTCAAAATGTAAACATATAATTAATAGATCAAATATAACATATTTACAAGCATTTAATATGTTTCAAATGACAATAATTATAAATATACTATAAACTAGGTAACATATTTGCGCTTCGCGCAAATTAGATATAATTTAAAATATTAATTTTTTATTATGTTTTACAAATTATAGATATTATTTTTTTAACAAACAATAAACAATAATTATTCTAAACTTTTTAAAATTTATATTTCAAAATATTTAAGTTGACTAAAAGAATATTTTGATAATAACTTTCTCGAGCATCAATTCTGGAGCTCAGAGAAAATTTGAGGAGGAAAGTGTTACTTCGCTCGTCGTCCATGAGCACCTTATTTTCTTCGTGCTTTTCTTTGCTGCCACCTCGTGCATAATTGGTGGCATAATTTTTGTCCCCGTCACCTTGTTGTACCTTGACTCTTGGACTTCACCTCTTTCGTAAAATCTGCCTTTGAGCACCTTTTTTTCTTTGCCTCCCCGATCATGGTATTCATGACGAGGACGCCCGATAACACAGGAAGGAGAAGAAAACTTTTTTGTCAGCGAGGGCGTGATGGGAAAATTTGAGGATAGAAAGAGAAGTTCGTAGAGAGATTATAGAAAAATAAAAGAGACACATGATTTATGCAGATTCACTTTTAAGATTAAGGAGGTTTCACTGTATCATTTTGATTACGGTCGTTACACGATTATATCTGAAAATAAGTTATAAATAGTCTCTTTGAAATAAAACAGAAAAAAACTTAATTCGAATCACACGGGCCGACTAAAGTCGTCGGAGGGCGGTGCCCCCCGAACCCTCCCCCCCCCCCCCCCCCCTCCCCCTTTGTTCGTACGTCAATAGCACAAGTAATTGGGTAATACTCAGATTTTCCTAAGCTCACGTGGACGAACCCGATGTGAGAAATAAAAGGTCCTAAAGTATTCACCAACTCCAACTGGGTGACCTCCGACGCATTATTTTTCTTTATTACAGACATATGGACTTAAGGTAAAGAAAATATTAAAGATTGAAAATAAAACAATACATATGTCACTTTCAAATTCTGTGATAGACTTTGAACTCTACGTTACACCTTGTTGGTGCATTCTTCGAAAGCTATTTCGTTTCACAGTAAGGAGTGATAGCATACACTTATTAATAGAGATCAAAGTAGTTCAGGTCAGATTTTGATTTAAAAAATTAATTGTTATTTTTTGGATTAGTTTTTAAAATTAAAAAAATCATCCTAAAATCATTTAAAAAAATAAAAATTATTTTTCTAGTGAGTCAATTTTTTCGAATGATTTTTTCGAGGCCCTTCTTATATATAATTATATTTTATAAATATATATAATAAATTAAAATTAATATAAATTTTTTTAATTTTATATTAAATAAAATATATTACTAACCTTTTAAAGTTATTAAATTATAGTTTGATAATGTGATAAAAAAGTATGAAATTTTATTAAAAAATATTATATTTATAATAAAAGAATTGATAACATATGTATTAATTATTATAAATAAATAAATCATAAATAAGAAACGAGCTCTACAGACCTCTACGGTTTTTTGGGTGGGACCCTAATTTTGGAGGATGGATTTAATTTTTTTTAAAATCATCCTAAATTATATTTGGACCTCTAATTTTTTATTTTTTTATTTTATTTTTTCGGATCGAGTAGGTTTTTCATATTGGTAAGGTTTTTATTACACAGAGTAAAGAGGTTAAAATACAAATTTCTTATAAGAGAACAAACTGGTGAATACTTATTTGACTTTTCATCTTCTCATACTTATTAATGATTTATTATTTATAAGTAATTAATATGTAAATAATCTCTAGGAGGAATGACAAAAGTTGTTAGGTCAGAGGAGAGGAAATACAAAATGGCAAATATTACTTAGGTATAAAAGATATACTTACATTTCATTAATAGTTCATAAGTTAAAAGTTAATGATATTTATGGCACTAAGGAATGAGAATGAATAATGGCTTAAGATTCATTTTGTATAATCAGAATTGTACATTTATTATTCTAATTATCTCAGGTATTAAAATTTTAATACTATAATTTATTTTCATAAATTAAAATTTGACTCTTTATATTCATTTTTATTCATAATAAAAAAATAACTATATAAATGCGCCTGCAGTGGCATTCTCAACCTAGGAATTGATTCATTTTTCAACTTCATCAAACTTTTACATGTAACCAGCATCATCACAAAACATGAGAAACGTGGAGATCAGAGACAAGTAAAGTAATATGACAGACATGAACTCAAAAGTAATAATCATTTAACGTCTCTTGTGAATGATACCTGCAATTCATTTTTTTCTTTTTTTTCTTAACAAATGTGTATATTTTGTGACATAAGACTGCCAATACTGATCACTGATGACAGAGAAGAATCAACCAGACGACCTAGTAATAGACTTTGGCTAAAACTAAGCCCTTTTTCAATGAAGATTTAATCTTTAGACTACTCTTCATTTAAACATGGAAGTAACCGGCATAAAAATAATTTCAGAAGTTAAATCTGCATCAAAGTTTCTTCTCATGCATCTCCGCAGACCTTACAAATTGCATGTTATGAATGATCATCTCGACCTCCAAATGCACTTTATGGGCCTTTTAATAAACTTTGTTGAAAAACACACCCTGACGGCAGCTGTTAATGGTGCTTCCAATCTCTTCTTTCCGGTTCCCTTGATTGAGGCGACTAACATAATTATAGTTCTTGGACATGATAAGAGTGCAACCATGTCTAAGAACCGACAACACGTTGGCCAACACAAAACAATACATTTGGATCGTAATGTACCATGAAACAATTAAGGCTGAGAAGATGAATGCATCATGACTGAAAAAAAAATGTGAACCGAGAGAAAGAAACAATACCATTTTTTCCCTTCTTCTTAGAGACGTATGTGAAAGCCAACAGGGACAAACACGTAGAGCAGGAAGCTCTGTGCAGATCGCCCTATCTCGGCGGTCCTTTCTCTTCTCTTTAATGAGGAGCTCTGATGGAGATGAACTGATTATGTATTGTGTATATATATGTGAGTTAGTTGCTGCAGAGACGTTGAAGAAAGGGATAATTAAATTGTTGCCATATCTTGTAATAAATCCAGAAAACATGTGTGAAGTCGATTACTATTCAAACATCTTCTACATTTATTTATAATACATAATCTTAATAGCAATAGCAAATTGCCAATTTTTTTCCTCTTCCAAAATGACTGGTGTCCTTAGGAAATAAAAAAAAACGATGTTCAAAAAGTAAATATGTTTATGATACCTCTTTGAGAGAAGGCTATTAAGAAGAGAGAGAGAATCTGTGAAGAAGTGCATGCTCGTAAAGTTAAAAAAATAGGAAAAAAGAAAAATGACAATGGCCACATGATAGCAATTTGAAACTGCCATTACAAGTTGAGCTCTATATAAATATAAGATATATGAAATAGTCATAATAGTTATTGTAATTATTAACAGAACTATATTTATGTGAATAATATTAATACCATATAAAAATATTTGACAATAAATTGTTGTTATTAGCTATGATGATGTTGATGATAGTAGTAATTTTCAAAATTATCTATTGGAACAATACTCTTGCCAATAAGTAGATCACTGTTGATAATATTGTCGTTGTCGTCGTAATTATACAATTTTTTATATTATATTTTTTTAAGATTAAAATGATAAATATGAGCAAAAGATTAAAAGATAGATTACCAGTCAATCCTCCCCCTATCATATTGTAACAATATGCATTCTTAGACAATACTGATGATCTACAAGTTAAATTTTTTTAAAAATAAATTATACTTATCACTTAAAAAAATTTTAATTTCAATCCATGCTCAATAATAATAATAATAATCTTATCATAAATCTCAAAAGATTTATGAAAGGAAAGAAAAGGAAGAAGGGAGAGATGATCTCGGTCACTTTGGTTCAAATTTTATTAAAGAAGGGAAAAGAATAGATTAGAAGAAAAATCAGTGGAAGAGAATGAGAGTGAAGTAATGGTGCAATTAAATGAAAGGAAAAGAATAAATAATATTTTAAAATCGAATTGGACATCAAACCGGTCAATCAAATGGATCATGATTTGACCGATTTAATTGGGTTCTACTAAATTGGATCGAATTTTATTAAAATAATATTATTTAGTTTTCTTTCAAAAAATAGTATAAATAAAATTATAAAAATGATTAAATAGTCATCTAATAATTATTATTTTAACATAATTAAACATTAATTGAAATGAATTTATTATAATAATTTTAATAAAATATTTTTCTTATTTTAAAATATTTTCTTTAGAATTTTGTGAATACTTTTCTTTATATATTTATTTTCTCTCCTTTTCTTCGTAAATTTCAAATTTAACTTCTTCATTGTTTCTTTCCTAATTTTTATACTTTCTATTCTTTCAACTTTACTTTTTTCCACAAATTTCAAGCCTAATTTCCTTATAATTAATTTCCTTTTCTAATTCACACTTCATAATTTACTCTATTTCTAATATCTTATGGTTTCTATTTTTTCCACATTTATTTCATTATTATACTTTCCTTATTTTATAATTTCTTTTCATATAATATTTTTTCATTGATTTGAAAATACCGGTTTGGTTCAAACCCGATTTTGCCTGGATCAAACTGGTTCATCCCTTTTTTAAAATAATTTTTTATATTAATCCGGACCGACGGTTAGGTCATGATTGAACTAGTTAGATCGATCGTTCTGGTCCGATTTTGAAAACACTAAAAATAAATATTTAATAATATTTTTTTATAGATAATTATGTCCTTCATATATGTAATTATATTTAAATTAGGTATAATCATAATAGAAAATATATGACCACTAGTTCTTTTTCCTCCTTTTTCACCTCATATTGAAGGAAAAAAATGACATAATAGAAGAGAAAGGAGGAAAAAGTCCCTTTCTTTCTCCTTCTTTCCCGTCAATAAATTCAAATCAAATAAGAGGAATGCATTCCCCTCCTTTCCCCTTTCTCTTCTTTACCATCCTTTCACCTCTAATCAAACAGACCTTTAAAGATGATTTTTTCAAGTCATATTCAATTGTGCTCGAGCTGGTCTTGTGCCTCTAGGCACGTCATGATGGCACCATCCAAAATAGTGCCATAGTCAGATTAGATCTAGATCGTATCGGGTCCGAGTCAATTGTGTCGAATCGGATCAATCATTTTTTTGCTATATGTATTTATTAAATTAGAAAATTTTAAATAAAAAATGTTCAATTTTTTCTCTAAAATATAGACTGATAAGAATAACAAGAATAATTTAAAATATTGTGACATATGGTATTATAATTATTACATATATAATAAAAAATTATATGTAATACAGTAGTAAAATTTATGGTATATAATTAAATATATGCATAATATAATTATAAAACTTATAATATATAAAAATATTTAATTATATAATAAAAAATAAAAAAATTATATTCATCAAATCCATTCTAATCGGGCGGTGCCCAACATTTTATTGATAGTCCAGCACGATTTGGCTCACGTCGACCTGACTAGCTCCACACATTTTTACCGAATCGGACGAATCGAACCTCAGCCAAATCGTGCCGATGCTACTCGCACTGATTTCTCCATCTATGCTCCCACTCATTCGCTCCTCTCCTCGTAATGATAGATGCAAACAGATGCTTTCATCACTCTCTACTGTAGAATTTTTTGAGAAAATAGTTTAGCTTAGATAACACTACAAGAAAAAAACCAATTACAGACGGTCAAAATCGTCTGTAATTTGGGTTTTTCGACGGATAGCATCCGTGCGAAAATGACGCATCGCAAATTATTTTCGACGGTTATCCCACAACCATCGCAATTTTCGACTGTCCAGTTGGCGGGCTAAGCCGCCGAACAACGAAGAGTTGAGGCGATTTTGGTCGTCGATATGTATCGACGGTTTGAGCTAACGATACTATCGACGGTTCTGACCGTCAAAATTTACATCGACGATTTTAGCTGTCCATAATACCAGAGAGTTTTGACAGCTCAAATCGTCGTTAAGTTTCGACGCATAAACTATCGATGCTTATCGATGGATTTGACCATCTATAAATTTTGACAGTTCAAATCATCGATTATGACACTATCGACACTATTGACAGTTCAAACCATCGATTAATAAAAAAAATTCGACACAAACAAATAGACAAAATTGAAATTGAATAATTAATAAATAAATAAATAAATTGTAGGTTCCCAAAAGGCACCAAGAGGGGGTGAATTGGTGTTAAAAAAATATCGATTTTACAAAAATCGTCGCTGAAGCACAAAATTGATTCTTAAAACCTTTGCAAATAAAATAATTTAGATGATAAACATAATATGAACGGGGAGAGAGAGAGAGAAAAAATCAAATGCAACGACACGGTATTGTTGACGAGGATCGGCCACACCTTGGCCTACGTCCCCGCTTCGACTTCTCGACCTCGAAACTGTCGGAGATTCCACTAGTCACTTCCTTTGTTCCAAATGGGGCAAGGAAGAAAGTCCTTTACATCAATCACATTTTCTCTGCTTCGAAAGGCAAGACAACCTCTCCTTTAAGAAAGCTAATCTATTTTTCTCACTCAAGAGGTAAGATTTAGAACCTCTTTTACATAAGAGCTCTCTTTATTATCTCTGAACAAAAGTGTTTCTCTCTTTTGAGATTCTATGCTCACAAGAAGAGAAGAGGGAAAGAAGAAAAAACTATAAAATGAAAACTTCAAGAAATAATCTCTCTTTGATGATTTGAAGTTTTTCTTCAATAAGTGAATGAGTGTCTTTGCCTCCGGCTTTGTCACTCTTTTTATAGCCTTCAGTGTGTGAAAAATTTGTCCAAAAATTGTTCCACAAATTCCTCCCTCAAATTTGACCGTTACTGTTCATTTTACTCGGAGGCCAGTCGACCATACTTCTGAACCAGTTGAACGGTCTATGTGACCATTGCAATTTTCTTCAACTTCTGCGCTTGATCGGTCGACTGATACTTCGATTAGTATCGGCCCGACGTCATCCGGAGCAGGTTCAGTATTTGTAGGTCGACCAGCATCTTCTATTCGGTCGACCGGTATCATGTCGACCAGCCTTGTTTGCTTCGATCGGCGAGTTGACCGACCTGTACTATTTTGAGCATAACTTTTTGCACAGTTATCCAAATTAGATGATCTTAGATTCTATGGAAAGCTAACAGAATTCTCTACTCCACATTCGTCCAAAACTAATGAAATTAGTGACAATTATTTAGTCAAAGTGTAGTACATAAAGTTATCCATTTTCTTTAAACTTTTTCAGTATTTCAACTTTAATCTTTCGAGATTTGTTTCATCAAAATACAATTTTATATGTCATTAAAACTTTGACCCAACATAAATAAGCATAACAAATAAACAATTTATGTTCAAATGACCAAATTGAAATTGAATATCGTGCATAATGTCAAATGTCAATACAACATCGTTAAATGTCCAAACGTCAAATACAACACCTAGAAGCTACAATTCTAAATCGTTGTCATCGTCGTTGAACTCGCTACGCATCATGTCACGCATCATTTTTTGCATCTCTTTCTTCATTTCACGCTCACGTTCTTTGAACTCTTTTCTGAGTTCCTGCGTAACCTCCTGCCTGATCTCTTATCGGATATCGAATAAACGTTGTTCCCACATATTGTCAAACATTTGTTGCACACTTTGAGTCGGGAAACCTGATACCGATTTACCACTATACCCAATATCTGCACTACTAACAGATGATCCGAGATCGTAAATGCGACCCTTCTTGACGTCGACACGATTCATCCAAATTGTCGAGGGGTCAGTGGTGTGGTCCCCTCCTGTGTAGCTTGCGTAATGTGCTCGACTTCTCTTGTTTTGTAAGCCTCCTGAAATTTTAAGAAAAAACACGTCAACTATATTATTTAAAACGTCAAATTTACTATCTTATGTTATGTAACCGTCCTAAAATTAAAAAAAACACATCAAATATATTTATTTACGTATGTCTCCCGAGCAAACGTTGAAATCCACTATTTATTTTTCTTCTGATGAGTTTTGAGAAATATTTCATCCTGAGTAGGTGCTCTATCCATCTCTTTCTCCTAGAGTGAAAAATGTCAAATAATGTATATTATTTTTTGAAACATAATAATGTGTTCAAAGACTTTACCATTCTAGCTGCAATCGTGCTCGTGGATACACATCCACCTGAATGCAAGCATGCTCCCTGGTCGGACTCTCAACTTGACTTCGCTTTTATGCATTTTGATTTGTACTCCTTGATAGACCACTTCCATAGCATTTCGATCCAAACAGTCTCTAGAATCCAATTATGTCGTTCTCCTATAGCTCGAGCTTCTGAAAGCATCGATGACAGTCTCTTTAAACACCGAGAATTAAAAACCTTCCATATTTGTTCAATGTGCTAGGGGTCCCACCACACATCAACTTTCATGTATATGGAAAATATGAAGATAAATTTAAATGACCAAAATTGACTTCCGAGTATACTTGAAACTCATTAAATAGCATCTGTCTCATAGCATATGAAACTTCCCTCCATGTAGGCCACGCATCAGTATACCTATGTCGTAGTACCTTAGTAACTACGGCAATCACGAGTTTCGACGGTACAAACCTTCACAAATATGAAATTATAAAATACGATGGATGAATCACAAAATGTAAGCTTTTTAAAAAATATAAAATAACACTTATCTTAAATTATCATTTAGCTGTACGTATGCTTTGTACACACGATTTAACGAGGCTGCATCTGAAGGTTCTTTTGGCAATTGTGTCTCCACGTTCGCAATATCAGGAGGTTTAATGGGCTCCATGAAATCTGCGTGAGAGGAAGAAGCCGGCGGAGAAGACTGTCGTTCAGTTATTCGAATGCCCGTGACTGGTCTAGACACTCTATCATCATCAGAAGTATCTCTAGGAATGATCTTCGCTTTTTTCTTGTTTTTTCCTTTCCCAAAATGAAACATCTACATGATACAAAATATAATGCACTTTAAATTTACATTTCACACAGGAAGCTACATGTTGTGTCGCATATTTAGGAACTGAATTGTAGGTATAACTCGAGAAACAATTCCTAATATCCGGAGGCGCTTTTAAAAAATAAATAAATAAATTCATCTTTTTTAAATTAGTAAAATTGTGATCATTATTTTAAACACTCATGAGAAGGAATCAAATATGGAAATGCACCATCCTCATCAGACATTCCTCGATCCGAATGTTTGTCAGCATGCATCGCGAACTATGTTTAAAATTTTACGACATATGATAATTTAAATAAACCATTCGAATAAAAGATATGTAAATTATAACAAGGAATAGTCGTAACATAAGAATATTACATGAAAATAACATTGGATAATAATATCACTCATCATCATCTGAATTGCTACATGATTGAAATTCATCATCTTCGTCCTTTGAAGATGACATAGTTTCAAATTCATCTTTCTCCGAAGCATTATCGTCATTTTGTATCTCGGCATTATCAAATTCTTCACATAATTGTTCTGAATTTTGTAGATCTTCAACTAACTCAGTATCTACAATTGCTGCTACCAAAGTTTGTGAGTCATCTTGATATGCACATTGCAACGCACCATCA
This sequence comes from Pontederia crassipes, assembly GCA_030549335.1. Taxonomy (NCBI): domain Eukaryota; kingdom Viridiplantae; phylum Streptophyta; class Magnoliopsida; order Commelinales; family Pontederiaceae; genus Pontederia; species Pontederia crassipes. The sequence goes on from CM060184.1 coordinate 1,693,887, forward strand.
ATTTATATCCTGCTTCTTGCCTTTGTCTTAATTACAACTCACTATTGTGCTTTGTCCCTCGTCTTCTCTGGATAAGGTACATAATATATCTGTCTCGTAGAAGATAGAATAATAAATGGAACAAAACGTTCATAACACTTATATTGTGACGTACTTCAACTATTTTGAAATCTTTATGAACTTGCATTCCTCTTTTTTCTTTCGGAACAAACCAATTACATTCAAATAAAGTGACCGTGAGGCCTCCAGTGTATTGTAGTTGAATTATATTTTTGAGAATACCGTAGTAGTCACGCTCATTTTTCCCGTCCGTGGATCCTTTGACACAAACACTACTGTTCACAATTTTGTGAATGGTTATAACTTTTCGTGTGAAACTTATAATCGTTCATAAAATACACCGGCCAACTTTTTACCTCTCGAGCCGGTCCCCATGCCAATTTTTGGAGATTAGAAGTAGTAGAAATGGCGGTATTGAGAACCTAAAATGTAAATGAATGTGAAAAAAGGCATCTACATTTAAACAAGACGAACATCGTAAAAGTTACATGATCCTTAAATCACGATGCAAAGTTATTCTCGATTCTATCTTATATATGTTCCTCTGAAACATTGTAGTACTGCAAGAAAGTACTACACATGAAATAGATGGATTAATCACACTATAATTTCACGATACAAAAAGAATTTCCCATTGAGAGTAAACTTACTTAATGTATCCTTGCACATCTTGCATGTTTAGGAGGACATGATTCGTGGCCTACTTGAATTCTACGTCATTCAACCATCTACTTCTTAGCTTCCCAAAATGTCGTCCTAACTGATTAAAGATTGACAAGGATACCACAGTAGACCTTTCTTCCGAAACTTCATCATTCCGATGAACTGTGGTCCTCGCACACTTAATCAAAGTAATAGGAACAAAATTACATGACCTCTTGAATCATGTAAACTTCACATATGGATCCTTCGACACGTGCTTTGTTCTTAATCGTCCTTTTAATTTGATTAAAATATGTTTTAAAAAGATACATCCACATATATTGTACTGGTCCACCTACCCTTGCCTCATATAACAGATGAATAGGTAAGTGCTCCATGGAATCAAAGAATTTTGACCGAAATATTCATTCCAGCTTAACAGTATTATTGGAATATTACAGTTCAATTGGATCATATTTTCCACAATTATTATTGTTGAACATAATTCTTTGAACAATTGACTCAATTCCATGATTGACTTCCAAATATTTTTCGGTAAGAAGGAAAATGCAGTAGGAAGCAAAGTTTCCATAAATATATAACAGCCATGACTTTTCATGTCAAATAAACGTAAGTTATTCATGTCTATACATCATGCCAAATAAACGTAAGTTATTCATGTATACACATTTTTCTCAATGTGTATGACATCCAAATTGTGACGTATCAAATAATCCTTCCAATATGGTAAATCCTAGAATATACATCGTTTGGTTCAGTTGTGAGAAACATCATACTCATCGTATATGTCATTTGGGTCATCAACAATTCTACATAGAGCATTGATAATGCGAAATAATTGAGGTCCTGAGCGACTAACCAGAGCCATGTCGTGCACAACTCTATTCCGTCGAAATACATTTTTATTGTTTATGTAAGGATGATCTGCTCTAAGAAATTCTCTATGACAATCAAATCAGTTATTTTTACCCCCATTTCTCAAAATGAATGCACCTGAGTGTTCCATGCAATATGGACAAGCTAGTTTCCCTGGAGTCATCTAAGCAGATAATATCCTATAGACAGGAAAATCATTAATTATCCATAATAAAACATCTTTCAAGGTAAAATTTTATTTGGTCGATACATTATAAGCGACGACACCATTTTAGTTCTTTTAACTCATCAATTAGATGCTGTAAATATACATCTATCTTCTGCTTAGGATTTTGAGAACCAGGAATAATACATGTCAAAAACATATAAGGTGTGAACATACAAATTTCAGGAGGCAAATTATATAGTGTTACTATGACCGGCCAATGTGAATAAGGAACTAAAGTCTGACCGTACGATGTAAAACCATCCGCGCATGATCTGAGCCTTATGTTCCTTTCGTCACTAGTAAAATCTGGATGCATACGATCAAAATGTTTCAACGCTTCACCATCCGATGGGTGAAGCATGACACCTTCAGAAGTATTATGCTATGCATGCCATTTCATTTGTGACGCTGACCTTAGAGACGAATATAATCTTTTAAGTTTTCAAATAAGAGCAAATAATACATTCTCTTCGCAGCTACTTGAGTCTTGTTAGTCACTCTATATCGTTTGACCCCAAAAAATTTGCATTCATTTAGATTGACGTCGTCACCATAATATAAGATACAATCATTGCGACAATAATCTATTTTAGTTGAGTCGAGATCAAGTTTAGAAACAAGTTTTTTTGTCTTAGAAAAATTTTCAAAAATGCGAGTCCCAATTAGTGTGACTTCTTTTAAAATTTCTAGAAATGCATCAAAATATGTTTGTGAAATATTATGATCTGCTTTCAGATTCAACATTCTAATAGTAAGTGTTAATTTCGAATGACTTTCATACTCGGACCATAAGGGTTGGCTCGAAGTGTTTAGCAACTCAAAAAAAATCTTTTGCTTCTGGATTTGATGTCTCTTCATCTTATTCAAATCCTATATTCTCATACTCAGTTGCAGCTGCGCCATAAACTAGTTGTTCGTATTGCAAAGTAAATTCTCCACGAGGATCAACAGAATGGAGATCTTGATTTGGCACGCTTGTTGAAGGTGCTCCTTCACCTAAATAATCCAATTGCCAATAATTTGATTCAAAACTCCTTCTATGCAAGTGAACCTTAATTGTCTCTAACGTTTATAATTTTGTGCTAAGACATTTCAAACAAGGACACCTAATTGTTTCTTCCCGTTGAAATTGTAAAGATTGACAAGCTACACTAGTGTAATAGTCAACGTCATCTATGAATTTTTGTGTCAAACCTCTACGATCGGGATTATTTCTATTGTACATCCGTCGACGATCGTTTAAATATGACATAATTTTTGCATTATTTACAAGTTATACTAATTAATTTTTAAAATGTTATAATAAGGGGCATATCAAAATTTAATCATGACACTTACACAAAGAATATGGATTGAGGTGTAAAATAAATTTAAATAAACAATCACTACAAATGTTTAAATATTAAATTATAAATAAAATATCAAAGAAACATCATAAACACTTATTACAACTGATTAGAACATCATATTTGCACTAATTAAAACTAATCATAAATACTAATTAGAACTAATCATAAACATCATAAACACTCATTAGAACTAATCATAAATACTAATTAGAACTAATCATAAACATAATAAACACTAATTAGAAGTAATCATATTTGCACTCTAAAATAACAAATTAGAACTAATGAATAAAATCTAAAATAAAGAATTTAAAAATATTACGTATTTCATAACTACTTCAATAAATAGAATTCATATCAATAGTAATGATTTAAAATTAAATAACTTACGTCGGAGTGACAGAGACAATAAAATAATTCTAATAACCTGCATGTAAATTAAACATAAGACAACAAAAAATATAAACTCCAAATTTATGAAACACTCAATTTATGCATTCTTACACTTTTAAACTTGTCGAAAGGAGAAACCTCACAATGCTCTCCAAGCAAGAAAACAATGTCCTGTACAAAAAATGAAAGTACACTAATGTATGAAGTCATACACCGCCAGAATTTGCCACCGTCCGGACTGGTCTTCGTCGGTCAAATTCGAATTGTCCGGCCCGGCCGGATCTGGCTGTGGCGACTGGATCCGACCGCCACGGTGATTTGGACGCCGCGGCCGGATCCAAACCGCTGTGGCAGGAACGAAAAAATTCACTTGCGGCTGGATGAATTGGGTAAGGGCGGAGGGGAGCGACCGGAGGATGGGGGAATGTACCTGCGCCGGACACGAATGGTTGCAGTGGCGGCGGCGGGTCGCGAATGCAAGCAGTGGCAAGTTGTGAGCGCAAGCGGCGGCGGATCTCACAAGTGGGTCTCACAAGCGGCGGCGAAGCGCGGATATCAGGACTGTAGAGTCGGGTCGTCGGAGGTCACCGCCGGAGCGAAGCAAGAGATCGGGAGGGAGGGAAACCGAAATAGTGACAGAGGGGTCGGATATTTATAGAATCCATTTTCGACGATTTCGAAATGTTGGTAAATAATATAAAATATTAATTCAAATTCGGACAGCCCAAACTGCTGAAAGTTTCGACGGTTCTTCGAATGTTCCAACCGTCACATAATATAATATTCCATATCAAGTGAAATAGAAATATAAATTATATATATTCCTTCGACGGTAAAAATCATCGAAAAAAATTTAAATTATATATAAAATGAGTTCAAATTCCGACAGTTCTAATCGCTGAAAATTTCGACGGTTCCTCAAGTTTCGACGGTCAGAACCGTTGAAAGTAAAAATATAGATAAAATATTAAGTATTGTTAATGTTAATATATTTCGACGGCTAAGATCGCTAAAAGTTTCAACGGATACGGAAACCGTCGAAAGACCATGTGGAAAACTAATCGCCCGAATTTATTGTCTTCGACGATTACGAGCATCGATAATTTCGACGGATCTTTCGACGAATTATAAATCGTTGAAAACTTCTCCGACCATAATTACGATGAATATTTCGATCCCTCGAAAAATCTTTCGATACTTTAGACGGATTTGGATCCGTCGAAAAAGAACAGTCGGAAATCATATTTTTTCTTGTAGTGTAAAACGTTGGTATTTTCATTTGAAGAAAAGAAATAACGATTATAGTTTATAGGAGAGGTCTATGAATTGGGCATACAAGCTTTCTACTAATTGCTGCAGAGCATTAATATATTCCAAATATTTATTTTAAAGTCTCGATTAAATTAGCTAACGACTAGGAAATTGTACATAACTTTTTCAATGCAAGGATGTTCATGAAAAAATAGTTTTTTTGTACAGTTGTAAAAAAATAAATAGTTCCTTACATATAAAAAAATACCATTAATAACAAACAGTATTTATTGGTCTTAATAAATGCTGTGGGCAAAAACATTCACACTCGTGGAACGACAAGAAAGCATTAAATGGTCATTTGCGCATTCAATTAAGAAAATTTCATAAGAAATTGTCCATCCATTATACTCTTTATTTTTATGATATAAAATATGAGAAATCCAAGTGAGAGAGTATACATAAGTAATCCAAGGGTATTTGATCGTTAAAAAAAAATTCAAAGGTGCAAAAGAAATCTGGTCAAATAAATATGCGAGAAAAAAATACATAATCATAAGAATAAAATATGACGGGAGAGTATCGTATTTTTATAACTACTGAAAAATGGATCTTTCATTTTCTTATATTTAAAATTATCAAAATAGAGAAATAATGGATAAAGAGGAGTAATATTAAGATTATAGAAATGGTTGTCGAAGGACGCCTTAGATTCAAGCAGCATCAACTAGATTTTAATATGTCCATCCGATGAAAAAAAATGCAACATGTTCATTAAAAAATGAATTATGAAAGCAATAGATGTCGCATTCACTTTTTAATTAAAAGCAAAACACATCCAATAAATGCGATTCCTCCCTGTCATAAATACCTTTTTTCCGAAAAATTAAATTCCCTTGTCGCCAATCATTTATGAGTAATCGATATCTTTGCAAATCAATGACATAATGATGGGGCAAATAAATAATATCCATCCCCTCAAAACTTTTTTTTTTTTGAAGAAAAATAATATTATCGTTTAGTTATTTCTGTCGTTTGCATTCGAAAAATGACAAATTGACAACTGCAAACAACTAATGGGCCGCGCGTCTCCACACCTCAAGCCGCTCTCCTTCCCTCACCTCCGGTGACCGCACCCAGAACTGGACGCTCCTCTACATCCATCTTCCGCCGCTAATTCGAAATCGAACGAACGATTGTCCACGGTTTCCTAACAAGTCACCGTGTGCTCACTCGCTGGTGAGCCTAAGAATGACTAATAGAGTTTGCTCCTCCTAATCTACTCGAAATAAAAACACACAACACTCAAACTCAATTCTTCTTTCACTTATCCGTGACACGACGAAGACGACGATGGAGGCTTCGAAGCTCGACGGCAACCCCCGGCGAACAGTCAATGGTGCAGGGGGCGACCCTATCGCTAGGGTCCGGCCTCTGCCATTGCCACCTTCCAAAGCACAATATCGCCCCGCCTACCGCCGGCAGCCGCCTCCCGTGCGCCGCCGGAGTCGTCGCCGCTGTTGTTGTTGCTGCTTCCTCTGGCTAATTCTCATCCTCATCGCCCTCGTCTTCATCGCGGCCATTCTGGCCGGAGTCTTCTATGTGGTCTACCACCCGCTGCCCCCTTCCTTCACGCTCTCGTCGCTCCGCCTCTCCGCGCTCAACGTCTCCGTGGACGCGCTCACCGTCACCTCGCGGATCGACCTCACCGTCACCGCGCGCAATCCTAACGGGAAGCTCGTCCTCGACTACGGCGACGTCGCCGTCACGGCTTACTCCGACGGGGTGGCGATCGGGGACGGCACGATCCCGGGGTTCGTCCACGGCACGGGTACCACGACGGCGATCAAGGTCGCGGTGGCGAGCACCGGCTGGAGCTTGGATCCGGCGGATGCGGCGGACCTGAGGAGCCGGAAGGGGAAGTTCCCGCTGGAGATCGATTTCGACACCGTGGCCGGGGTCCGGATTGGTGGCATCAAGACGAAGCGGGTTGGGGTCCGAGCTTTCTGCGACGGGATTTTGGCGGCCGTCGACAAGAGCAACTCCACTGCCACCTTCGCCTCCCCGCCAGCCGAGTCCCCTCAAGCCGCGCCAGCTGCCACATCCCCTCCATCCGCCGTCTCCCCGCCGGCGGTGAAGTGCAAGGTGAAGCTTCACATCAAGATCTTCGGATGGACGATTTAATTATCAAAAAGAAAGAACCCAAATTGCGTAAAAAATATATCATAAAATTAATTTTAGCGGCTAGAAGAAACAACATGCATAGAGGACATAATTTGACAGCCTTTATTTTTTATATTTATTTTCCATGGTCGGTGTTAATTAAATTAAATTTCAAATTCCAATTTCTGCATCAATTCATTGGCTAATCGTTTTTACCCCACCTTTTTTATAATTTTATATGTGGTCGAAATCTCCAATAATTTTGGGATGATTTTAAATTATGTGAGGTGCGAATGTTGCCAATGTGCCATGCATGATGAGGACGAGTGAACCAGAAAAAAAAAAGAGTGCTGGGTTTCACACACCTGGAAAACACAGTAGCAGCGGTAGTAAAAGTGGGCATTGTGGCGTGTACAAGTTTTTGCCATGACAAGTGTCTCAACCATGAACCACGCCTTCCACGCTACACGACACGACAGGGCCGACATGGCCAACGTTTCCAGATATGGATGTACGGGGTCTCATCCTCTTCTCATTTTTCTATTATTGTTATTATCATTATTATTTCTAGTCCACTGTCCTATTATAAATTGCATTAAATGGTCATATATATAAGTAAAAAATAATTTATGGTATGTTCTACGGCCTATTTTTCTATGAATGGGATTCATTGGTGGAGGAGGAGAAAGGAGTCAGAGAAACGTTGAAGTGTGTGTTATTTTCGTCGGCGAGATTCCATTTTTTTCCTTTTGCTCCGTAAAAGTAGGGGGAAAGTTGCGTGTTTACTTGCAAATACGTCATCATCGTCAGATCGAACTTTTGCTGCTGTTTACGACTTCTCGGCAATGTGCGACTCGTGAAGAAAATTTTTCTGATTTATTTTTCCGTGGCAAAATGTCTTTTTTCTCCTAACCTTCTTCCTTTTTTCCTTTGGTCGTTAGCGCGAATGTGAGTTGGATTCCACTACGTTTCAACTAGCTTGCTAAAGAATAAGAATAAGAAGATAAGACCTTACTTATGCCCTTTAATAATAATAATAATAATAATAATAATAATAATAATAATAATAATAATAATAATAATAATAATAATAATATTGTAATGATTGTGCTATTTTTTAAAATATAAGAATACGAATAGAGTGTAATAATAATAATAATAATAAATAATAAGAATAAGAAGTTAAGACCTTACTTATGCCCATTGTCAATAAATATTAAATTCATGATGAATAATAAATTTATTAATTAAATATTTTTTTATCATTTATTATGAAGGATAATTGATGAATTTTGTAAATAAGTTTCTAAAAAATCAGCATAATCATTTTTCAATAATCATCATTATCACCATCTTTATTGGTATGGGCATAAGAATTTTGCAGCGAGTAATTGATGAATTCTTAAACAAAATTGGCTGGAGGAGGATGAACTGGATCTTGTGTCTCGATGATAAGAACTACATCTCCACGGAAGGATGCGTCTCCACTCATCTGGGCACGCGAAATTTAAAAAAAAAAAGCTTCCAGTTGATACCGGTGACATACTTAAAAAGAAGAAGCGTAAATGGTACGCGTGCAATGCATCATCCATGTGGCACTGGCAGTTAATGTCTATATTGCGCATGACAGCTTTTCTGCGGTATTAAAAGGGTTAAAATTTAAAATTAATGCGTGTTGAAATAAATTTATTGCAACAAAGTTATAATGTATCGCATAAATAATAAACTTTAGGTCAAAACGAGCGCAAAGAAAAACAATATTACAAAATAATAACAAAAGCTTATAAAAAAACACGAGATCGATATACTTTAATATATAATGTTGCAAAAAATGCTAGGATATAATGTCAAGGTCCCGGCAACGATTGCATGTGCCTTTTTAATAGTGTGAATTTTAATCAGAGCTAATATAACTTATTTCACAAGACGAAGATTGACTGGTCATCAGATTTTATATCAGGATTTATTGTTCAATATCAGAACATTATTATTATATAAATTGCGGCTATATGATAGTCGTACAATTACAAACTCAAACTTTGATCAAGTTTCACATGATATGGATAAAAAACTTTCTCACAAGACCACTAATATTAATATATATGTGCATACATATAGTGATTATAAAACACTCCTATATCTTAATACACACACAATCTCGTGAAAGACGTAATTCTTGAATTTAAATAAGTAAATAGGCCAACGAAATTTAAAAATCATGATGAGGGGTATGTATTGGGCCTTGGTAGAAAGCAAACTTATTGGGCCTATCGTAGTAAACGACTGCTGCTCCAGCCCAATGTCTAATACGCAATCGCCTTATCGTCGTCGACTCGGCGTCCTCCCGTAAGTTGTGACGCACAGAATAAATAAATAAATGAAGAAAAAGCCACCGAGCCAATCGGTGTGCGCTCTCCTCCTCACTCCATGGCCATGTCCTCCGGCTTCTGTTCGAGGGCGCTTATCTCACCTCTCCGTCGTCGCCCTTCTCCGCACTTCCCCACTCCTCGCTCTTCTCCCGTTCGAGCGGTCTCCTCGCAGGCCTCAAATGGCGCCCCTAAAGGTAACCTACGCTCAGCTCCACTATTATGTGGTCATTGTCTCTGCGTTCGTCGGAACTGATCACGGTTTCTTAATCCGTGCCTTGTGAAACTTGTTTACAGGAGTGGAATTCTCTGGCCGTGTTGGATTTCTCGGTCTCGGGATCATGGGCACGCCCATGGCGCTCAACCTTATCAAGGCTGGGTAACTTTCTCGGCTTTTCCTTACAACGATTTTGTCATACTAATCTGCATTTTCTCTCGTTCGGTCTGCACTTGAATCCCTTTAGTTGATTGCTCCAGTCTTCCATTTTTTTTTCTCTTTTGGCTCATCAATAATGTAATTTGCGCCGATCGATTCGTACCCTTTCGGTCAGAAAATGCTAGTAATTGCACATTATGATATTGATAGTCGTGGATATTGCCGTGGCATTCATGCATTGTACTGTACACATGCAGTAGGAAACGGGACATTAAGCAGATGATCAAAATTGATTAAAAAATCAGCTTCAAATACGAGCGTTGGATTCATGTGATTTAGACATATAAATTGTTTCATATGATAGTTTGCATCATTCATTCTTTCTGGTGTCAAATTAGTATCATTCTTTTTCAGGAAGCAAAATGGCACTTGTTTTGCTTCAAGGCATTGACTTCATTCTATTTTTTTCTAGGTGTGATGTCACTGTTTGGAATAGAACGAAGAGCAAGTGCGATCAGCTGATCAACCTTGGTGCAAAGTATGTGGCACTTGTTGCATGTGGTTTTCAAAGAACAGTTATTTCTTTACAGCTTCCAAATAAAAAGTGTAATTTTTTTGCATTGAGAAATTTAACCTTGAAATATTTTTTCTTTGCAGCTTCCAAGTAAAAAGTGTATTTTTCCTGCATTTAGAGGTTTAACCTGGAAATATTAACCCTTTTTTGCCTTATTCCAGATATGAACCTTCACCCGCAGAGGTTGCATCATCTTGTGATGTTACATTTGCAATGTTAGCTGATCCTGAAAGTGCAGTATGAATATCATGCTTTAGCCTTCTCATTCCGTTCTTTTTAGCTGTTATATGGGTTAGCTAAATTCTATTTGGTCAGATTAATGTTGCCTGTGGGACTACTGGAGCCGCCCAAGGAATGGGTCCTGGAAAGGGGTATTCCTCTTCTTTGTGTCGCAACCTAATTTGGTTTCTCTTTTACTGCTTTCATGAGTTGTTATTTTCATTGGCTAGTTTGACCAAAGTGTTACAAGTCATGATTTTTTGGTTATGTATGGAAAGATAGAAATAAAATGACTACCATTTTGGGTATTCACTTAATTTTGTTAGGTTTAGGTGCTTTTCTTCTAGTATTCAAGGCTCATCTGCTTCCGGAAGAAATCGAAGAATTTCTTGGTAATCCTACAAGATCAATTCGACGAAACCTAGAAATCGATCACTGATCCAATTTGAGTACCTCTACGGGATAGACCTCAACAGAAAACTGTTGAGTAACGGCAGCAAGTGATTGAGTTCAGTAGTTCCTCATAGAAAATTATTGACTCTAGAGATATGGTAATATGGAGAAAACAAAATTGTTTGATATAGTGCTTTCATATATATATATATTCCTTTTTTTTCCTGAGGGAGTATATATTTTTTTGTTGATTTAAATCATTTGTAACTTGAGTTAGTTCAGATAAACAACAACAACAAAGTCTTATCCCACTAGGTGGGGTCGGCTACATGGATCATACGACGCCATTCGTTGATCCATGTTCATGAGATTCGACAAGGTTTTACGCTGGTTGTCGGGGCCTAACACAATCCTCCTCCTTTATCCGGGCTTGGGACCGGCTATAAAACATAGGCGAAGTTTTAGTTCAGATAAAATCTATAAAAATATGATATCACACAGGCTATTCGCAACCAGATGACTTTAAATTACTTCCTTTCTTTCTGTTGATGCGCTAAATCCACCTGTTGTAATTTTCCTATTGTTTTTCATTTTCTTGTTCTTTTTTTGTCTTTCTCTTTCGTGCTCCTGTAGGCTGTAGCTCTAACTGCATAGATTAGTATTTTCTGATACATCGTACAGTGAGTATAAACAACAATTTTGCAAAAATGTCTTATAAACATATTTTAGCATATTTTGTTTATTTATTTTCTTCCGATTGCATCATTTAGTAAGCAATGACAGATATGTTGATGTATCCACCGTTGATGCTACCACTTCTCAGTTGATTAGCAAGCAGATTAAAGATACTGGTGCTCTGTTTTTGGAGGTTATGAAACTTGATTATGCATGCATGATATTTTATCAGACTTTAGCCCTCATGTCCATATCTATTGAAAATTTTTATACTCCGTGCTGTTATAATAGGCTCCTGTTTCCGGCTCCAAAAAGCCAGCAGAAGATGGGCAACTGATATTTCTAACTGCAGGTCAATCCTTATGTACTTCTTTCTTCAATTACACATAGTTACTCAAACGATTATGTCTCAGACTTTTCTGGAAAGCTTTTTCTTTCAACCTTGTTTGTTGAATATGTCAAAATCATTTTGGTGCAAGTAATGGTTACTTTGCAGGTGATGAAGCCTTATATGAGACAGCAGCACCACTTCTAGACATCATGGGCAAGGTCTTTATACTTAGTACTTATATTATGTGACTTCTATCTTTTAGTAATTATTATGTTCAAAAATCAATTAAGTAGAAATCCAGTGGTCCAATATGAAACAATCCAATTTCACCTGCAGTCAAGATTTTACCTTGGTGAGGTTGGGAATGGTGCAGCAATGAAACTTGTTGTTAACATGATCATGGGAAGGTCAGGAATTCGTGTAATATATTTCATAGGAACCAAGACTTTATTGACATTGAAGTTTCTGAGTTTTTGCGTATCTCACATTGTTAGTGGTTTCTTATAATTGCAGCATGATGGCTTCTTTTTCAGAAGGGATTTTACTTAGTGAGAAAGTTGGATTGGATCCCAATGTTCTTATTGAGGTCGCTAGAAAATAAACACTTCCTCCTTGTGATCTTGTTGCATTGAGTGTGGTTACACTGAGACTTCTTCCCTGCAGGTTGTTTCCCAGGGCGCAATAAGTGCACCTATGTTCTCAGTCAAGGGTCCCTCTATGGTCAATGCCACATATCCGACTGCATTTCCTTTAAAGCATCAACAGAAGGTACGTAACAATTTTCTGTAAATAGTAAACTTGCAAGAATCACAAATGAACTGTGAATCAAAATTTCTATGGCAGGATCTGAGGCTAGCATTAGGATTAGCCGAGTCAGTGTCTCAGCCAATTCCCATAGCAGCAGCTGCTAACGAGCTCTACAAAATAGCCAAATCTTACGGTTTCAGTGATCAGGACTTCTCAGCAGTAATTGAATCTTTAAGAGCCAAGTCCCTACACAAAGGCTGAAGATTGTACCGCTTAAAGTTTCAACTTGACAAATGCAGATGAGAAGCCCACATATATGCCTGCCGATTTATCAGCCGTGCTCTTTGGAAATTTGGTGACAATCTTCTGCCATTTTTCCCTTGTGAAGGAACTGTGCAGTTAAATGACAAACCACACCTTTTATTACTCAGTCACCATGAATTCCGAACAAGGGCGCATAAAATTTTAATGTTGAATCTTGATATAAAAACTTTGATGATGTGATCAAAACTAAGGCTAATGTATGTATTACCTTCTAGTCATTGTTAGTTTTACTCGAGTTGTCAATTTCTTGGGAAAGAAAAAATTATAGAAAAGTCGACGGTCATCCAACCATATTCTTATTCACAATTCGGTCATCAAATTTTAACTGTTAGTAAACGATTATGTAACTAAACTTTTATCAAATTTTAATAATTTTACAATTATGATCATTTTAGTCTATGACAAAAGTTAACTGCTTAAATGTTGATGAGATATGAACGTCAAAATTTTCTTTTTCCACCGCATCATATTTAAAAAAAATAAAAAAAAACTAATTCATATTTTTCTTTTTAATAAATTAGTGCTAAATTGTGAGTGATAAAAGGATACTATAAAAAGTATTTATTGCATAATTGTGATATTATAATTTATAATAGTCATCAAAATTAATTTATTAGCAATGTAAATAAATGTATTAGTCTATTTTGAGAAGTTTAAAACTTTTTACTTCCACTCAATGTAAACCTACTAAGATTCCAACTTCTACTTAAATTATTTTCTTTTTAAATAATTATTTTGTTCAAAAATAAAATTATTTTCCAGTATATATATTATTTCTTTTATGTTTAGCTGTCACCTTTTCCAATTCGAGTTTCATTATAACTCTTATTTTTAAAATTCATGTAAGAAAATTTTAGTAATATAGGATCTTATCTATTCTTATAGTATTTTATACTTATTATATTAACACATGACTTCTTTGGATAGGCATTTACCAAGACTCAAATTAAATTAAACTGAATTAATAATATAGAATCTTATTTAATTCTTTATTTATTTTGTAACTAATTTAATATTGACACATCTTCTCATTAAACTTTTCTACGTTATAAGATCCATGCCATCATGGACATCGCAAAAAATAATTATAGTCAAGATATTATGATTTTAAGTATATTAAAATACTTTTAATATTAAAAGTGATAAATAACTCAACCTACTTTGAATAAATATTGACCGGATATGAAAAATAATAATATGTTATATATCATTTTTTAGATATGCACATCTCATTACGTAATCAATTTTTTAATTTTTTAATAAAACAAATCCTATTTTCATCAAATTAAATGTGCATATGGATTCTTTTTTTATTCCTATGCTCATAAATATTTTAATCAAACAAAGAATCCTTGGTAAAATCATATTATATTTATATTTAAATATAATCTTATTTTCTTTTTATTACTTAATATACTTAAAAAATAAGATATAATTTAACTTTTCAAAAAACAAAAGTATTCATAATAAAAGTTCATTATATAATTTAATTTAATCAGATATAAATAAATAATTTATTTATGAATTATTTCTTTTTTCAAGTTTAAACATATAAAAAATTCTACTTCTAGTCAAATTAATTTTATTTATTTTTGCATGGAATCCCATCTACTGGCATTTTTGTAGCGATAATTTATAATATAAGAACACAATAATGTGAATTTCAAAGTAAGAAAAATTGATTTTGTGGTTAGAAATTGGTTCAAACATAAGAAAATTTGATTTTGTGGTTAGAAATTGGTTCAAACAAGTCAAACATCTTCAAGCATGATCTACATTTAATCTTGATTAATCTTGCACATGCTCGAACTTCCATTACTACTCATCAACAAGATCCTTAGCACACATTTTGCACTAGTAAATGATAGTGTTCACAATAAATTGACTAATTTTAGACAAATAATTGTATCAACTACACAAATAGTGGATGTGAATTCAAATAGGTGGACAAAAAAGAAGTAGTCACTAGTAAAAACATGTTAACTTTAACAAAAAAAAGTCAGTTTCTTACACTCAAAAGACTGTAAAAACAAAAAAAGAATAAATCCAAGTGATTAAAAGAACAATGTGTTTTATGCCATATTTATTGTTATTTTGCTAAAGTTATTCTTGATTGTACAAGCTTGAGCTCCATTTAATATTGGTTAATCTTGCACATACTCAAACTTTCATTACAACATGACAACAAGATCCTTAGCGCACATGTTGGACAAGTATATCACGATGTTCACAATAAATCGACTAATTTATATAAATAATTGCATTAACTACACAAAATAGTGGATGACAATTCAAATAGATGGACAAAGAAGAAGTAGACACTAGTAAAATTATGTAAATTTTAACAAAAAAGTAAGCTTCTTAACTCAAAAGACTGCAAAAAAATAACAAAGAAAAAAGAAAAGAAATCCAAGTTCCATGATTTTTGGTTGATCTAATGCTTAAAATCTCTTAATATCATGTAGCATCAATCTTTGGCACGCATGTTATCTAGATATATAATGATGTTGGAAGAGAGTGCAAGAATAGTTCCAATGATAATGGGATCCATTAATGCTTCTTAAATATATGATACATTAAATAAAGTTTTATTTTTAATTTTGTTTCATAGAATTAAAAATATTTAACAAGCATATAAAATACATGTTAAAACATAAAGCAATAAGACCATCGACTAATCATATAATGACTTTATCAATCAATATAATATAGTAGATGAAACATGCTTAATACTCCTTTTAGTCATTATGTTTTATGCTTGTTATATAGTCAAATATTATACATTGCAAAAACCTCTAATTTTACATGTAATATACACACGCAAATATAGTTTTGACCGAGGCTTGAGTGAACTATATATTAGTCACCTACTATATATAAAGAACTTGTGTTATTTTGTTGATGTCTGGACTTGCATTCTTAGTTTTGCTTGAGTTGAATTAGTTTAAAAAATAAAAAATAAACAATAAATATTTATCTATTTTATTATTTTTCAATAAAGAAAATAATGTTACCATTTTTTTGCTTGTAATGTTTTAATTGGTTTGAATTTATGAGTCATCTATTGAATTATACTTAGAACTACAATAATGTTAATAAGATTGAAACAATAGTGGATTGTATTTAATGTTTGTACTACTCATTTTAAGGGTAAGATCCTCATACGCCTATTAACCATTATTCAATTTATGATGGATTATTTAGTTGAATAAGTTTTTTATCCACCATCCATCATACTACCCCTTAAAAGAGATAGCATAATTATTTTTTTATTAAATTTTGTTATATTCATATATTAAATAATTTAAAAATCTAACTGTCACTCTCCACTGATGATCCTTTTATAATGGTTAGCTAATGCAACACGATAGTTAATTTGGTAGTAGTTCCCATAGAAGTAAAAACTGGTCACAAAATTTTATTTTTTAGTAATCGAGCAGGATCAAATTCTGCAAAACCTTTTGTTATATTTATTTCTAAGGGATGCGAGTAGGAGTTTGGAGAAATCACAAAAATCAGTCCAATATGACAATAAGATTTATTTGCAAGAATGTGCTAAAAAAGTTTTTTGCATATTAAAAAAAAGTATATAAGTTATATTAATGTTCATTGCTATGAAATATATTTGAAGTAAAAATTATTTAAGTAATTAAGATATATAATTAGGATTCAATAAATAATTTATTTGCAATGTGCCTTAATAATCAATCTTAATTATACAACTATCCATATAAATAATTGATAATAGTTATATAAGAGAACAATCACAAATTAAAATTCTAGATTTCATAGCTAATTTAAACATCTCATGTACAAAACATTCAAAGCATAAAGGTAATGCTAAAAATAGGTAAATATGATGTCTTTGAAAATAACAAAATAATTAAAATTGGACAAAATCATATGTCAACAAAATTAGTTATTTAAATAAATATATTGAATTAAATATGATATTAAAATTAGTTAATTTGATAGTATTGACAAAAAAAAGTCAGCTTCTTACACTCAAAAGACTGCAAAAACAAAAAAGAAGAAATCCAAGTGATTAAAAGTACAATGAGTTTTATGTCGTATTTATTATTACTTTGTTAAAGTTATTCTTAATTGTACAAGCTTGAACTCCATTTAATATTGGTTAATCTTGCACATACTCGAACTTTCATTATTACTTGTTAACAAGATCCTTAGCGCACATGTTGGACTAGTAGATGATGATGTTCACAATAAATCGACTAATTTATACAAATAATTGCATTAACTACACAAAATAGTGGACAAGAATTCAAATATATGGATAAAGATGAAGTAGACACTAGTAAAATCATGTAAACTTTAACAAAAAAAGTAAGATTATTAAACTCAAAAGACTTCAAAAGAAAAAAAATTCAAGTGATTAAAAGGACAATGAGTTTTATGCCATATTTATTGTGTCACATCTTTAACGATATTTATTTTTATATTGCTACTTCTAAACATCATATATGAGCAACAAATCTTTTTTTTTTATATATTAATTATAAGAAAAATAATGTGTATCCTATTGATGTATATCATATAGTACGAGATCCTAGTTCCATGATTTTTGGTTGATCTAATGCTTAAGCTCTCTTCATACCAGGTAGCATCAATCTTTGACGCGCATGTTTGGGAGAGAGTGCAAGAATTGTTCCAATAATAATGGGATCCATTAATACTTCTTAAATATATGATACGTGAAATAAATTTTTTTTTGTTTCATAGAATTAAAAATTTTAACAGTCGTGTAAAATACATGTTCAAACATAAAGGAGTACCCTTTTTTATAATATAGTAGATGAAACATGCTTAGTACCCCTTTTTATCATTAAGTTTCTTGCTTGTTATATAGTTAAATATTATATATTGCAAAAACATCTAACTTGTGTGTGTGGACCACTATTTAAATGGGAAGAAAAAACTAAGCAAGTTTATGATTGCACACGCACAAATATACTTTTGACCAGGGTTGGAGTGAACTATATATTAGTCATATACTATATATAAAGAATTTGTGTTATTTTATTATTGTCTGGACTTGCATTCCTAGTGCTGCTTGAAATGAATTAATTTAAGAAATAAAAATAAAAACATAGATATTTCTTTATTTTATTAATTTTCAATAAAGAAAATAATGTTATTATTGTTTTTCTTGTAATGTTTTAATTGATTTGCATTTATGAGTCATCTATTGAATTATACTTAGAACTACAATAATGTTAATAAGATTTAAATAATATTGGATTGTATTTAATGTTTGTGCTACTCCTTTTAAGGAATAAGATCGTCACCTATTAATCATTATCCAATTTATGATGGATTATTTAATTGGACAATTTCTTTTATCCACCATCCACCACGATAAACGATGGTACTAGTCAAAACACCATATGTAATTTGATAGTTGTCCCCTTAGAAGTAAAAACTAGTCATAAAATTTTATTTTTTAGTCATCGAGTATGATCAAATTCTGCAAAATCTTTTGTTATATTCATTTTTTCCTATTTATATTCAGTTTTGTTATATTTATTTTCGAGGGATGTGAGAAAGAGTAATATATTGGAAATATCACAAGAATCACTCCAATATGGCAATAAGATATATACGCAAGAAGGTGCTTAAAAGGTTTTTTGCATAACCGAAAAAAGCATATAAGTTATGTTCGTTGCTATTAAATATATTTTAAGTAAAAATTATTTAAGTAATTAAGATATATAATTAGGATTCAATAAACCATTTATTTGCAATGTATCGTAATAATCAAATCTCAATTATACAACTATACATATAAATAATTGGCAATAGTTATATAACAACACAATCACAAATTTAAAATTCTAGATTTCACAGCTAATTTAAACATTTCATATACAGAACATTTAAACGATAAAGCTAATGCTAAAAATAGGTAAATATGATGTCTTTGAAAATAACAAAATAATTAAAATTGGACAAAATCATATGTCAACAAATTTAGTTATTTAAATAAATATATTGAATTACATATGATATTAAAATTAGTTAATCTGATAGAATAATTAAGGTGTCACGATAGTCTTTCTCTTTCTATATAAAGAAAATTATAATTTATTATACTCTAAATATGATTTGTTGACATGTGATTTTGTACAACTTTAATTTAAGTTAGATAAACGACTTTAAAGTTTAGGTAGATTACAAGAGATTAATAAATAAAAAGATCCTTAAAATATTTTAAAATATCAATTAAAATATTAATATGATTGGCAACTGAATTTTGAAAAATAATCTAATTAAATAAATTTGGATTTTACATCGCGGCAATTGAAAAAAATAAATTAAGTATGATGTAATTGATACAAACAATTAGATAACAACAGTTAAGATATGACAAATGACACGTCAAATACAAATAAGATCTAACAAACTCTACAACACTTTTTTATTATTGCCAAACATGACAAAAATTGCAAGATGTTGTTGAGGAACACGATAGTTAATTTGATAGTTGTCCACTTAGAAGTAAAAATTAGTCACAAAAATTTATTTTTTAATCATCGAGTAGGATCAAATTCTGCAAAACCTTTTGTTATATTCATTTTTTTCTATTTATATTCAATTTTGTTATATTTATTTCCAAGGGATGTGAGGAAGAGTAGGATAGATTACAAGAATTGCTCCAATATGACAATGGGATTTATTTGTACATGCTAAGATTTTTTTTTTCATATCTGAAAAAATAAGTATATAAGTTGTATTAATGTTAATTGCTATTAAATATATTTGAATAAAAATTATTTAAGTAATTAAGATATAAATTAGGATTCAATAAACCATTTATTTGCAATGCGTCATAACAATCAAATCTTAATTATACAACTATCCATATAAATAATTGGCAATAACTATATAACAACAAAATCACAAATTTAAAATTCTAGATTTCACAAGTAATTTAAACATCTCATGTGTAGAATATTCAAACGATAAAGGTAATGATAAAAATAGCTAAATATGATGTCTTTAAAATCAACAAAGTAATTAAAATTGGACAAAATCATATGTCAACAAATTTAATTATTTAAATAAATATATTGAATTAAATATGATATTAAAATTAGTTAATTTGATAACATAATTATGTCACCATAGTCTTTATCTTTCTATATAAAGGAAATTAAAATTTATTATACTCTAAATATGGTTTGTTGACATGTGATTTTGAACAATTTTAATATAAGTTATATAAATAACTTTAAAGTTCATAGGAGATTTATGAACAGAAAGATCCTTAAAATATTTTAAAATATTAATTAAGATATTAATATGATTGACAACCGAATTTTGAAAAATAATTTAATTAAATAAATTTGGATCTACCGTGGGAGTTGAAAAAAATAAACTAAGTATGTTGTAATTGATATAAACAACTAGATGACAACAATTAAGATATGACAAATGACATGTCAAATATAAATAAGATCTAACAAACTCTACAACATTGTCAAACACAACAAAAATTTTAGGATATTGTTGAGCAAGTTAAAAATCTAACTGCCACTCATGATTACAATAATTAATTTAATAGTAGTCCCTTTAGAAGTAAAAACTAGTCACAAAATTTTGTTTTTTAGTCATCAAGTAAGATCAAATTCTACAAAATCTTAAAAGAGGTAGCATAATCATTTTTTTCTATTGAATTTTGTTATATTCATATATATATTATGATATTAAATAATTTAAAACTTATATATATGTATATATATAATCTAACAAATTGATAATATTAGATTTTTCATTCATACTTATTAACTTTTCTGATGTTAAAATCAAACTAACAAAAAAGTTTGAAATAAGAAAATTAAACAAAATAAAATTTTTATTGATGAAAAATTTCTCCTTTGCATAAATAAAGTAAGCTAATTACTATTAACTACAAACCTAACTATTTCTCCTTTCTTGTCTTCTGTTATCGCACGACAACCAAAAGTTGTAGAAGCATAAATTTAAATTTTGAACAAGCACCACAATCAAAACTTTTGAGCTAAATACCGAGCAGCACGTTGTGGAACGTGATTTTTCTCAAATTAATTAGTTCGGGCATGTGCAGTGAAGAAAAAAAGTTGAGCAGAACGGGTTCATCTAATCACTAGAATGAAAATCTCCAATTACAAAATGTAATTGTAGGCATGCAAGTTGTTTTACACTTGGGAATCAAATCAGCGTAAGCAAAGAAGCTGCGCGTTTGAGATCATGTTCTTGCACATTATCTATCAGTATCGGTTGATTGCCTTCCCTCCGCTCCAAATTGTTGCTGAAACAATAAAAAAACATGATTATCAGAATTAATACACGCATTTGATAAGATGACTAGGAGGTCCAGGACAAAACTTTTAATTTAATAAATATACTTATATAGTGTGTGTATATATATATAATATAGTTGGTAAAAAATTGGGGGATGAACTCCAACTACATTAGGTTTGTAGTTGGCTATTCAATATTATTTTGTGTAATATTCAAGATCAAGAAAAAAAGGAAATGAGCAAAAGATTATCAATGCATGCAATATTTTGTATGACATTCAAAATTTTATCATCATCTAAAATGAAAGAAAAAAAGAAACAAAGAAAACACTGCATTCAATATACATCCAGAAATATAGTTATGACCTGTGTTGGGATTGCACCACTGGTTTAACGTCATGATAACTTTCTTCCTCGCATGGCTGTTGCTGCCTATCAATTTCTTCTTCACATCGTTGTTGCCTTACTAATATTTCTTCTTCGTTGCCATTCATGTTGTCAATGCTATGACTATTACTCGTGCTGGCGCCAGGATCATCGAACAAATAATTCAGATACTGTTGCTGTTCGGGCACGACGGTGTAATGAGAATGGCCATCGCTTAAGTTAACAACCATTTCTGAATTCAAATCCACATTCGGCGATGACAGATCTCCGGCTGCCGCTTGTGCGCGACAAATTGCGAGGTGCTGCATAATGATCTCGAGTTCCGCGGTCTCTCGCTCGATCTCCCGCTCGAGTTCTCTTATCAATCTATGGCAACCGCCCACGGGATCCTGAGCGCGCATGTTGGACTGTAAAATGATGGTGTTCATTGCTTGGTCGCGCTGGATGGGATCCAGGTCGCGGATGATCTTTAAAATGTTGCTGACGCCGAAGAGGCGGTGCGCGTTCAGGAACTGCCGCTGCTGGTCGGCGGGGAAGAAGGGGGCGAGGATGCAGTCGAGCTTGCACTTGCGGCGCTGGTATTTGCATGCGGCGCAGGCGGTGTTGGGTTGGGAGGGAGGCGCACGAGAAGAAGAAGAAGAGGAGGCAGCGTTGTTGGCGGTGGGGGGTGGTGGGTCCGTTCCAATAATAATGATGTTATTATGGTTGGAGGTGGCGCTGTTGTTGGAGGCGGAGGTGGAGGTGGAGGTGGAGGCAGAGGGCATGATAGAAGAAGAGATCAGGAGGGAGGATGGTAAGCCGAAGAAGGTGGCTGTACGTCCTCTCGCCTCTGCCTGCGGTTCCGGCGAGGCCTTCGCAAAGGAGAGTTACCGAACAAACGAACGATAGATACGAACTATAGAGAGAGGAAGAGGAAGGCTGCACTCAGCTGCTTTCTGGAAGCTCTTCATCTCCTTATTCCAAGGGATGTGAGGAAGAGTAGGAGTTTGGAATAAGAATCGTTCCAAGAACATTGCTATTATTTTTTTTTTTGCATAGAATTATTTATATATGAACATACATAAATTGGAAACAAATGTTTATGAGCTTTTTTTTGCTGAAAAATAAATATATAAATTATATCAAAGTTAGTTGCTATTAAATATATTAAAGAAAATTATTTAAACAATTAAGATATATAATTAGGATTCAATCAATCATTTATTTGCAATGCCGTAACAATAATTATACAAGAAAAGGAGATATCTTAAGAATCTCTCATTTTTTCAATGAATTTATCTAAAATCTAAATTGAAGATTATTTTCTTGGTGAGTCAGTTATTAAGATCTTGATTTAGATTTTATAATGTTACTACCTCTAACTAATCTCGATCTTATTTTCAAGATTTTTTATGATATCTTAAGAATCCTTCATTTTTTCAATGAATTTATCTAAAATCTAAATTAGAGATTATTTTCTTTGTGCGTCGATCTTATTTTCAAGATTTTTTATGATATCTTAAGAATCCCTCATTTTTCCAATGAATTTATCTAAAATCTAAATTGAAGATTATTTTCTTTGCGCGTTAGTTATTAAGATCTTGATTTAGATTTTACGATGTTACTACCTCTAACCATCTCGATCTTATTTTCAATATTTTTTATCACACAATCTTATCCGATCTTATACGATCTCATAAATATAATCATTTAAATAATAATAGTAACTATATAATTATAGTAATGATAATTGATTTACATAAAGTTTAATATATTTTTTCATTTTTAATATGTTTTAAGGTAACTTTGCTCCAGAATTAATAAAAGTATAACTAAGTGAGATATAATTTATAATTTAAATATGACAAATTCATAAAAGTAAGTTATACACCTTCAATTTTATATCAGATATGATCTTAACTACCGTGTATAACACAATCACAAATTTAAAGTTCTAAATTTCATAACTCATGCACAGAACATTCAAACTACAAAGTTAATGCTACTAGTAGGTTAAATATGATGCCTTTGAAAACAACAAAATAATTAAAATCGATGCCAACAAATTTAGTTATTTAAAGAAACATATTGAATTAAATATGATATTAAGATTAGTTAATTAGATAGCATAATTAAGTTATCACGATAGACTTTCTCTCCCTATATAAAGGAAATTACAATTTATTATACTCTAAGAATGGTTTGCTGACATGTTATTTTGTCCAATTTTAATTTAACATGTTAGATAAATGACTTCAAAGTTAGATCAATGAACAAAAAGATCCTTAAAATATTTTAAAATACTAATTAAGATATTAATATGATTGGCAACTGAGTTGTGAAAAATAATTTAATTAAACAAATTTGGATCTACCATCCCGGCAATTGAAAAAAAATAAACTAAATATGATGTAATTGATACAAACAATTAGATAACAACAGTTAAGATATGACAAATGTCAGATCAAACATAATTAAGATCTAACAAACCATACGTAAGAGAGAAGGGATAAATAACTAATAATTCTACAACACGTTTCGATCGTTGCCATGCCAAACACAAAAATTGGAGGCTGCAGTTGAGGAAGGTAAAAATCTAACTTCCCCTTGGTAGTAAAAACTAGTCACAAAATTTTATCTTTCAGTTATCGAGCAGGATCAAATTCTGCAAAACCTTTCTTAAAACCTTCTACCATTTGCTCTTCCTCTTGCTTGCTAAGCTTGCAGTCCTTCCAGTCAGCTCTATCGGCAATATTCAGTAGTCCAGCCAATACCTGCAAATACAGTAACCTCTTGAAGTCCCAAGATAGCTTGTCAGGCAGCATACATTAGTATTCATGGTAACATTCCACATGAGCTCAAAGATACAGGACTTCTAAAGTACCTAGAAGACAACCAAATTCAACTGCCAAACCAACCGGAGAATAAAACATCTCGTAGCTCAGATTTCATTAACATAATTTGATGCCTGAAAGATAATTGTATATGAACTATAACTGGAAATGCAATGGCCTAAGATAATCCACTAGGTTACATTATTGCCATTAACATCTCCATGCAAATTGTAGTTCAATGCTATCCATTATTCCTACACTATTAGAATTATAAACCTTGAAACCTAAGTCTATCTTGAATCAGCAAGTTAATAAGGAAACACTTGTCCTACGAGGCAAGGTTGAAAATCATGACAATCACTATATTTTACCATTCAGATCAACATGGAGTAAAAGGGTTGTAGAATGCATGATGTTGAATTCATTTGAAATTAAAATAACCAATAAGATGAGAAGGCAATCACAATGGAAACCATTCAAATTATGAAAGAGTACCAGAAACCCAAAGAATAGAGGAGCAGGAGCTGAGAAATTCCATTAATATTCTTTGAGAAACTAACCTCACGACCAAATTGGATAGGGAACTTCTCATTGTTATCCACAGTGTGCACCAATATTGTACCTTCCGGGAGTTCTACATAAAATATAATTGAATTTCCAGTGAACTGTGACCTCAGTAATTCTCTTCCTTGGCTGTGTTCATCATCTGGAGAAGAATAAGAAAAAATATCAGATGCTGCAAATTGAAGTGCACTAGAAAGTTATTGCTATAGCAAAAGAAGATTAGGAACATAAAGCATATGACCATCTGAAAAACTGAAGCCATGTAGTGATGTTTGATCATAAGGAAACTTATAAAAAATCAGCTAAAATATTGTGAAGTCAAAATATATGAAATAAAAATTATCCAGATATGATCTCCAATGACGAATGATGTCCTTAAGTGTTAGCTGGAATGTTCTGTGTTTTCCTTTTACTCCAACAACAACAACAACAACAACAAAGCCTTATCCCACTAGGTGGGGTCGGCTACATGGATCATACGACGCCAATATTCGTTGATCCATGTTCATAAGATTCGACAGGATTTTATGCTGGCTGTCGGGGTCTAATACAACCCTCCTTTATCCGAGCTTGGGACCGGCTATAAAATATAGGCGGAGTTTTATCTGTGTTTTCCTTTTACTCCAAAAGGACAAAAACACCTAACAAGAAAACAACGACAATTCAACTTAAAACTAAGGGCCACATTACTTGCAAGAGCAATTGAAGTCAGTTTCCATGTGTACCTACAACACTCAAACTCAATTAATGGTTGCATCTCCATGTTGAGTTGAAGACATGCATCTGATGACGTCAAATTTAAGTCAATTTCCATGTAACCCAAAAGTAAGTCTCCCAAAGGCAAGATAACCAGGACTACACAAATAAACTACAAAACTAGTAAATGTCATATTCTTGGTTTGTACCATCCATGATGGAAATTGTTTTGCAATCCAAGGGATTATTTAGCACATCAACACATTATGACTTGATGCAACAAGTTTGCAGCATATGATAAGTTTTTTTAGAGGGAATATGCAATAGATATTAAACTGATCATCATAGCTATATAAGGATGCATCTATCAACTTCATATACTGGAACAACAGCGTACATGAAGTATGCTACTATTGATACACTTTGCTCCACACAGAAGGTGGACACACTATTAAGCATTAGAATCACAATTACAATGTCCAAAGAACAAAAGAACAGAGATCACAAATAACTTGTTGCAGTAACTTGAGGTTAGAAGACCAGAGAAGCTATGCATTAGAGGTTGGGGCTTATCACTACCCAAACTTGATATTAGAAGATCATAAGCAAACTTTAGATTCTATCACAACAATATAATCAGTTTTAGTTTAAGAGGAAATGTTGGTTGAATCCCATTATGGAACTCGAGAACACAATGTAGTAAAGAAAGTGTTTTATATATATGTATGTAATATATAGGATTACTAGAAAAAGCTTACCTGGTTTCAGCACTTCAAATTCAAACCCCAATTTCTTAGCAGCTAAATTGAAAATCCGTTTTACATTTGATAACTTTGACAATGGAACAGGAACAGACTGCAGATTAAACAATTGTAAAGAACTAATTATGTTCTAATACCAATGCAAGGATTCATGACTTTCAATTTAAGATAAGTCATACGAGGATATCTTAATTAGTAATTCAAAACAGATAATGAGAGTTCTGCAGGGAAATAAATTCTTACCTGGAGATTTGCATGAGGACTTTGCGGAGAGACCCACTCGAAAAAGATAACTACCTTCTCTTGTTTCTTATAATACATGTTCAGAGCTTTTCTGTAGTTCCCAAGTTCTGTTTCCGTCTCTAATGGCATCATAAGAGTATTAGGACAATGCTCAATTGGTATCAGTAGTACATGGTCGTCTACAAGTGGGCCTTTAGCAAGTGCGCAGTAGTAATTTTCACTTATACTTAGAATGAGATGTGATTCAACATCTGGACTTGACAAACAGAACCAACAAGGTTTCTGCAAGCTTCCTCGACCACTAAAGCATCATGAATGTACAAATGTTAACAATTAAAAAACACTAAAATCATAGAAAAAGCCAAAGAAAGAAAATCCCTATGAAAGTGACCATAATGCAAAAGGCGAAATGAATGAATTACTACATCCCAACATGTAAACAATAACATTATTGACAAGATATGTAGACAAGTACTGACCAACCTATGGGATCTAGTTTTCTGAGACAAAGCAGTATCTTCATCTACTAGAGAATGTCCAAATTTGCAATCAGGGCCCTTTTCACATCTTCCTTTGTTAAGAAAATCGAAGCAAACATTTCTCATGTACTGCTGTCTTGCAGCTGCGTCATGTCGGAATCTACATTTTTCTGCCCGTGGACAGGATCCAGAAGACGTAAATGTAAAACACAACCTTTCCTCATCTGTGCCTCCTTGTCTTTGACGCTTTTGTGAAACATCAAAACGCCAATATTGCGTAGCAGGGTCATCATTGGCAGGTCGTTTAGAACTACCACTTTCCGTGTCTGTTTTTCCTAGAACAATATAAGGTGAAAAGGTTGTGTTTGGTGGTCTTGCATGAATTTCTGAACTTGACATTGCAGATGCTGGAGTAGGAGAAATCGCATGAATAAATTTCTGGGAAGCATGTGTCCAAACAGAAACAGTTACATAATGTCTAATAGCTAGATTAAGTTAATCTTAAAAAAGGGGCAGCATAAACCTTCGATAGAGTGAGCATTCTATACCATATTTGATCACTTAAATAATCTGATCTTATCAAGATACAGAAATGATAACTAATTGATAATTGCATGTAGCTAATAAGTAAAAAAACCACAAACACACACACACCTGTTTATCTTTGTTTCCAACTGCAGCAAGTCCAAGAAAACGAGTAACATGAACAACCTCCTTATTAGTGTAGGGTTCACGGGCAAAAAATATACCCTTAGTGCCCGCAATGTGATACCTAGACAAAAGGAAAAGGATTTGCATCAATATCTAGTGTGGCCAAATATCAAGTTGGGATTATCTAGAGGTGAGTATGTTGGTGTTTGAATGAGTGGGGTTGGTGCAAAAAAAACAAGTAGTTTTCAAGGGGTTAAATAAGCTATGGTTTCCAGGAAAAGCAACTTTAAACTTGTTAGAATCATGATCTATAATCGTTTAACATACTAAGAAGGTTTTCATACACCTAGTTTCGTGTGGCAAGTTCTTAATGCTTGTTCAACTGGATTAGTATTCAACTCAATTTTATAGGGGCAGAAAATACTAAACCGAGGGTTTTGCTTCCTCCTCTAAACAACATGAGGATGAATCGTACAATGTTCCACATAACATACCTGGGTTTGATCTCTGCAGCCAACTCTGCCACAACAGGATCACAACCTGATGGATCCTTGACTCCTGGAGGAGCATTGGAAATATCAGCTCCATTGGACACACCACTTGGCCACTCATTCGTAATAACTTGTCAAGGAGGCCAAAGACAGTTCAATGATAGATTACAGTCATAACTACCGCTAAAAAACATAAAGCAGCAGATTTAACTCCTTCAAACTGATATAGTTATAAGGAATTGAATAAGGATATGTCAAGAACAAATCAACAATTCCCGGTTCCTCTGCGAGAGCCCGCAATGCGTCCACATCGTCGTCGTTGTACTCTCCTCCTGCCCCTGATGACCGCCTTCCCGACAAATACACCACCGAAAGCCCTGGAGTTAATTCGGAAGTCATTCGGGAAACATAAGAAAAAAGCATCTGATTAAGGGACCCTAGAAATTGCGAAATAGAAGCACTGACCGCGAAGGGAGAACTTGCCGCTTCCCTTCAACCAGAAGAGGTTTGGACAGAGCTGCAAACCGTCGGTCTTGAACCCTTGGTTCTCCGGGAGCTTGGAGACGACAGAGAGAAACCGGGCGGCGGCGACGCCGTAGTCCCCAGTGAAGTAGGTAGGTAGGGGGACGACTGCCCGGCCCTCGACGTAGTCGGCGACCTCATCAACGCCGTCTGCAGAGTCCGGGAAGAACTGTCCAACGCAGACCAGGGCGTCGAACGGCCCCGTCGACTTGTTCACCTTGACAAGAAGAGCAGAAGGCTCAGGGCCTTACTACCGACTGAATAGATCGGGACGTGGGGGGTTGGGGGGAGGGAAGGAGAATACCTACCGATTGGACGCGTTTGAAGAGCTGGTGGAGGCGGCCGAGCACGTCTCCGGCGAGGAGGATTCGGGGCGGAGGCGACGACGCCATTCTTGGTTTGCTCCGGCGGCAGAAGCGGGTGATAGGAGCGAAGGCGACCTCGAAGCCACAACAGGGCCAAAACAAACTATTGGGCTAATTGGAAAACTAAACTCGGCTATTGCGTTATTGGGCTGGCTCACTACTTATGCTAGTTACTTAGTTGGGCCTGTTAAGCCAATATGAAACATCTATTGGGCCTCAAAAAGAGAAAAATAGACTAAGACAAGGTCTCGAAATTTAACTTTTTGTTACAACAATAACGACGGCTATAATAATAATAAAATCTGTAATAGTCGAAGTGAAGGTACACATTTATATTTTTTTGGCCATCGCTGTGATTTAGAATCACAAACTAAAGGCTTGAATTGCTTGAACCAACGTGGAGACAACTCAGTTGGGGGTCCAACGTGTGGAGCACAAAAATTAAACAAGGTCACCTTTAACATGTTGCTGTCATCTTTAGGTGATCGGTACCATTTCGGGCTTTGCCATATGGTGGAAGGCAACTTGGACTGTGCCCATCCCAAGCACGAGAGAGAGAGAGAGAGAGAGAGAGAGAGACACTCGTCACCGTGTCTCTCCACTTTGTTCGTGTGCGTTCCCAACTGAACCGTGTCTCCCTCCCCCACTCCCTCTTCTTCCCACTTATTTTTCTGGGGCTTGCAATGATAGTTTATTAATTCTATATAAAAAAGAATATAGATGATCCACATGTGTAAAACACATGACCTCAAAATGAAATTATGAAGGCATAGTTGATCATGCAGCCTACCACTACTATTATTATTATTAGATAAAGAAAAAATAGTGTTGAGATTTGCTTTTCGCTCTCCATTTGTGCTTTTATGTGTTAGATACTATTGACCTAACTCCCCCCATACAGTTTGAGTTGCTTCTGTTCATCTCCATCGTGAATGTTCTGGCATTCAGCTGAAACATTTAAGCCAACTTGATTGATGATTGAAGGGGAAAGAGGATAAGGCTACGTTTAAGTTTTTAAAAAAACTCACTTGCTTTTAATCACTTGACATTTGATAAAATTATTGTAGTTATTTTTTCTTAAAAAAATCTATACGTCACAACTAACGGTGTGTTTTTCTTCGCATATGACTCCTTTCCTTTTTTGTTGAAAGCAAGCTTTTTTTCAAATTTGCTTTCTCAAATAAAGCCTAAGTAAGGTGAAAGAAAGAGAAAATTATTTTTTTTCTTTTGATTAAGAGGTAATGGAGGTAAATGGAAGGGAGATTCTCTTTTGTTAAATTCATTTTTTTCAATCTCAAAACGGTGGAGGAGAGAGGGGAAGAATATTAATGAGTAAAATTATTTATTTACCCTTATAAATATTATAAGAAAAAAAATTAAAGAATATAATTGTTCAATCAAATTCTTTATTATTATTTTTTTCCTTCCGTCTTTCTTTTCTCCCCTCCGCCAAACCAAGTTAATTTTTTCCCCTCCCCTTACCTTCCCTTACTATTGACCTAACATCGAAATAACCAGAAAGGGGGTAGATGACGCTATTTTTTTCCCTTCTTCCATGACAAATCATTTCTAACATCTTGGAATGAGCTTTAACCACAGTAAAAGTTAATCTGAATTCTGGTCAGATGAGAGAGAGAGAGAAAAAAAGAAAAGAGAGAGAGAGAGGACAATTATACATTGCTTTTAGAACAGAAAAGTGAATGATTACCTAACCCTGTTTATCAAAACATATGCAGATAAACGTCCATTCAACCAATCTGGAGGCTACCTGCACCAAACGCCCAAGCCACAGGAAAAGAGGCTCTGACCAAGCAAAGTGAGCAGATCTGCTTGCTTGTCAAACGCAACAAAATCCAGTAATCAATTCTTATTTTTTTCGGTATTGAAAAATCCAACAATCAATTCTGAGTGCAGCCTTCCAGCACATCACAAAACACTTTGTGCAAAGTGTTTTACGCAAGCACGCAAAACAAGCACTTTGACACCACCCCCCTACAAAAAGGAAAAGAAAATATTATGAACATGACTCACGTCCTTACACGAGTGCGAGTGTTCTGACTTCTGGCCACCCTCCTTTTAGCTACGCCACATTAGTTGAGCACACGATGCTTGTCGGATGCTGCCAGGCTCGGCCGATTAGATCGATCGGACTAGTATTTTAAATTTAAAATGATTCACGGGTCAGTTGAAATTTGAGAAAGAATTTGACTCGTTATGATTCGGTCAAAATCCGAACTTAACCGATCGATCCGGTCGGATCAATTGTTGAAATGAAAAAAAATTAAAAAGTAAAAAAATATTATTAAAATATTTAAACATATTATATATAAATATATATTGAAATTTATATTTTAATGTCATCTTATCATATATATATATAATTTTTCACTATTTTTTATTTATAACTAGAACTTTTTATTTATGTTGATGACTTAATTTATGTTACTTTATTATATTATTTAATCTGAATTATTTTATTTTACTTTATTATACTATATTTTATATTTTTGTTAAATAATATATTATATATTAACAAGATTATAAGAAACTCTTTAAATTATTTTATTCTTTTATTAATTTATATTATTCGATCCGACCATCCGATTTGATCCGGTCCAATCGGTCTGATCTGATCCGTTGATCAATTCGGGTCGATGGTCGGACCGAATCTTATAACATTACAGTTGGTTTTGGAAAAATATACTGTTCATATTTGTGATTAATATAAATTTACTATTGCATATTTGAGATAAAAATATAAATGTTGTCATAACATAAATTAGACATTTGGCATGAAAAATCTTATAAAAATATATGATTATTATTATCATATATATCATTGTATCCTGTGATTAGGTGAATTACCAAAATGAAAGTTTTCAAACATCAATTAATCAGAGTATATAACCAAAGTTCTTTTTGTTATAGAAATGTAAGGTAATTCGAATAATGATGTATATATATATATATTCCTTTAAATTTTCACTAATAAAGTATATGTATTTTTTATTTCTGTTTTTTTACATTTCTTCGATTAGCTTGATATATTTTCTAATCGGAAAAAAAATGTTGTTCTTGTTATTAAATGCAGAAAATAAATGAAATGGAATATGAATTACAAAGATGTAAAAAGAAACTATATCAAAGTAAAAAAATAAAATACACCGAGAAAAAATGGATAGTGGAGTGCTGCCATTTTGACCACCAGAGTGCTTCTGACTCTGTACTTTCTGTTACTGAGTCGGTCCAAGGAGACAAAACAGCAAATCTATCGAAGAAAAAACGCAAATCTATGGTTTAAATGGGCAAACACAGGAACCGCTTTTGGCCTATTCCCACCTCGGAAGACCACATTGACGCCAGGGAGTGAGGGAAGAGCGAGAGAGACGGTAGACCACGCTGACGCCAGAGAGAGGAAGAGAGCATTCCTCAGACCTGAGACAGCAAAGCTCGTCCTTTTTAGTTTTTTTGTTTATACGATGCTGCAGAATCCAGTCCATTCCTGCACATAATTCGGGCACCACGTTCACC
Organism: Pontederia crassipes; assembly: GCA_030549335.1. Classification (NCBI taxonomy): domain Eukaryota; kingdom Viridiplantae; phylum Streptophyta; class Magnoliopsida; order Commelinales; family Pontederiaceae; genus Pontederia; species Pontederia crassipes. The sequence continues at coordinate 1,726,658 of CM060184.1, forward strand.
CTCTACTGCAGCAATGCTTTCGTAAAAAGAGAATCTTTTCCTATCACCACCACCACCACCACCTTCGGACTGCAGCAAGTGGACCTGCCGAGAACCATCCACTCCCACCATATTCCTGCACTGTTAGCACATGGCGCCTAGTGGCCTTCCTTCCGGGAGCGCCTCCTCCTCCTCCTGCTGCTGTTGCCCCATGCTGTCCTCTGATGTCGACTTTGTTGCTCCCCATATGCATCTGATTTGGTCCGCCTGTTTGGGTTCTGCTCGTCGGTGATCCCCCCTCAGTGTGCCCTGCTGAAGTTACCTCCGCGATACCGGAACGTTTCCTGAATGAATGCTGGAACTCGGATTCGTGATTTTTGAGAGGGGCGAAGTAGTCGAGGAAGAAGAACAAGGATGAGAGGACGACTTAAGGTTCTGTGCCCATGGGCGTTCGGCGTCCTGATGGTTCTTCTGGCTGTCTATGGATCGAAAGGTGAGTTCTTTACTGAAATTTGTCTCCTTGATGGAGTCTACATGATGTCCTTTTATTAGACCGTCTGCAGTTTTGGATCTTAGGAAGAGATTATTCATCACTACTTCTGTACATCCGGAATTTGAACTAGTTGGCGAGATTTCTTTATTGCGTCTGATTCTGAAGGATATACCTGAGAACCGAGGGATATTTGATTCAGAATATTTTACAAGAATTAGAGGGCAACATCGACAATCTTGGGGAGAACCATATCAAAACCCCTTTTTCTGATAAATAAATCCCGATGCCTCAAAACTCTATTTTGTATACGTCCTGATATCTCAAACTTATGCCTAATCTGATCTCATGTCTAACACGCATTCATAGTGACCTTAGATGCTTTCAAATTGATCCTGTAATTTCTGTGACCGAAAAGTGTACTATTTCAGGTCTTTCAGAATACTGCAGAAGTTAAATAACAATACAGTTTATCTTTAATGGACAAATTCTGTTTTATTTCAGGTTCTCCTTTGTACATTTTGCATCCAGTTTCAAAGTTATCAGAAGTGCGTTCATTACCCAGAAGATTACTTTCGCTTGAAACTGAAACACCTCCATCTCTGCCATTTGGAATGGAGGTGGAACTTGGTCCATCAATTTTGGCACCTCATGAACCACTCAAAGCAGGTGAATTCTTCTTATTTTCTCATCGGTTTATTTCCTGTGAATTGCCATTCCCCTAAATAAATCTATACTCATGCATGTTTTGTTATGTTGCCATTACCAGAAAGGCCAGCAATGGTTCCTCAGCACAGCGAAGGAGCATCTCCTCCTCATCCTTCTGACGTAGAAAGTACACCAGCAGCCCCTGAAGGTAACCTCAACAGATCGCTATAAATTTCATGACCTATGGAAATCTAAAAAGCATTGAAGGCAAATTTAAGTTCATATACCAGGAAGCGTTCCACGTCCACCAACTATATTGCCCAAGTCTGAGGTTTTGCCACACAACATCCAGTCAGTGGTACCCCCAACTCAACTTAGTCCCGCACCTGATCATAGTTCTTCCCCAGCAAAATCCGAAAGGATTGCATCTCCTTCTCCCTCAATAACAAGGCATGCGGCATCATCTAAGTCTTTAGTTTCACCCCCGGAACCCCAGGTAGTAATTCCACCAGCAATGACACCTATTTTTGCACCTGGTCATCTTACTTCCAACATGAGACCTAAAGCGATGATACCTCCCTCTCCATCTGTAGCAAGCCCTCCTCCATCTGTTCCTGATTCAGAAGGTGAAAGTTTCTCACTGATATATAATTCTTTCTTTATATACGTTATAGAGAAGTACTAGTCATTATGTATGTTTATCTTTCCTCCTTCAGAACAAGCTAGAAGTGGAGCTCCAGGGGCTGGGTTTGATGCAAAACCTCCAACATTAATCAGTTCTCCTAATGTTGATAAAGTTAGGTCCGGCGCTCCAATTGCTGCACCTCCCAGAGAAGAACACGATAATCCATTTCCTATCAAACATTCTCAACCAAATGGTATTCCGTCAATTTATTTTGGGAGCAAGAAATTAAACATACTCTAATGTACGACTTCAATTTGCTATGATGTTCATATGTTTTGTACCTTGAATTTCCAGCATCATCTGTTGCTCCGGCATCAATCGCTTCTCCTGCCATAAGGAGAAATGGAAATGCACTTTCTCCACCATCAAGCCACTTGTCTCCGCCATCCAACTTGCAGCCAGAAAGTAAGATTTTCATATGAAGTAACTGCACAAGTTTCTTTTTAACTTTGGTTTTTCATGGCATTCTATTGGGTGCAGGACCTGTTACTTCTCCTCCATCAGCTATTTCTCCTGATACTGGAAAGGACAGGCATGATATGCCAATTGCTGCTTCTCCAAATCCACTATCCAGTCATGTTAATCAAATGAACCATTCACATTCTAAAGGTATCACCATTGTTGGATAACAGATTAAATTTACAGCTTAGTTTTGATTAATGATCTTCCACTAATGACTAGTGATATTCAGATTATACAATATCACCAACACCAATTACTTCTCCGACTTACAGAAGAAAGCATATGCCAGTTGTTGCACCACCTCCAAGCAGTTCACCAGGCTTTGACCATCCAAATTATACACATCCAAAGGGTATTCTTATCATTTATAATCTTAAATCAGTGAGTTAGCCTTTCGACTTGATCCTTAATCCTTTATAACATTCATCATGATTATGGTAATATATGATCCTTAGGTCCAACTGTCTCTCCTATACCACCCATGCCTCCTGTCGAGAATCGGAGATATGGTATGCCAGTTGCCGCACCTCCAAAAGACATATTCAGTCATCTGACTCCTGCACATCATAGACATGAAAAAGGTATATTTCTTTCTTGTAAAAAAGAAAAAGAACTGAAAAAATTAGATTAATGCTGTCATAAGAAAATCTTAGCAAAGGTTTTTTTTATCAGCAATAAGCCCTTCACCGCATGGGGTCGAGGAACCTGTACATGATGTGCATGCTCCTTTCAGTTCACATTCTCAACCTCCATCAGGCAATGTACCAGCAAGGCCTTCATCTGGACCCGTAGCTTCATTTCACCACTCAATTGGTAGGGGAAGAGCAGGCAATCCTACACCTGCTCCATCTCATCTTATTCCTTGGCCCCACCATCAAGGTTAATAAATATAACTGGACTTTTGCGTATTTGATCAATGTTTTCATTTAAATCACAACTTTCTTTGTTGATGTACATTCTCCAGCACGACCACCAAACTACAGGCCAAATCATCATGCTCCACCACCCCATGAACAAGGTAATAGTATGTCAGCAGCAATAAGAATACATGATCATGCACTTTAATTCTTCAGGGCTTTAACCATGTTTCCTTTTACGTGTTCCTCCAGCAAGACCACCAAATGAGAGGCCAAATCATTCTGCTCCACCACCCCATGAGCAAGGTAATAGTATGTCAGTAGCAATAAGAATACATGATCGTGCACTTCAATTCCCCAGAGCTTTAACCATGCTTCCTTTATGTGTTCCATTTTCCTTTGGTTTTAATGATATGTGTTCCATTTTTCATTTCATGCAGAACCCAATGATGGAGTCCCTGCCTCTTCTCCATCAGCACTGATTCCTTCCATCCATAATAAATGTAAGACCTCCATGATCTTTTGTTATTGTATCTTGAAGGTAATAATCAGTCTCTCTGATATGATTGTTCGTTGCTAATGAAGCTTCAAGTCCAGCACAGTCTCCTGCTCCACCACCCCATGAACAAGGTAATAGTATGTCAATAGCGATAAGAATACATGATCGTGCACTTCAATTCTTCAGAGATTTAAGCATGCTTCCTTTATGTGTTCCATTTTCCTTTTTTTTAATGATATGTATTCCATTGTTCATGGAACCATTTCATGCAGAACCCAATGATGGAGTCCCTGCCTCTTCTCCATCAACACTGATTCCTTCTATCCACAATAAATGTAAGTCTTCCACAATCTTTTGTTACTGTATCTTGGAGATAATAATCAATCCCTCTGATATGATTATTTTTTGCTAATGAAGCTTCAAGTCCAGCACAGTCTCCTGCTTCTCCTCCTGATTCTATATCAGGTACTCCAAGTCCGAGTCTGCCACAGCCTCTACCTATTCATGCTTTACCACCGCCACCACCTAATCTGGGTATGCATTGTGATGTATTTTAGCTTACCTTTCAGCTAGCCGAGTAAAAAGAATGAGGGTTCCTTTTCTGCATTTGTGCAGATTGTACACCATTGTCCTGTGCCGAACCTCTAACCAACAGCCCTCCAGGATCACCCTGTGCATGTGTGATGCCCATAAATGTCGAGCTTCAGTTAAGCATTGGTCTGTACACGTTCTTTCCTTTGGTCTCCGAGTTTGCTCAAGAAATTGCATCTGGAGTATCAATGAAACAAAGTCAGGTGCGTGTCATGGGAGCGAATGCTGCCAATGAGGAACCTGAGAAAACAATTGTGCTTGTTGATCTGGTCCCTCTAAAAGAAACATTTGACAGCAACACAGCATTTCAAGTATATGAGGAATTTTGGCTCAAGCACATTTTCATAAATCCCACCCACTTTGTGGACTATGAAGTAATATATGTTCATTATCCAGGTTAGCGAACATGTTTACTCTTAATCTTATACAGCCCAAGGTTGACGATTAACTTGTCTGCTGAGCCCACTTATTTGACCACATTATGGGTTCCATGTATGCTAAATCTTTATTGCATTATGACTTTTCTTTTATTTCTTGGCATTTGATATCTTATAATAGAGCGGAATGGTGTCGTATGATCCATGTAGCCGACCCCACCTAGTGGGATAAGGCTTTGTTGTTGTTGTATTTGATATCTTATAAGTTGTCTGAATAATGGAAAGTCAGTCACCGCTCGCTTGATTTTCCCATCTAAGTGGATTTTGCACAAATCAATTATAGTCTGGGAGTATGATTAGTGTATTATCATGTGTTTTTCTTGAAAGTATGTATTATCATGTGTTGAAACTTAATTCATTTCTCCACCACATATCGTTTGATTTGTTGTAATGGTATGCAGGATTGCCTCCGTCACCCCCCACAGCTCCTGGAAACCTAAATTTTGATGATGGGACATTTGGTAATGGTAACCGCCCAAAAATGATGCATCCATTTGCGGTTGATGTGAGAAAGCAAAAAGATAAAAGAAATGGTGCCATAATAGCCATTGTGGTTTTGTCATCTGTCATAGCTCTTATCGTATGTCTAGCAGTTGCATGGCTATTGATCTTCAAATGTAGACGTCATTCCCAGCTGCCAATTGCAACAGGGCAGGCCGTGCATCACCTATCTGCAAAAGCAGCAGGTAGAAGATACTGGCAGAAATAGTTCCCTTGATCCTTTGGAATCTACAAAACTTATCATCTTGGCTAACAACTTAGCCATTTTGTCCTGGCACTCTGGCATTCTGGCATTATCTTTCTATTGTATATTTTTATATCAAATTTTCCAAAAAGATCTCAATCTTACTTCGTGCTTTTGTGGCATCTCAACTTTTATCTGTACTGATACATTATTAGTGGCATGTCAAAATAGGTGTAGGGACTGGATCTGCAATCTCTGGAAGCAAAAAGAGTTCGGCTTCAGCATCCTTTAGCTCTAGCATAGCAACTTACACAGGATCAGCAAAAACATTTACCTTAGCCGAAATGGAAAGAGCTACAAACAAGTTTGATGATTCTAAGATAATTGGCGAAGGTGGTTTTGGACGTGTATATGAGGGCACCCTTGATGACGGAATGAGGGTGGCAATAAAGATCCTTAAGAGAGATGACCAACAAGGTAGTCGAGAATTTTTGGCAGAGGTTGAGATGCTGAGTCGATTACATCACAGGAACTTGATCAAGTTAATTGGTATATGCATTGAGGAGAGCACTCGCTGCCTTGTTTATGAGCTTGTGCCCAATGGGAGTGTGGAATCTCATCTGCATGGTATGAATGAACTCTGTCAACTGCCCTTAATTTCGTTACTTTTCGGTTTCAGCATCCTTTTTTAGTCTTTTGTCTGGCAAATTCTACGTTGTGCCAATTTAAAGTTGATAATGGATGACTTGAATTCTCTCCAGGGATGGACAAGGAAATTACTCCACTTGATTGGAGAACTAGGCTCAAGATTGCACTTGGTGCAGCTCGAGGACTGGCGTATCTACATGAAGATTCAAGTCCTCGGGTCATACATCGCGACTTCAAGTCCAGTAACATTTTGTTAGAGGAGGATTTCACTCCGAAGGTTTCAGATTTTGGTTTAGCAAGGACAGCTTTAGATGGAGGAAAGGAGTATATTTCAACCCGTGTCATGGGGACTTTTGGGTATACATCTCTATATCCATTTTTATTGTTTCTAATACTACTGAATGATATTACTAATTAATCATGTTGCAAACTCTGATATCTTACTGTCACACACTGATTAATCAAAATTTATGTTTTCTTTCAATTCCTGTAGTTATGTGGCACCCGAATATGCAATGACTGGGCATCTTCTTGTGAAGAGCGATGTTTACAGTTATGGTGTTGTCCTTCTTGAGCTTCTTACAGGAAGGAAGCCAGTGGACATGATGCGGCCTCCAGGGCAAGAGAATCTAGTAACATGGGCTCGCCCTCTGCTCACAAGCAAAGATAGTCTGGAATCAATATTAGACCCGTCTCTTGGGACTACTGTTCCATTTCATAGCATGGCTAAAGTAGCAGCCATTGCTTCAATGTGTGTGCAGCCTGAGGTCGATCAGCGTCCATTCATGGGTGAGGTGGTGCAAGCACTAAAACTAGTGTTTGACGAGGAGAATGGTTGTGGAGGATCTGGGAGTTGCACACTGGAGGACATAGTGCAGGAAAATGAATCTGGCACAGGACTGGATTTGGAAACAGAGAGGACCCTTTCGGTATATGATGTGTTCAACACATCTGCGAGGTTCTTGAGGGACATGTCCGGATCTTTTCGGAGGTTTTCCAGCTCGGGGCCTCTTAGGCCGGGTAGCAAAACACAATACTTGGGCAGAGAAAGAAGAGTATCAACAGGAAGCACAAGTGAACATGGAAGATTCGGTGCAAGTTCGAAAGGTGGTAAAGATTGGATGTAGTACATGTAAAAGCATGCTCATGTCTACGTAACCCCACTAAAGGCACAGTGGAACTCAAGTCACAAGCAAAGCATAAAGATCTGTGAAATCTTCTGGAGGTATGTTCAGCATTGGCGCAGTTGAAGGACACATGAAATGAAAGCCTCTCTCAACGTATGAACAGAGTCGTCTAACCAGAAACATAGATAGGGACTAAAATCCACTTCATCAGCTGTATTTTTTAAAGCTATATGCAGCCTTTAGGAGGACCGAAGTTTTATGTTCTTTTTAAGTGCTGAGAGTTATTAAAAAACTTTCTGATCACAGAAATGGCTAACCCATGAGGCCTTGTAGCTGAGAGGAGGGCCTAAATTATTTCATCGATTTTGTCAGGTTATTCTGTATGTCTGTAATTGGAATAAAACCAGAATCTCCAACAGTATCAAGGCTCATATTTATTATCACTCGAGGTATTTCTATAACACGATACAACAAAATTTCACCTTGCCAGCCATGTACTAATTACATCTTGTATGCTAAACAATGCGTGAGATTTCCAGCACTCTCTCTCCTTTGCAACCTGCATATTTGCATGTTTGACCACAGCATTACTAGCTCATATTGGTAACCCATCAGGTAATCTTCCCGGATTCAATGCTTACATATTTGCAACTCCTTATCTTGTCTGATTCCAAGTCCAACTTAACAAGCCGAAGCTGTTCCACTGGAAAAGGCTGGACCATCAGCCTGTGCGAGGGTTAGTTATTGCACTTCAGAGAACCATTAATAGCATCTCTTGCATCATGAATTCTATCAGAGTTTGGTTCCTGTGTGGTTTGCGTTGTGCTCGACAAGCAAGGGTTTGATTAGCTGTTACTGACCAAGTTTCTGTAGTAGTCGATGGGCGCGAGTTGTGCATATTTCCTCATGTTAGGACCACGGAGAATGGAGTGTTTGATGATCGAACTCCACAAAGTGTTGGGAGTAATCGAACTTCCTGTAAGATCAGGTTAACACCTAAAATGTACAAGATTTCTGAAAACTTCAACTTTGAGCATTTTATGGAGTTGCTGACGCTTACTAACCGTTTTGTTGGTTGACCCTCCATTTTGACTCCGGGGCGTATCTAAAGCGAGATGCCCAACAAGAACAGTAAAACAGGACATGTCCGCAGGGGAAAGAGTTGTAAACTTGCTTACACGAGTTGTGAATGTTTTAATACAATTTCTGATTTATAGGGTATACGGCGTGACATGTTTGATCTTAGCTGTCCTTCTGAGCATGCCATTAAATTTCTTAGCTACCGTGACGAATCTGGTTTTAATATTTTCCCTCTTTTAAAAAAGATACCTTTATTAAGAGTGAACTGACATTTCTCCGAACATCTATTTATTTACTTTTTATTTCCATTCAGAAATAATAATTTTGAAGCTGGAAGGTAAGTTGCAACTTGTTTGCTATAAATGCCAGAGCAATCATAGAATCTATGATCCATGTCTTTGTCATAACAAATGAACTTGATTTCAGATTCTTAAAACTGATGTATCATGTAGTATAAGTTGATAAACTAAAGACCTTCCTAACAGATCGGATTATGAATAATCAGTTCATGTACAAATCAAATATTGTCGAGTGGATGAATTATGTTGTTCAAAGTTATTGCAGCTAAATCGAGTAAATATAAATAATAGTCAAAGTTCTCCTCTACCCCAGAAATTTAAGTCAAATGCCTGGGGGTCGTACGTACGACTATAATTAGTTGAGGACTTGAGGGGTAGGAAATGCTGCCATAACTGCTCCTACATTTGTTGATTAAAGTTGGAATATATAGCTCAGAGATCAGGGGTAATTTGATACTTTAGAGGAAAGCCAAGGTTATAAATTAAAGGTTATAGATGTTAAAATAAGTAAATAACCAGTGTATAATTCCTTACACATTGGTCTCTCTTTGTATGCCATAAAAGTCTAATGCGAAGTAAGTACCTTCTTTAATGGTGAGCACTTTGATGCACGAATATATGAACAGGATTGGTCAAGATTTAGTGCTCTCTCCTTCAAGGTTTGGTGGTGAAATCACGCCACTTGTAAAATTCCTAAACAAAACGTGATTCTTGTTCTTGCATATTTTCTTGATACTCTATATATGTAATACACACTGCACATTCGTTCATACAGTTCCGGAAAGAAACGAAAAAAAGGTAACAAGAAGAACAGGTGACCATTCGGATTTCATGGTCAATAGTCACAACATTTATTCCACTGTCAAAGGTGTCATCCTTGGCAACCTTACACAGTCTGCAAACTCTTTGCCACCAATTGCAACTTCACGAAAGTGAGGAGGAATTCTTGAACATTATATATTTCTTTTCCTTTCTTTTCATCAGTATGAACATATAAAGAATTGTATACACAAGCACTGGTGTGTTGCTACTTACTAGTCCAGGTTCATCCTGACGTTCCAATGTATGACAAGATTATTTTTGTTTCTCTCTCTTTTTTATTACAATGACAGCAGAGACCTCCTCCAATGGATCAATCCCTTTTTCTGCCTCTCTCTGTGTTATAACCTTTGGATCCCAATGCTGGATTCTACTTTAACTTTCCCCATGAACTGGCCCCCAGCTTGCCACCTACTCAGCTGACCAACTGTGTATTGCACCTTAATGGCATCAGCACTGTGACCTTTATTGGAATCCCACCACCCTCAATGTATCGAGCAACACCAGAGGAGGGAAGAGAGGAGCAAGCGAAAACTGGAAAGGATCACACCACTAGGTGTTTCATGAGGTTGTATTTACTCATTGTCCTGCCACCTCTTCTTCACCCTCCCTCTTTATTCACCCTGGTCCATGTCATGTGTGGCTCTTGCTGATCTCCATGCCCATATTATTGCAATGCCTCTACTTGAAGAACTAATCTTGTTAGATCCTGAGCATGCAATCACAAACAAGGAGTAAGGTCTCTAATTGATGCTGGCATTGAAGCGCAGCTAAGGATGAACTAATGGAGTTTTCTTGAGTGCTGGGCATCACATTCTAATTACAGGGTAGGTGAGACTGGATTGAATGAATGGTGGCATGGGGTTGGCAGATGCCCACTGCAGCATTTGCTACTCTGGTAGCTTCTCACGTTACAAAGTAGGACGCAGGCCAGTCGAGCGTCAGGTACCGGTTTAAGCTGGTGAAAAAGAGACCTCAGAGCTGTAACTTTGATGTGGTCAGCTGGGGATGTCAAATGGTCTCTTTCCCTCGCCTGAAGGCATGCAAAACATTGAGGACTGTGATGAATTAAATTTACAGGGGTATAAACTTGTAGCTGATCAATGAGCATTTTTTTATAGAAGATCTTTCCTTAGAGTCAATCTACAATAAAGAAGCAGATTCCTCAATAATGCAGCATAAAAAGAACATAAGTTTTAAGAGTAATGATTAGGATCTGATTTCAAAATTTTGTTCTGCCGGATGGTTGGCGGTAAAGTGCTTTGAGCTTAGCAAGAAGATCGCGTTACACAGTGCAGGTAGCACTCAATCCTCTGCACTCCAATCTGCGTTATTCAGGAATAAAGGATAAAGCACTGAAATGCAGTGAGAATGAAAGGCAAAAAGATTGAGATTAAAGTGGAAATCAGAATAGTTATGAACCCCAAAACTGTTAGAGTTGGTGAATACTTCAGGGCCCCTTGTTTCTCACACCGGGTTCGCCCACGTGAGCTTAGGGGAATCTGAGTATTACCCAATTAACAGTATTGCTGGCGTACGAACGAAAGGGGGGGTTCGGGGGGCCCCGCCCCCCGACGGCGGTCCCGCCCCCGAAACCTAGACGGGTTTTGGGCTTTTGTTTAGTCGGCCCGTGTGGTTCGGATTAGGTTTTTTCTCTGTTTGTTTGGGTTTTAAACCCGGTTTGGAGAGGCTATTAATAGCCTAATTTCTGATGTAATTTGGTGCGGCGGCTGTAAACCTAAACGATATAGTGGAACCTCTTTGCAGGACGTAGCCCTCATCTTAAGGATGAACCTGAGTAAATTCGTGTGTCTCCTCTATTTTTCTGCAACCTCTCTGCGATCTTCTCTCCTTGTTCTCGGATTTTCCCATAAAAAACGACAGCAGATTCATGAAACAGCAGTATTAATTGTCCCAAAAGCAAAGCGCACTATAGATGTTAGGACATAGAGCAGGGAGAGAATATGGATTACTGATGGGCTAATAGATGCAAAGCTGCAAGCTTTCTTCACAGTTCGGATTCTGTCGTTCTCATATAACGACCGAAGTGGAAGAACTGGGAGGAAATAGCCCAATAGACAAGCTTGCAGGAATCATTTCAGTGTCTCTTCGTCCTAGAAATAGGCATAAACAAGATGATCCAATGGTTCCTGGATGTTACAGGATGTGACATTTTTGTCACAAAAAGCACAAACTTTCCGTAGGCCATTTAGCAAAAAACTCGGATGGAGTTGAATTATGCAAAGAAGTGGAGTAGGTTGTGATCAAGGAGTTGGAAGAGTGATAAAATTTGCTATGCCTCTCCAGCATTCATGTCTTCATTAATTACTTAGCCTCGCCTTAAATGCACCAAAGCTGTATTCACCTATATTTTACTGCATCTTCGACTGAGAGCTTAGTCACAGTCTCTCTCTCCCCCTTTCTCTGTCTGTCTCTCTCTCACACACACACAAACACACACAGGCTCCATCTACTATAAAACGAGTTGGTGGCGGATGGAAATTTGGGTGTGTTGCTCGCTGATCTAAAATCATGGTCGGGAAGAAGGAGAAGCTCTTCTTTACATTTCTGCTGCTGCTTTGTATCCTCCAATCATGCCAAGGTGTGCACCTTTTGTGCCTGTCTGCATATTTTAACACTTGGATGTCATTGTTTGACTAGTGTTAATTATGTTTCACTTAGTTCTAGTTTATTGCTTTATGTTAAGATAACGACTTTTTTCGGTAAGAGTAGAAGATAATAACTCTGGAATCCTATGATTCACTTCAGTCTGTGCTGCAGTTTTTTTGCTTCCCTCAAGAGAAAAAGAAGACTTTTTTTGCTTTTAAGATGCAATTTTGAGTCACTTTTTAGTTGGGAAATCAGTTCGATTATTTGAGAGTACCTGTTCTGTTTCGTGGCATTTATCCACGTTTATTTCTTTTCTCTTTCTCTTGTTTTTTTTATCGCATCTCACACAAATTAGGGACTGCTAGTATCATCTTCCTGTTCTGATGTTACAATGCAGCATCACAAATTTCTTTCCCATTTTTCCTTGATTCCTTCATTGGGTAGAAACAACAGCAGCAAGTCTGTTGATTCAAGCTGTTTATTCCTTGTCTCAACATTTTGCTAGCAAGAACATGAGAAATCTTAGACAACACCTTGTAGAGCTAAATAACATGTTGGTTATGGATTGCTTCTGTGAAATGTTAACCAAAAAGTGTACTATCTGCCAATCTGAATACACCAGAATCAACTACATGAATTTCCTTATTCGAGTTCATGAGAAAAGAAAAAAAAAACACTTCTTGGAAGTGGATTGTGGAGATTCCTCCATCACTTTTACCAAATGTTCATACAAATGCTGATTCCTTGCAGGAAGAGATCACATCAAGGGGAGGTTCCCTCGTCTCAAGAAGGCGAGCAGCTTCTCGTGGACTCCGGCAAAGAGATACGACTACATCATAGTGGGCGGCGGCACAGCCGGCTGCCCCTTGGCCGCCACGCTCTCCCAGAAGTACTCTGTTCTGCTGCTGGAGCGAGGTGGCTCACCATATGGCAACGTCAACATATCCTACATGCAGAACTTCCACATCTCCCTGGCAGACACCTCCCCTGGATCGCCTTCCCAGACATTTGTTTCCACTGATGGGGTCCTCAATACCAGAGCAAGAGTGTTGGGCGGCGGAACCTGCCTTAATGCTGGCTTCTACACCCGAGCAAGCCCAAGGTATATGCTGCTGTTTGCTCATCACATTTACAGTTGCTCTTTAGCCATCCAATGAGTAGTTACCTCCCTTGCTTTCAGGTAAATTAAGCTAAGAGTTCTGTATAATTGGCCTTCCTCTTGTGCTTTTGTTTCACTGAAAGCATGTATGTTTAGTTTCAGTATGCATAAATTTTGGTGTTCCTTTCGGCAAAAGGAAGCTTTTATTTTTCTCATTATGAGTGCCTGACCTATACTTCATATGTAACAAAGTAATGCATCATTTCACACAGTTATTGCGGTGACAATTGTAAATTTGCTTCTGAAGAAGTTCACTTAGGTTGGATGAAGAAGTAGGCAAACATCTACTTATACTACAAGGCTATCTGACTTAGTGGAGACAAAACAGAATATGTAGCTATCTGAAGAAAGAAGAATGAAACTTCTTTAGAGACGTACTTAAGAAGAAAAGGAAACGCATAAACTGAGTTATGTTGGTTTAACAATATAGACGAATACTTAATCTTCGGAATCCAATTAAACTTTATTAAGAATATAGCGTAGCTACTAGTGCTTAATACTTTTTTGTCCTTCCTTGCCTTCTCTTTACAGTGAGGTGCATCTTTGGCTTGCTTATTAAACCTTTTTTTTTTTGCTGAACTTAAACATGACAGCTCCATTTTTCCATTAAATAAACTTTTTGTTCAATCTTAACTTTCTAGATTCATGGTCCAGATCCTAAGTTAATCTTGGAAGAATGTGATAGCTCCACGTGCTATGGGATGCCTATATCTGATAAGTGACAAAGATGGAGCAGATAGCTTGTCTGCATTCTTTAATGATACTCGTTTTTGCTCTTCAACAGCATATATCAGCTCAGTTTTGGTCTCATAATTGCCTTCTCGTAGACAACAGACAGGAGCGTGGTCCCTTCCCTTGACTAACCACCTTCGTAGCAGATCATTGATGCTTCCAACTCGTCCATTTAAAAAGTATTAATCTTGACCTAGAAATTCGGCATATCTAGGGAGAAGTTATAGTTGACATAAATTCGGCACTCAGAGATGAGATTTTATGTCACTGAATTATAACTTCTCCCTAGATGTGATAGTGCGCTTTTTAGCGTCGCGTGAGTCGCACCTTTCCGGAGGTGGCAACCGAAAAAAAGTTTCAATCATTCCTTTGATTTTCTATTTATCTATACCTCATCATGATCCTCCCTGTTGTTATAATCTATTGACTTTGTCCTCTCAAGTCGCTTTGGTAATCTGATTCTTACTGTCTTCTATTCTGGCATTTCCAGCTACGTGGAAGCCGTCGGTTGGGATGGTAAGTTGGTTAACGAATCATATCCTTGGGTGGAGAGGAGGATTGTGTTCTGGCCCGAGGTTGCGCCATGGCAGGCTGCAGTGAGAGATGGATTGCTCGAAGTCGGAGTCTCGCCGTTCAATGGCTACAGCTTCGACCATATCTATGGAACCAAGGTCGGTGGCACCATCTTCGACAAGCATGGATACCGGCACACTGCTGCCGACCTCCTTGCAGCTGGGAACCCAAACAACCTCAAAGTTCTGCTGCACGCCAGTGTGCAGAAGATTATCTTTAACACTAAAGGTAATGACCTCCCAGATATATAATGCACCTATGCATGCAGAAAATGGAGTTTACAGCTCATTTAACAGAATGTGGAATTCAAATTTACCGAAATTCGCGGCAGGGCGGCAGCCAAAGGCAGTTGGAGTGCAGTTCAAGGACGAGAACGGCAAGCAGCACAGGGCGTTCCTCAACTATTGGAGCCACAGCGAGGTCATACTGACTGCCGGTGCAATGGGCACCCCACAGCTGTTGCTGCTGAGTGGCATTGGGCCTGAGCAGGACCTGCGTAGACTGCAAATTCCGGTGGTCCTAAACAACCAGCAAGTCGGCAAAGGGATGTCGGACAATCCCATGAACTCCATCTTCATACCCACCAAGAAGCCTGTGCAGCAGTCCCTCATCCAAACTGTTGGGATTACGAAGATCGGCGCCTTCATAGAGGCCAGCAGCGGCTTCGGCCAGACCTCCGACAGCATCCAGTGCCACCATGGCATCATGTCCGCTGAGGTACGTGACACAGAGGAGCATCCCCTCTGCTATTTCCAGTCTCTGCAATCTGATTGATTCTTATGCAAGTCCAAGTCCCAACCAAGGATGTGATGCAGATTGGGCAGCTGTCCACCATACCTCCCAAGCTACGGAGCATGGAGGCCGTCAAGAAGTTCGCAAGGGAAAAGCACAACCTGCCGCGAGAGGCGTTCAGAGGCGGCTTCATACTGGAAAAAATCGATGGCCCAATGTCCACCGGCAACCTGAGCCTCGTCGACACCAACGTGGACAACAACCCCGCCGTCACCTTCAACTACTTCAGCCACCCCCACGACCTCGAGCGGTGCGTCTACGGCATCAGGACCATCGAGAAGATCGTGCGCTCCAAGCATATCGCCGACCTGACAGACGGCCACACCTACTCCATGGAAGTGCTGCTCAACATGAGCGTGCGGGCGAACGTGAACCTGATACCGAAGCACACCAACGACACGGCGTCGCTGGAACAGTTCTGCAGGGACACCGTGGTCACCATCTGGCACTACCACGGAGGCTGCCATGTCGGCAAGGTGGTCGACAGCAAGTATAGAGTGCTCGGCGTGTCCCGGCTGAGGGTGGTCGACGGCTCCATCTTTGTCAATTCCCCTGGAACGAATCCGCAGGCCACAGTCATGATGCTGGGCAGGTACAAATCAGTAGCTCATAATTGCTGGAACATTTAGAAATTTGGAACTTTCAATGCCATTCTGATTGTCTTTAAAGGTTCATAATACCGTGTCTGGATGTTGGCTTCAAATTCAATCAAGTTGTAAAATGTGAATAGAATTGACTGTTAAACATTTTCTGAAATTTTGTTGCTACTCATTCGTGTGCAGATACATGGGAGTGAAGATACTGAGAGAAAGACTGGGAAGAGCAGCAGGAGTGTAGCCATGCATGCAATGACGGATCTGGATTCAGTCGTTTTGATTAGGGGGGGGAGAGAGAGTGAGGCAGAGATTTGTAATGATTTTTGCTGTGAGTCAGCTAGAAGTTTTAAAAAGGAAATTGAGAAACATTATCAGCAATGTTGTGATGTACCTATGTATAACATTAATTGTTTTGTTGTGTGCAATCTAGCAGTTACATATGCTTATGCATTTTAGATGTTTCCATACAAAGTTAAAACTAGAAGATTATAGAAATGATAATGGGAAAAGACACATGATTTTACTGGTTTACGATAAATACTGTGCCAGTAATCTAATTTACGAAGTTTCAGATCCAATTTGAATATTAGTCATTGATAAATCTGTAAATGTTTACAAAAAATAAATAACTGTACCTCTTATTTCAATTGGGTAAATGTTAATTTCCATTTAAATCTAGTTAGTTAGCTGATTTTGTGCTGATTGATCGATCCGAAACTAATATTCCCGAATTTAACTTTAAAACTCATCATTTTAATTAGGACTAATCTTTTTGTTCTCGTCAGAATATTAAATTAAGAAAATGGTAATGATCTTAGAGAGAGTAGTCGAGAAAATTATAATGTGACAATTTTTTTTTCTCCCATCTGCATCATAAAATACATGTTTTATTTTGTATAGTTTGTATAGCTTTTGAGGAAAGGAAGTTTTATCAACTTTTTCAAAATCAAAATCTAAGTCAGTTTTAAAATTTTAATATACATGTTAATTAGTTCATTTTTGCAAAATACTAATTTAGAAGTTGATTTTTTAATTAATTAGTTCAAAAGTTGCGAAATAATTATTTTGAAATTGAATTAGTTGAATTTTAATATTCGGTCGCTCAACTTTTATTGATTCAAGATTTATATGTGCTCCCATTTGTGGTGTATACATTAGTCACTTTTTTTTTTAAAAAAAGAAATATAATTTAATATACATTTTGTAGTTAAAATAATCATAATTTCAGGCTTACAAAAAATATCTTGTATAAGTAAATGCTTAAAATGTTTTATTAAATAAAACTATTATATATGTCAGGTAAGACTTATAAGTTAAATTTGATAATTAGGAATTATGATTTAATGATTAACAATTTAAATTATGATTTTGTAAAGATTGATTAATTTGAAATATAACATTTTGAAGTCGAATGGTCTATACAAGTATCAACGATAAAATGTTGATCCAGGCTTTACTAAATTTACCATTTTACATTTTATATCCTTCACTCGTGCGGCATTATGAACAAATGAACGAACGGCTGTAGATGGAAGGCGTTTCTTAGGGTTTCGATCGCAGCCGTTCGGTTTTTTCTCTGAGGTATTATTTTATTTTTTTATCTATCTGAATGGAACGAAAAAGTGACGGGCGACTCTGATTGCTGCGTAGGGAAGGCGACGCGGGCGACTGGATACTTCTCCGGCGCCGGACTCCGCTGCCCTCCTCAGCACCGCCGCTTTCTGCGGCTGCTCATCTCCTTCGAGTGTCTTTGGAATCCCGATACCATCGACGAGCATCAAATCTGTTGCCATCTTTCTTCCCCTGCTCGGATTCCTTACGCTCGACGACTGCCGCTTTTGCCTCCGCCGCGTCCTTAACCCGCGTTTCCCGATCAGAGACGCCGGAAGTTCCATCTTGAGCTTTGCACCACTCTGAATCGACGACGATCGGGTGAGTGCGGAGTAATTATTCTTTTGTTTCGTTGGATCTAAATATTTGGAATTACGTGTTTAGGGCTTAGGCTGCTGGTTCATCATATCATTTGGGCGGATTATGAACTCCTTGTTTAGTGGGACGTAAGCATTTTTTGATGATATTAGTGGGACATAAGGATGAAAGGAAGATTTCTTCCTTATATCTCCATTCCAAACAGGGTTTTGAGGTTGCATTTGCATTATAGGTGTGACGAACTAGATGCAGTATCGAACGCCAATCCATTAAGCTGACGACTAGATGGAGTTTTTTTTAATCTCTGTCTTTTGCTAACGTGTCTTCTAGACTAATTTTTGGCAACAAAGAAAAGTTCACGATAAGAATGGATGAACTTAGGACTCAACTGTAGCTGCTTTACTTATTGCAGGTATAATCATAATAGGAAAAAATGGGCATCATCGAGAAGATCAAGGAGATCGAAGCCGAGATGGCTCGGACACAAAAGAATAAGGCTACAGGTCTCTCTTTTTTTCTGCAACAAAATTCTCTTTCTCGTGTAAACTCTTTTGTCATATTATTTTTTGGAAAGTTGCCTGTGTTGCCTGCTATATTGGATGAAATATCTCTTTTCTGTGTCTTGAATGTTTCTTTGTTATTACTTTTGGCTAATTTCATTCTCATCTTATAGAATACCATCTTGGGCAACTGAAGGCAAAGATAGCGAAATTAAGAACACAACTTTTAGAGCCTCCAAAGGTTTGTCTGTCACCCCTTAGTTTCCATAGCTAAGGTGCATATTCATCCTTTAATAAGCTGATTAGTTGTGGTCTCTATGGAATTCTGTTTAGTATCATGGCACTGGCACATGTACCTTAAATTAAAATATGTAGATCAGTTATTTCAATATCGAGTATGTTGCATCAGACCATTGATGAAAGGCATTATTGTGTGACTTTGTAGACTATTCTCATATGTTTTATTTTCCTTATATTGGAAATTTTCATTTTCACTAGTGAAGTATTGCAATACTGAAACTTTGTTTCGAAGATGGTGAAACTACGTATCTGGCTTTTGTTTTCTGATTTGTCATTACTCATCATACAAAATCCTTTAAGCTTTATTGGTGTGTCATAATTTCATATTTAAACTACTAGATATTGTATTAACAAATTCTCTTCAGTAACTTGTATATTGGCTTGACATTTTCTTGTCAATTTTCTCATATCGTCTGGCTCAGTCTCCTGAAGTGTTGAGGAATTCTGTTGTTTTTATGATTATTATGGTCTGCAGAAGATTTTTTTGAGCTCATCAGAAGAATTGAGATGAAGTGTAACTTCCAATTGTTAAATTTTCTTGTAGAAGTCTTTGGACAGTGATGCTGGTATAATTGTGAATGAAAGGTTTTCTAGAGTGTCAGTGCTTATCAGACATAAAGGAAAAAAAACAAGAGCTGTCTAGTAATGTGCTAGATAGTTCCTCTATTGGTTGAACGGATATAAAGTAAAAGATATCATCTGATATTGTCTGCAGAAAATAAACATTGTCTGCAGAAAATAAACTCCAGTATGGAACGTGCAATTTCTTTTTTATAACTTTTGGTCACTTTATCTTGCTGTGGTTGCAGTCACTTTCTTACTTGTATGTATATATTCTGCTTTACTGATTTTTATTGACCACATTGTCCATTACTCCAAGTAGGGTTCTAGCGGAGCTGGGGAGGGTTTTGAAGTTACAAAATTTGGTCATGGCCGTGTTGCATTAATAGGTTTCCCAAGGTTTGTGTTCTTCTGTCATAGACTTCAATATGTTGCTGAAAGTTATTTTATACATAAAATAGAACAGCATGAAAAAAAAAATTTCAGCAGATACATGCACCAACCTTCAATTTAAATTACCTTGATGGCAGTGTGGGGAAGTCAACCCTTCTTACACTATTGACGGGGACACATTCAGAGGCTGCATCATATGAGTTCACAACATTGACTTGCATACCCGGAATTATAAATTATAATGATACAAAAATTCAACTTCTTGATTTACCCGGGATCATTGAAGGGGCTTCAGAAGGCAAGGGTCGTGGGAGGCAGGTATGTTTACCTATATTTTGTAAGATCCTTTTTCTTTGTAGATTTTCCTGTTTGGGTGGGAAATATAGTTTTGGTTAGTTTTTTGTTGGCCGCATATGGTAGAAAAGGAACACCCTCCTTTTTCTTTTGTAGATTTTCCTGTTTGCTGGGAAATATAGTTTTGGTTCTTCTAGTTACAACATATAGAAAACAATTCCTTTTTTCTTTCAATGTGGATCTTATGGAGAAAGTTACCTTGTCGAGTGAGCAGAAAACAATTCCTTTTTTCTTTCGATGTGGATCTGATGAGCAAAGAGAAAGGTTACATGAGGGTCAGTTTGCAAATTGGTTGAAAGAATATGTAAGTAGGAAATGTTTTACATTCCTATAATAAATTATCCAATATAATAGGCTACAATTGCTTGATGTTGTATTCGGGCAGACACTGGTTGAGGTAGTACTTTTTCTTATATAGATGGCTTTATTAGCTTTAGTCTGTAGAGCCACAAAGCTGAAGTTCCTTTGGCTTTGTCTTTCCCATGGCATTTCTTATGTCAAACCAATTCTCTTATTTTTTGACAAAAAAAATATTGATATAGATGGTTGTGCACAAATTAAACTCCGCCTATAATTTATAGCCGGTCCCAAGCCCGGATAAAGGAGGAGGGTTGTGTTAGGCCCCGACAGCCAGCGTAAAACCCTGTCGAATCTCATGAACATGGATCAACGAATATATTGTGAATGGCGTCGTATGATCTATGTAGCCGACCCCACCTAATGGGATAAGGCTTTGTTGTTGTTGTTGTTGTTGTGGATCTTATGGAGAAAGGAGGAGGTCCCAAGCCCTCCTTTCGAGTGATCTTATGGAGAAACAACTCCGCCTATATTTTATAGCCGGTCCCAAGCCCGGATAAAGGAGGAGGGTTGTGTTAGGCCCCGACAGCCAGCATAAAATCATGTCGAATCTTATGAACATGGATCAACGAATAGCGGAATGGCGTCGTATGATCCATGTAGCTGACCCCACCTAGTGGGATAAGGCTTTGTTGTTGTTGTTGTTGTGGATCTTATGGAGAAAGTTACCTTGTCGAGTGAACCATTTGCAGATTTTCACCAGTTACATCATATGAAGTATAATAAAAGTTAACTAAGCAATGGATTTCTTTTGAGAGGGATAAACAATGGAATTTTGAAAATAATCACAGGGAAAATTTCATTTCCTTCCGCTGACTCTTGTTAACTAAGATATCAGCTTCATTTGAAAAACTAAGATATCAGCTGTTACTATCTGAGGTGGATGGCATTTTGCCTTATTGTTCTTTTTCAGGTTATTGCTGTTGCAAAGTCCTCAGACATTGTGTTGATGGTTCTGGATGCTTCAAAAGTAAGTTGCTTGATCCAATTAATTAATCTTCTTGTTGTTTACAAAATGCATTTTTTTGTCTAATGCCTGTGTTTTTTTTTTTTTTGAAGAAGTCAAATGTCTGGTTTTACCAGCTCACATGTTCTTTATTTTGTCTTGGGTTTTAATTCTTTTTTGTGGAGAATTTTTCTCATTCATTGTCAAATTTAGATAGTCCATATGTGAAAACCGCACATATCTAGATATCTGAATTGGAAATATACACTGTTTCCATGCAATTACCATTTATTTTGACAGATATTGTTGATATTGAAATTCTTTATCTACTCTTGCATTCTACTATGCTTCTTACTTTTCATTGCTCAATTTGGATATGATGTGTTTTCTAAATACCTTCAATTCTATTATTCAGAGCGAGGGGCATCGGCAGATACTAACAAAAGAACTTGAAGCTGTTGGTCTACGTCTGAACAAGAGGCCTCCTCAAGTAGGTGTATTGTGTTGATTATGTTGATCACACTTACCTCCTTGGTTGTTTTTTGTTATTATATACTTGTCTTGTGAAAAATTAACAAACACTGTTGGATGTAGTAGACTTTCTACTTTGGTGATTTTTTTGGTCTGCTTTTGATACTATAATATGGAATTCCAAAATAGATTGGAATCTTGGCACTATTATTTTGAGCTCCTCCTTATGTAGGTTTCAACTAGTCTGTCAATATTTTCTCTGCATAGTCAGTAAGTCTATGCACAAGTGGTACCTTTTGTTACATGTGATATGATGTGCGGTCTAGTTACATTTAAGCATTTCCAGTGGCAATATTTCTCTATATATTTGACTCTTTTTTGTCAATCCCAGATATATTTCAAAAAGAAGAAGACTGGAGGCATTTCCTTTAATAGTACTGCTGCTTTGACTCATGTTGATGAAAAACTTTGCTATCAAATACTACACGAGTACAAGATACACAATGCAGAGGTATTCAATATTATTTCTTTCAAAGTCCTGCTGATTATTTGTAGTTAGCTTTATGATTTATTTATAGCTGTTGGAGCAACGGATGAAACTATTGTGTTTCATTTGCTTCTGCATTCTCGGGCATCCCTTTCATTCATTGGTCCTTATAAATTGACAACTTTTCCATTATTGAGCATTCTATAAAATTCTTCAAAAATATATATCTTGCTGGTGCCTAAGTCAGTTAGTGGATGCATATGGTTTTACTTTTGTTCTCCTACAGATTCTATCTTGAGTGGCTTCACATGTAATGATTTTCTCAAGAGAATCAAAATGTTGCTGGGATGTGTGAGATGCATCGTTTAATTTAAGCAAATTTGAATGATGGGATTTGCATGCTCACCATTCATCTTCTTAAACTAATTATACATAACCTTTTAAAAAAAACTAATTATCGTTTAAAAAAAACTAATTATACATAACCTTTCGGATGAAGTTTGACAAGAAACAAATGCTCTTATAAATGCCGAAACAGTTTGGATTCTTTCCTAGACTCTCCTCCTTGATCTGAGTTATGAAGTTGATGATGACATGTTTCTTCTATTTAATTTTTGACATAATACTTTGCATTTGCTATAGGTATTTTGTATCAGATAATATTTATCTGTATATTTCTTATTGTGCATTGACTTGCTACATTTAGGTGTTGTTCCGTGAGGATGCTACTGTGGATGATTTAATTGATGTAATTGAGGGGAACCGAAAATACATGAAGTGTGTATATGTCTACAACAAAATTGATGTCATTGGTATTGATGATGTGGATAGACTAGCTCGTCAGCCAAATTCAGTTGTCATTAGCTGCAATTTAAAGGTTGGTTCATCTATTTTGTAGATTTTCTAAAGCAATTTATTTCATAATTGCTCTATCCTTTTACCTTCCAGAAAAAAATTTGCTCTCTTATTTTCTACTACCTTGTTTGGCATCCATAACCAGTAATGATGTTGTCACCCTCCTATTATTAACTTTTCTTTCTTTCCTTACAGTTGAATTTAGACAGATTATTAGCGAGAATGTGGGAGGAGATGGGGCTTGTAAGAGTTTATACTAAGCCTCAGGGCCAACCACCTGATTTCACGGATCCTGTTGTCCTTTCCACTGTAAGTTTTGATATATGATCTAAAATCTGGCCAATGAGGCACGATTAAGCAATATGTTCTCATGGAATGTGTTCTGGCTTGTACTCAGGATAGGGGTGGCTGCTCAGTTGAAGACTTCTGTAATCATATTCACAGGTCCTTAATCAAGGATGTGAAATATGTCCTTGTTTGGGGAACTAGCGCGAGACACTACCCACAGCACTGTGGGCTTTCTCATGGTCTTCATGACGAGGATGTCGTTCAAATAGTGAAGAAGAAGGTGCGTACACCTCATGCTGCATAATAAATGACAGATACAAGTTTTATGTTGTATCATATTTACTCTTCTTTACTGCTCTGAAAAAAACTATTCTACGTAACCTTCTGCTTTGTTCAAATCAAAATGATACTTCCATGTCCTCCATATTTTTGGATAGTCTGGAATAAAATGCAGTTGATTGACTCCAATTTCTCCTTCCTTTATTTCCAGGAAAAGGAAGAAGGCGGCAGAGGTCGATTCAAATCGCATACCACTGGCCCCGCTCGCATATCTGACAGAGAGAAGAAGGCTCCTTTGAAGACATAATCTCCATTTGCACTTGCATCTGTGTGTTCCCTCTTGTTTTGCCCAGAACCATATAATCATTTTTCCCAAGCAAATGCCATTGCCAAACAAGTTTGATGACAGTTATTGCATCTAATGGAGACAAATATTACTGTTTCCTAGTCTTCCTGATGGAAATTGCAGCACAAACTTGTACCTGTCCCGAAGCCATCTTTTTCCTGAACTCTTGATGCATTGTTGTATAAGCACCCATATCCGAGATATCCAACTATGATAACTCACTTCTTTGGACATGTGTACGACGATAAAAGTGTAGTAGTGGAACATCGACATATTCTATTGCCATGCACACCATTAATAAATATTAGCCTTACATTTTTTAGTATAATTTATTTTTTCAAATATTAATTTTCTCGCCGGGGAAAACAACAAATGGAAAGACTTAAAAAAGAAAGGGGAAGATTACCCAAAAAAAAGAAATGGGAAGGTCACGATCTAACGGCGGTCGACCGCGGTCTGCTAGTACGGGTGGAGCCACGTGAATTTCGCCGACGTGTCGTCTCGCTATTGACCATTGGGCGGCATCCCGTACGCTAAGGTACCAACAACACAGTGCCCTCCGTTTCTTACGTTGCCAGCCGCGGGCGACCCGAAAGGAACTCCGATCGAGCTACAGGCAAGAGGAGACAATGGCGAGGTCTTCGTCGTCGTCATCGGCGGCGGTGACGTCGGCCTCCGTGATCCTTATCTGTGCGACGGTCGCCATCGTCCTGCTGCTGCTCTCCTCCCTCCCCTCGCCGGCTCCTCATCATCCCCATCCCCACCACCACCGCCGTCTCAGGATCCACCGCCCCAGCTCCGCCGGAGAAAACCACCACCGCCCCACCATCCCATTTGACCCGATCATCGCCGATCTCGAGCGCCGCGTCGAGGACAAGCAGTGGGAGCGTGACAACTTCGACTTTCCCCACGTCGACGGCGACGACGGCAATGACCACCATCAGGAGCAAGAGGAGGAGTTGAGCTGGGAGGAGGCGTTCGATTACGAGGACTACCTCAATGATGAGGAGCACTTCAACATTACCCAACGCATCTTGCTGCTCTTTCCCCAGATCGACGTGGACCCCGTCGACGGGTTCGTGAGCTCGGCGGAGCTCGCTGAATGGAACTTCCAGCAGGCGTCGAAGGAGTCGATGCACCGGACCGCTCGCGAGCTGGAGCTCCACGACAAGAACCGGGATGGGTTCGTGTCGTTCCAGGAGTACGCGAACTCCAGCTTCGCCTCGTTCCTTCACGGTGGGTGAGATCCCTAATTACGAACTCACCATCATCAATTTTACGATTTGCATTGTTAAATTCAGTAATGCCGTTAGAACTCCACCGATTTCCCTATGTTGTTAAGATTAAGAAAGAAGAAAATTTGGAATAGATGTTTTCGGTTCTTTGGTCAACAATAAATGTTTCTGAAGGCATAGAATTATTATATTAGTTCATTCACAGGATTTATAGCAGTTTAACGCTTCTCAGACTCCATTCCTAAGATGTCGACCATTACAGATGGCTGCTTGATTTGATTCGAGTTGCGTCCTTATAATTACCACCTTTTCAAAGATAGTAATTGTTTTCCTCTCATTTATTCTTCTGTCTGAATGTTTTTTCCCTTTTTATTTCCACCCCTTTATTGTGGTACAGGTGTTTTATTAATCTAGTGGTGCTAGAAAAATGGCCTTTGTCCTCTTATTTGTTCTTCGGTACGGTTTTATACTAGTTGATTGCTGATTTTCCCTTCTGCAAGATTTTGGATGGTTGGTCGGAGTTCTTCTGGGCTTTATAGGGATAATACGAAATTACTTATATCACTGGTTTTTAGTCAATATAGACATGTTGAGCACGATTTGCCTCCATTTCCTGATGCTAGTATTAGTAGGCAACTAAGATGGGCACAAGGCCTAGCCAGATTTCTTTTTGTAATCAGACTTGGCGCAGGCTTCATCTAGTTCTTGTACATGAAGTGAAAGTTGTTCAAACGTTCAAGTTCTAGTCAACTTAACACATGCATGGTGACTCATGCATAAACAATGACATCAACTCATCAAGCCAAAGCTGATCTAGTGGTTGTCCACCTACTCACAACTCTTTTACAGATACATTTAACAACAGTATGGGATGGTGGAAGGAGGACCACTTCAATGCTTCTGATGTTGATGGGAATGGTCTTCTAAATTTGACCGAATTTAATGAGTAAGTCATCATTGTGTCAGTTTTCTAATATCATTCCTTCAAAATTTTTCATGATTTTGCTTTTTCTTTCTTCAGCTTCTTACATCCAGCAGATAGTAGTAACTCAAAAGTCCTGATGTGGTTATGTAAAGAAGAAATAAGGTGCAGGCTCTCTTCTCAGCTTTTGCAATTTTCTTCAGCACTTAAAGGCTTTACATTTGCAATATGGATACATAATTTGAACTTCACTACAGTAGTGGCAAAGCTGCACATGTTCTCATGTGCGTAAACATGAAAAACATAAGTGGTTGCCTTAGATTGGTTCAGATTCCATAGGCATAATAAGTTCATCAAAGTTTGAGATGTATATAGCATGCTCAGAGTAAATGAATAACTTATCCAGTCAAAATTTTGGGGTTAATCTTATTCGTATTTAGCATGAGTCTGCAGCAAACATAAACTTGCGTGGTTGGACTTTATTTCATTTATGTCACTTATTTGAACAAATAATATTAGCACTTATAGTCATTTTTCTTCAATTAGAATATGGATAATTTTAGTGAGGAAAAGGAAATGGTACAGGAAACAAAATTGCTGACAATGAAGAATAGTTGAAATCTCCTCTCAAAAAAAAAAAGAATAGTTGAAATCTTTATATGGACTTCAATTAACCATGCTATGCTGGTGTTGATGATGGGTTGATCATAGTACTGAAATCAAAAGGCAATATCATGAAGTTACCATTTAAAGGGAAAAAGGTCAATCCATGTGCTAACTGTGTTCAAAGTAGCAAGGGTAAGTGGAGGGAACACATGGCATTCCAAGTGCTTTTTGTGGAGTCTCTTGATTACCAAAGGGGCGACCTAAATGATCAAGGTTATCCTCCAAAGTCAATTACATTGAGGTTTCATCATTTTCTCTGATCTTGTTCGCACCCTTGGGATGTTTTATGCTGCTCTGCAAATGAAACAGTACAAGGCATGGATTCTTCAGTATGTATTGTGTTGTGATAATTTTATTTCAGGAAATCTGACTCCATAGTTGAGTTGCTGTTTTGATATCCTTTAGAACAATTGAGGTTTTAAATATCAGTGGCATGCTCCAAATCCAATTTGTAACAGTGAAAGATGTGCAGTATCTTGATTCCATTAATCATCAAGGCAAACCCCTCAAAAATAAAAATCATCAAAGCCAAACCAGACCATTACATACGAGTGTTCTGCCTTTGGATTTATAGTAATATGAGAGTTCTTTCAAAGTCACATTGCATTTTCATGCCATCTTCTACAATCGTCTTAATGTCTAGTTATTTTACTGATGGAAAACAAAAAATATGCAAACAAAATAAGAATTTAAGAAACTGTATATGAACCTGGACAGGCCCTCAAAAAAAAACCTGGACAGCTAATTTTTCTTACTTAAAAATGGAGCAAGCATTTTGGTGAAATTCGATCCATAAAGTTGTCATATATTATTCCTAGGCAAAGAGATAGAGATGACGATGGGAAGCTCAACTTTGACGAGTACTTCCGAGGGTTGTTTGATTTACTACATGAAGATGATGGATCTTCTAAACACTCTCATACTTATGAACAAGCAAATAAGTTATTTTTGGAGCTTGACCAGGACAATGACAGGTATACAGGCTAATATAAGATGAAAACTCTTTTAAAAGAGTGCCTAACGTAAGCCACTTCTGTTTCAGATTTCTATCAGAAGATGAACTAGAACCTATAGTTGGAAAACTTAATCACTCAGAACGTCACAATGCGAAAGAACAAGCTATTCTTGAATTATCTCAGGTACGTACCCATGTACGCAAACACTACATGCCCATAGATCTTTGCTTGTTCAATGAAAAACAGAGTTAGCATATCTGTTTTCCTTTCCCCTTTCCAATTGTTGAGCATAAAAGGTTGTGTTATAGTGGAATAACTAGTTTCTTTACCCCTAGTAAGCTGTCTAAAGTTGATCTCTTTCTCCTTTTCTTTTTCGGGGTTTGATCTGAATGCTAGAGGGATTTGTTGCCCCTAGATTTCGTTGAAGTACGATCAAAATCAGCTCCAGGGGTTTATTTGCTATCTAACAATATGTATGATCAAAGCCTGTTCCAGAAAATGGCTTGACCCTTGAATTCTGTAGTTGAATGACTGTGTGAGCATGAAGATCCACCTACTTGCTTCTGGAGAAGATATGAATGTGGACGTGGGAAGTGGAATCAAAGTATTTCTTCTCATTCTGAAAAGAAATTTTCTTAACATCATTCTATCCTGGTCTTTTTCCTGGAGTCCTGATATCTTGTGGCGTCTTATGAGAACCTATCTCTATGTTTACATCAGTGGCATGAGTGGTTGATGAAAAACAGTTGATCTTTCTGGCTAAAAGAGGATACGCGTACGGGTATGTAACATTTGGCTAAGGCTCCCTATTAAACTTTTGTGATTCTTCAGGCGGATTCAGACAAAGATGGACAACTGAGTCTACAGGAGATGATTGAGCACCCGTACATATTCTACAGTTCTATTTTCACTGATGATGAGGACGAATATTACGATGATGACGATGGCCACGACGAATTCCGATGACAAGCCCCAGAGGTGCACAATTGTGTTCTTCTGCAATGCCGCGCAGATATTTAACTATTACATGAAAGTATCAGAAACTTGATCCATTTCTTTCTTTCCTTCTAGACCAGTGTAAAGTTCGTTAGCCTTGCTAATTCTTGTTTTGACCCTTTAAGCATTTTGTTCTCATTGGAGGGAAATGATTTAAGGTGGCGTGTGTCCTGGACAGGTGTCGACGGGGATTAAGAAAAAGGAGGCCTGAGACACGGAGGGTGGAGGGACCGCGCGGTGCATGTGGAGCAGTGACCATGTTGTGCGCTGGCGTGTGGGGTCTGCGGTGGGTATTCGCACTGTGGACACATTTTGCACACATGGTGGACTTGCTTCTTCTTCTGGGCGCATAATGATCATTTACTTACTCGAGAGACCCTGAAATGTTTTCTTTCTTTCTTTCTTCTTCTTTCTCTCTTATCCTTGTGCATGCATGCGCAGAGATCGATCGCCACTCCGGAACTATTCCACGAAGTGTTGCGAAAGGCCGACTTGGAGACCGAACCCCTGGGATATTATTCTCTGTATCTTCTTTTTCTTGGCGATCATCATCAGTTTTTGTTTTGTATGATTGAATTATTATCTAAATGAAAGAAACCAACTGAACCATTGATGCTCCAGTAATGCTGCAATGTAACTCCTCTGAGAGAGAGAGAGAGAGAGAAAGAGAGAGAGAGAGAGAGAGAGGCAATGCAGAGTTGGAAAGGGGGGAGGAGGCAAGGCATGTGGGTGGGGGGAGTTCGCGCGTGGACGTCAACAGCAC
Source organism: Pontederia crassipes (assembly GCA_030549335.1). NCBI lineage: Eukaryota > Viridiplantae > Streptophyta > Magnoliopsida > Commelinales > Pontederiaceae > Pontederia > Pontederia crassipes. The sequence continues at coordinate 1,756,030 of CM060184.1, forward strand.
CACCGAGAGGCAGCTGTCATCACGGGGAACACGAAGCAGAAGGGTTTTGCTGCCAGTGTCAGCAGTCCCTGACTGACCCGAGGCCTGAGGGGGGGATATGCCACTCCCATGCCATGCCATGCCATGCCAATCCCATCCATGATCCATGGCGCATTGGCATGCATGCATGATCAGACTTTTCCTCCCCCTCCTGCCACCACTTTAGTTCGCTGCCCCCATGGAGCCCTGCGATTCTGTGAATGTGATGATGATGGCCTTCTTCTGAGGCAGGCCACTGTGGACTTACTGGTACTACAACTGGTTCAGTTTCTGAACACTCTCCATCTCGTGAAGGGTGTCAGATATGTTGGTGCGTTCGTTAGGTCAAAAAGGTGAATGATGCATGTTTCTCTTCTCCCTCTTCTCTTCTCTTCTCCACGCTGCTTAATTGCTCTCCTGTATGCTTCTTCTATTGCACATTACTTGTGTGTCTACCATGGCCTTCAATTTGATGTCCTCGAAATTAATTTGCAATCCACCAAATTGATGTCTTAGCAATGAATTAGTAACGAAATCGTTCGATGTCACGCGAATAGCCGTTCATTATGAAAGAAACATCGGAAGAAAAAATAATTACATTTATGTCAAAATCATTGCTTTGTTTACTACCACTACTACTATACCACTACTACAACACATGAGATAATTAAGAGGTAATATTTAGGAAACATGTATGATGTGTTGGAAAGCTTTTATCTCGTTCTTTCATAATTTTATTTTGTTGTTATATTTTTGTGTTGTTCTTTGGGATTCGCCAAACAGACACACGTGAGAAGCTAATAATGCATGAGCGTACAGGGAATCCTGTGGTACTTTTTCTGGAGAACACAGATCGAACAATTAGGTATAATATTGCTATTTAATTATGGATGAGACGGACGGAGGAAAGAGACGAACAAAAGGATGAAATAAAAAAAAATGGTGTTCATGAGCCCCCAAGGAATCCTAGGCAGGAATGTGACATACTTATATGAAAAAAGTTGATGTTTTTCTCTCATGATATTTTTTGGGATGCAAATCTCTCGCGAAATTTGCATATATTTTTGTACAACGATCATTTTGATCACTTAACTTAATATAATCAAGTTTTCATTAAAAAAAAAGTTGATCAATTGACCTTCGTTTTCTCTGTGGCTTCACAAACAGTTGATTAATTCAACCAATTTCAAATTTATACGGTCATATATGTTTTCTTGTATGATATATATATATAAAGCACATTATCATAATGCAAGCTTAACGTGATGTTTAAATTTGTGTTTCATTCACCTAATTACATGAACATTCACACAGGGCTATATGTGAGATATGATGTCTCACGGCTCCAATGATTTATATATATGGTATATAATTGTATTTGTGACTACAATCTTGTCGTGTAGATCCCAAGTCAAATCTTTCTTTCTCGACAAGACTCGCTACCAGCAACTGGACCCCGGCTGTGTGTACAATCATCCATCGATCACTATTTAGCACCGTAGATGCATGTGTTATATATATGCGATAATGATTAATCATGTCACGTCGACTATTAGCACCTCAAAAAAAAAAATGATAATGATAATAGGATCATAGATATTGACCATACCATACGTATTATCCGTAGCACATGAGCGTCATAATAACAAGGAAATTTTTTTCTATTTTTTTCGGTTGCTGATTTGACTGGTAGAAACGAACGCACGTGGATCGTAAAATTAAGATGGATGATTTTCCTATATTTATCTCATTAATAATGTCTTAAATTCGATCTTAATTGAAAACTTGTCTCTATTTAAGATATTCTGGAGTAAAAAAACATTCTCGCACTATAAGATTTCGTTAAGAATCTAAATAAAAAGTAATTTGATTTATAATTTTTTATTTTTTATCAAATAAAATTTTAAGTCACCTTAAATTTTTTATTAGTTCATAAAATAATCTGATTTATAATTTTTTTCTATTTTTTTTATCAAATAAAATTTTACAACAACAACAAAGTCTTATCCCACTAGGTGGTGTCGGTTACATGGATCATACGACGTCATTCCGCGTTCGTTGATCCATGTTCATAAGATTCGACAGGATTTTACGCTGACTGTCAGTGCCTAACACAACCCTCCTCCTTTATCCGGGCTTGGGATCGACTATAAAATATAGACGGAGTTATCAAATAAAATTTTACGTCATCTTAAATTTTTTATTCATTCTTCGATGCATAATTTTTCTCGTACAGAAATTTTAACATAATAATAATAATAATAATAATAATAATAATAATAATAATAATAGACAAATTAATCAATCTATAGTGATCGGTGGTCGACCGATGGGGTTCAAGGTGGTCGACCGATGGGGTTCAATCATGCTATGAAACTGGTATAATACCAATGAACAGTTTTTTTTTTTCGTTTAACACAAGAGTTCACTCTGCACTTATTCAATGTTATGAGCACATAATTCAGAATAGGGAATGAAGGAGTATACAATAAGTCAAATTCCTTGTTCATGATTTCGTGTGGCATTATAAAAACTTCGTTCCTATTTCGAATCAAAGTTTTCTGCGAGCACCTCCTTCCGCTCAAAAGGGAAAAGAAAGATGATAAATAGAAACAGTTGTGGTGTGCATAATTAATTGACTATATAAAGTGTTTAATTGCTTTATAAGTTCAATTCAACATTCTCGTTCAAATCTGCCATCAATTTTTTTGGTCAATATATTTTATATACAATTTTCATAAATGTTTCATTTATATTATTAATTCGTGGCTCATCGTTAATATAAAGAACTTTGGTATGATTTAACAGTCATCTACTCTATTCTGGAACACTTATTTTTTATATTTTACATGTACTATTACGGATATTTATATTTATTTTATTATTTGAGTTTGAAAATACTATCGGATTAAATTGGGAGAGTTTGATTTTTTTTCTTTTTTAACAATAAATTTAATTTGTTTCCTTTTTTACTTTTCTAAAGTGATCCAAAGATTGTCGAACGGATTTTTAATTTTTTTTTACACTGAAAAATCAATCCTGTCCAAATCCACTTTCAACCATATTGGTGCCTAGCTTTTTTGACATAAAAAGTATATTATAATGATATATTACATATTTATTTATCTATGTAAACTATAACTTTGTTTTCAATTCAACCATTAATTTAATGAATTAATAAATAAGTTTTTTTAACAGGGTTATATATCAAGTAATTACTCAAAATTCAATTCTTTGATTAGGAAAGTACATATTTATTATTCTTCGACCCTCGATTATAAATTAGGTAGATGCTAGTAGTACTGAAAGAACTCACACAGGCGCATAAAAAAAAAGCAATGAATTAATAATTTAGCTACTCTAGATCGTCGAAGTTTTCTACCTTACCCCCACCATCAGAATTTTTATTAACTCTTTCATCTTTTGACCACCCAATCACGAGTTTATCCTTTATTATCATTTGAAAAAAAAAACTTTAAAATAAATCTAAAAAGTATGAAGTTGACCATTCAAAATGTTATATAATTCCACTTTGTATTTTTTTATTTAAGGATGTAAACACGCTTAAATGAATACAAAAAAGTAAAAGAAAATTAGGTGATTGTAGGGTGAAGCGAAAAACTTTTAAAAGTTGAAGTAACTAATTCATCGAAGAGAAAATAAACTATAGTTTAGCTGTGATAGATGAAATTAACCTATTATATTAACATAAAACTTCCAATATGGTACTTCATTTTTTTTTTGTTATCAAAGTTCAATCAATTATCCAATTAAGTCAATCAGTCATTGATTTTTTTTTCCCAACACAAGCAAGTCATGGTAACGCTAATATATCGGTTAGAGATTATAAAATATTGAATGTTGGGGATAAGATCGGAGGCCTGTGTCATGATAATTCCGAAGAAGAAATTATATATATATATGTAATTGGGGAAATGTAAATGCAAGTAGTCAAACTATATTTTAGACAGCCCCTTACTTTAATCAAATCTAATGTGTACTGCCTTGGAATCTGGAAGTAGCCGCAGTCAGCAGCACACACATCAAGAATCCATTTAATTTCATGATATTATATATATATTATGACATTCTTCTCAAAGTTATCATCATCGTGTACCATTCAACATTCATTGAATTTAGACTTTCTTCATTAATTGACCATGCAATGCAGCCACCACCAACCCTAATTTTTGACGTCAAGGTTCCAATCGGTAGCCAAAACTGACTCTCTCTCTCTCTCTCTCTATCTCTATCTCTATCTCTCTCTCTTACGGCCATCTATAAAATGATCTTCACCATGTACATGGATAACCACAAATTATTAGCAACTTCAAGTAATAAATTAACTTTAAAAGGCTAATGCATTTGCTAAATGAATCATTAATATAGCATTTGAACGTTACTTTAACATACAAACTAAATTAGTTAAATCACTCGAGCTTTTGAGCACTAGAATAACTTCATGCATATATAAAAAGAAAAAAAATGAATGTTAGGAATGATTTTGCATAAATTAGATCGATAATAAAATATTGTCACGATGCTTATTAATTGATGGCCCACTTAATTTGCTAGCTGATTGTTGTCCTCGCCCTTTTCAAGAGAGCATCACGGTTCTCTTAATCCTAGATTGTTAGTGATTACTTAAGCTTATAAAATAATCTGATAATTAATTAAGCTAATTAAGGATACATATGGGTTTAATTAGTATCAAATTGCACGCATGTAGCATGATCTCTGGCCACGTCCTCGACCCCCCCTGATGGAATATTATGCAATCAACTTGTTGTTGGTGGTGCCAAACTTGAGAGTGACACTTTTGTTTTTTTACATTTAACTTTTTTTTCCCTTTAGGGCATACCTGCCTGCTTTATTGAAAAAAAAAAGGATTTACTGAAAGCCATTTTTACATTTACTCTTACATTAGAGTTTTATTTTCTTTTAATGCTCAAATTAAATTAATTATCTTTCTACTAAACACCACAAGCTTTACCGTATGATATCAAGGCACGTCTTAAAATTGAAACCCTTGTATTCTTCTGAAACTAGTGGATACTTATCAAACAACATATGCATGATACTTTCACGTAAATTTGAGAACCAAAAAATGTAATATAATGTTGTTATTATTATTATTCTTTTTCCCTAGTCTCTCGAGTACATATATGCAGAAAACAAAAAGGAAACAACAAGAACAATTAGGTAGACATGCATCACGGCAATCAATCTTGTATCGTACATTGGAAGATGGCCAAATCGATGTATGAGGGTTCATCTATCATTTCCCCTTGAATGTGCCAAACAAGTTGTTCAGCTTCTCATGTTGAGAATTAATTGCTTTCTACGTCGTAGGAGGAGGACATCATGTTCCTAATTAATTGCACATACTATGTATCTTTTCAATATATAGAATTCCATTAGTTCCCATCCACGATTAATCTTTCAGAATGTGACTAATTAATACACATTCCTTGGAGAAATTAAATGCTAGCAACACCAAACTAAATAATCGGTCATCACATATATATACACAACTAATTAATGAAGAAAAGGCATCAAATACTACAAGTTAACATCAGAATTCAAAAGCTCGTTAATGGTGGGGGATTGTATATATACCAAATTATTTGAACGCATTGAAGTGTCTTTAATTGTTATTAAAGGTAAATATATAACCTTCCTTCTACTGCAGGTATGTGTACACACACATATGGATAAAATGTTTGCGTTTTACAGACATCTCATTTGGCTGATAAAATACTATCAATTATTCTAATAATGAAGAGATATACTGTTAAACAAAAAGTTCAAACCATGCAGATATCAACATTCCCAGATAACACTAAGCTACACATATTCAGGATATGAATGACATTTATCATGGCATACTCGGAGCATATTTCAGGATATAAATAACATATTGCATAACTCTGATTTGCTTAATTTTTTTCAAGACTCCGAGACAGTAAAAAAGTATGTCAATTATTTTTCACAGATCATAAGGCAAAAGAATCTGTCTTTGGCATAAGAAGACAAAGGAAGACTGCTTTGAAAATAGTGAAGAGATGGGGTGTGAGAGAGAGAGAGAGAGAGTATCCGTAAAGAATATTTCCTGTTTAAAAGTTTCATAAGAACAAGAAGAAGAAGAACAAAAAGCCTAGCTAGCTATGTTCTCACCAGTGTTCTTTATCTAGCAAATCTAACCACGCCACTGTTCTCCACCTTGCTGAGACTGCTCGTAGGACGAGGAAGAGTTCATGCATGACCCCAGTCCGGCAGGCATGCTAAAGATCAAGTCTTTATGCGAGAAGGGCCTGATTCCGAGGAAGTCTCTTGTCAACCCTTCGCTCCGACCACCTCCACCTCCCTCCTCGACCCTACCGTGGCCTCTCAGTAGGCCCTCTACTGCTCCCGCGCCTGCGCCTGCGCCTGCGCCTGCACCCTCCCTCCTGGAGCCGAGCATCCCTCCGAAGCCCCCCGCGAATGGCTCGTCCCCCGAGGTGAGGGACATCATCTCTTGCAGGAAAGGAGCCGCGGGCGGATGCATCAGCCCATGCATGGCCGCGTCATCGCCTCCGGAGCTCATCCCTCCGTGAGATGGCAGCTGCTGACCAGCAGCGGCACTGCCACCGCCCGTGCTGCTGCTTGACGTGTGAGCTGCCATCTGATCAGCGCTGCCGCTGTGCTGATGGGTCCTACTCATGGTTGCACCCATCTGGGCGGCCTTCTGAAGCAATGCAGTGGCTGACAGGTGAGGGGAGGAGGCCGCAGCTGTCGGGGTCCGATAGGAGCTCATGGGGAGTCCGTAGGGGGAGTGGACGGATGGGAGGAAGCCGGTCATGTGGCTCAGCTGCGCGGCTTGCCACAGTGACATGTCTGCCTTCTGCTCCGGCTTGTGATCCTCGCCTTTTACCGAGAAGTCCATGGCGACGTGACTGCCCACACAGCTAGCTGCTGCTGCTGCATCAGTGGCACCCTTCATCAAGTCAGGCAACTGTGCTTGGATGGGAGCGGCGCTCGGAAGTCCTGGCAGATGCTGGTCATGTGTGGATGTGGCCTGAGGGAACAGGAGACCTGCAGGGTTTGCTGTGATGGCCCTTGCGCTCTCTTCTGCCAGTGCATCGCAGAAGGCCCTGTGGGTGATGAAGCTGTCCCTTCTGCACAACAACAGTGGTGCATTACAGAAGATGCCATGCATCAAAAGAAGCCCACAAGGCACACTCCAAAACAAAACCAAACAAAAACGAAGCAACAAAGGAATGAGAAAAAAAATAAAAGGGAGAGAAATCCCTCTGCACCTCCTGTCTGGTGATTTCACTCTTTTTTGAGACATTATCCTCTCATTAATCCCTTCTGCCTGTTCATTGTACATCTATGATTAAGACCTTAAAGCAACAGCGTGCGTTTCTTTTGCGTTTTGTTATATCTCTATTGCTTCCTTCTCATTGTTGTCAAAGTTATCCATTTAATGAGCTTGAGAGGGAGAGAGGGATAAAGATGGAGTAGAAAAATTACCTTGAGAAGAGGGTTCCACAGTCGCACTTATATTCCCTCGTTCCGCATATTTTGCTGTGAGCTTTCCAGTCGGATTGAACGGCGTACTTCTTGGAGCACTTGTCGCACTTCCACTTCTTCTCCCCATGCTTCCGGCTGAAGTGCTTCTTGATGCCGGTGAGGTCCCCGAGCGCCCTGGACGGGTTGTGGTGCACGCACGACGCCTCCGGGCATATGTACACCTTCTTCCTCACCTCCTTGCTCGACCTCTGCTTCAGCTTCCACGGCAGGTTGTGGCCCCTGCGGTGGAGCTGCAGGTTCTGGTCCCTCTGGAACCCCTTGTTGCAGATCTCGCAGACAAACCTGTTGGTCGCCATTAGAGTATTGGGGGACAGTGCTATCACCTCAGCATCTGGGTCTAAACTCCAACGCCACCAAATTGCAATGATCACTGACTGGCAAAAGACAGAAAAAAAAAAGAGAAAAGAAACCAATTCTGGATTGATTCAAGAGAGAGAATTGTTAAAATTTAAAAACCTGGATTCCCTGGTAGTCCTCTCTTTTTCTTGGCAGAAACCGGATTGTTTGGAGAAGCAGCAAAAGAAGGTTGCTGGCTTGAGGAGACGCTGGCTTGATCACCGGAGGCACAAGTGAGGTTGGACATGATTCTTCTCACCACCAGCTGCTGCTGCTATTGCTGAATCGCAACCCCTTTGTAATTTGCCCAAGAGACTACCGCTGCAAGGGAATACAAACCAGAGACTCAAAAGTACCAAAATTGGATGGACCTCTCCCTGACCAGTCTGAAAGCAGATCTATGCTGCTTTTATTTTTTTCATCTAGAACAAGGCAATCAAACTGTATCCACCACAACAAAGCATCATAAATCTAAAGTCTGACAACATGCATCTATATATGATGGCTATGTATCTTTGTGAATCTATCTAAAATACACAGGCAGAGATCAGAGAACGGTGTATCTCATCTAAGGTCTTTGGAGACACAGAAGGAAGGAAAGAAAGGACCTTTTTTTTTTTTTGGCTTAAGGCAGAAGAAAGGAGGAGAAAAGAAAGAGAAGGCCTTTTTATGGGGATGACAAATGGAACTGCACCCAACAGACTCCTCTCGAGCAGATTATTATTATAAGACGTTGCAACAGGCGGAGGAGAACTAAACTCACGAGGCTCGGACTAAGTTGTCAGTGCTGATCCCACATAAAATGTCCTCAGACAAGCAGCTGCGAAGCTTGGAGCACACATCGAAGAAGATAAAAGGGAAAAATATATGGGGAGGAGAGGAGACACTGAAATGCAAAATTTGGCGCTGGTATGAAGGATAAGGAAGACTACAAGCTTATCAGAACTGCTGCTTCAAACTGGAAGAATCTTCAGAGGTGAAAAAAGGGAGAGGGGAGAGAGAGAGAGAGAGAGAGAGAGAGAGAGAGAGAGTCTGTGGATGAGGGAAGCAAACTGAGGATGCAATTGTCCACATAGAATACTCACTACTCTACAGCACTGTAGTCTGACGTAGCACTTTCTGTCTTTTCCCTTGTCCCCTTCCACATACTAGATAGATAACAACTCTCTCTCTCTCTCTCTCTCTCTCTCTGGTTTACATCACTATGTTCAACTTTAACACCGTTCGACCACTGTAATTATGCATGAAAAGATCCCAATTCTGGCGGTACAAATCGGGACGCAAGTCACGGAGAAAAATATCATTCATCGTGCGTCACAACTGAAATGTTATGCATCACCAATTCACGATCCGATGCTTCTTCTCCTTTCTTCGACATGATCCACAAAATCCATGTAGCAAGCTCTCGAGGTAAAACGTACACAAGTGATCACTATCAGCGAGGTAACGTTTGAGCAAATACTACTTATAACGTGCTGCATGCAGCAGCGGTAAATTTTGCTTCTTTCCGACATCTTCCGAGTGAAAAGTTAAAAAGGTGAAAAAAGATGGTCGTAAAAACTCTGATCAAGTGCCATTAGAAACGAAGTCAATGTAATTGGATCAATGAGACTTTTGAATGTTGAGATTCTCGTAGGAATAAAGTAAAGGTGGTGATAAAAAGGAAGATGGATTTTTATGTGCCTTTAGGGGAGGGGGAGGGGAGATGATGGGCTCTTTCATTTATTTCTCTCACCAAAGAGGAAGACATGGGGTTTATTGTAAAGAAATAGCACTTCTGCTGCTCAGCTTTTCATATCTATGTTTACATGATTGGTTCATTGATGGAACTCTCAGCAGACATGTTCATGTGCCCTTCCCCTTTCTCAAGAAATTAAGAAGAAAAAAAAAAGAGATGATGATGAGCATCCAGGAAAAGAGAAAAACGTGATTTATTTTTAAAAACCCTTTGGACTTCTAATCTATTTCCTTTTTTTTTAAAAAAAAAAGAGCCTTGGACTTCTAATTGTTAGCTTGGGGTTCTTTAATCAATAATAGCCCTGGGCTTGGGGCATCTGTGCTATGGACTTTCCTCCATATGCCTCTGCATGTCTGCATGGCAGCTTATAGAATGGAATGACCAGCCAGCCACCTCGATGTTCCTACCCATAAAGTAGGGTTATCTTTTCAGAACAAGGAACAGCTCCACACTGCCAAATTAGGCATAATGTAGAAACATTAACAGATTCCAGCAAAAGTTTAGATTTGCATGCGACCAAATTTGTCTGGGATTAAATTTTGGTGTCAATAATGTAAGGCACAGATCAAATCATGTCAGTAGATGAAAAAAGCAAAAAGGTAATGAAAGGCTCAGATGTACAAATAGAAGGGAGTGATGCACACGTTCCACCTCTCTTACCAACTCTGACCCCCCCTTTAGAACGCTTTCAAATATCTCAAAAGAATTCAAGATCCCTGAAATCAGATTACATTTCATTTACATGCACACAATGTATTGGGTAACGGCATCAAATAAAAATACTTTACATAAGTAGCTTAAATGAAGTAACTATCCTTCCTCAATATAATACCTTCTTAATCTATACACTAAATCCCTATTTTCGATACCGTCAATTTGGATTTTAGATGAGTATCAACATCATTCATGTGGTATAACTTTGGACACACTACCATAAGATTTTGCATTGATCCTTGGGCATTTATGAGAATTAACAGAGCTCACATTAGTATACTGTTTAGGTCGGCTTTCTTTAGAATATATATATTAATTGAACGGTTCCCAATAAAGTTGAGGAGCCAACCATAAGATGCAACAAAGAAAAAAAAAACAGCAAAGTTGATATCTGATGTATTGCAGTTTTTTGAAGCTATCAGATCATGTTTCATAGGTGTATCATATACAAAATTTCCACCGTCTGTTATTATTTTATCACTTGAGAGCAAAATGGGTCACTGTCCCAGCTCATCTGATTGCAATTACATATAAAACAAATAAAGGCATAGATGTGTGTTCATTTTTCTTTTCCTTCTGCATAAAGAGAGAGAGTGGGAAATAATATATATAAGCATTGTCTTTTCCTAGACATGGGATATGTTATGCCAAAACATCAGGGACAAGACTATTCAATATTATTGTTTCTATGATGCCACAAGAGAAGAAGAAAGTTATTAATTGGAGGAATGCCATGCGACAAAAAATATGGACACTTACCTACCAACTTGGAAGACCCGAACACAAGAACGGAAAGAACAATTACGCACATCCCAATGATATGCCTATTGCCTAATATTGCTGAAAAAAAAGTCAGTTTGCCAGTCCTAACACTGGTTAGTACATGTGTTAATAGTGTTAGTAGTCAGTACCATCCGATAAACAAAAATAAATGTGAAATTGACACCCCCAATCTACTAGTTTGATCTGAACAATTACAGATCCATATGATACCCCAAAATATTAAAAAATTGATATTAGACTTAAATAATTTTAGTAAGAGCATTAAAACACTACACCATCGTTTATTTTTACACAAAAGAACACTAGAGATTACAAAAGACAGTCAAACATTTTTTTAAAGGGAAGACAGTCAAACAATTGGAATAAGTAAACTGCTTGATTTAGATTTTTTTGGGTTCGAAAGACCATAATAAGTGTTTTTCTCGTCCATTTTCCTTTAGGAATATTGAATGGCGTAATGCTTTATTATATCCAATTTTGAAATGATGATGGGTAAATTGTCCATCCTCCCCGCCAAAAATCGTTTAGGGTGTAAGAATAAAAAATTGTTGAAGAGATCGATGTTAAACTAGAGGTTTATTGGCACCCGGAGGCCATCGTAGCTAAGTTGGACATCCAAACCCTCTGTTTCCATCAATTTGGCAAGATCTTCATTTACTTTGTCATGATCCATCAAGTGCATCATACCTTGTGATAAAAAGAGCAGTATCAGCAAATTTGCTAAGCTCGACTAAGTCAGAAGGATGTATCAAGCCAAAATCTAATGCATACCAGTGAAAAGGGTTCTCCTTGGTTGAATTTTTCGGACTTCATCCACAGCCTGATCAATTATGGAACCGACATTAGTTTCATATGTTAGTTTACAAGTTCAGAAAACTGCATGTAGAGAAACATCACACAGCTACCCACCCTTGGTAACCCAAAATGTGTGGAAGAAGAACGATCTGGTCTTAGGGCATCCTGATGAGAATGTTTATTGCCATCAAAATCATACAAGCACAAAAAGATACTCTAGTGAAAATTGCATTAAAAGGAGATAAGGAGAAATATCCCACCAAAATGAGAAGTTCACAATTTTCAAGAAGTGCATAAGTTTCTTCAGGTATTTCGCTGACGTCACTGCAAAAATTATGTAGGAACAATTCAGCAAAGAGAACTACAGAAAATCTGATGACACTACATGAGAAATGTTACCTTATATAGCATATATCACCGAAGCGGAACCCCAAAGAACGATATCCATTACCATGAAAGACAGGCAAAGGAGTAACCTGATGCAGCAAGTTGCACCACCAAAATCAGGAATACTATCATACTAAACTTGCTCTCATGAAACATCCACAGTTCAGATACTACAAACAATTAGTCTTCTATTCCTTGACATTCATATTTAAATAGGTCAAAATGGATTGGATTAAAGTTAACCTGATTTCAGACCCAGGCAAAAATCATAGTATAATACCAAGTCTCTCTCCTCTCTAAGTAACATATTATCAAACATAGCAGATCTGCTTTCTGGCAGTATTTATGGGGGACAAAAGCAGGGAAAAAAATATTTAAATCAAAGGGTCAAATAAAGGTTTTTAATAACGACTTCTAGAGTCATCTACTATTTTCATAGTTGATATTGATATCAAGATAATCTAACTTCCTGACAGTCATATCCACTAACCTTGAGATTGTGAACTATAAATGGTTCTTCTTTTATGATATTAAATTGCAGCTCTGAGACAGCAGCACCAGGTAGAACTACACTTGTGTCGACCAGGTAATAATGAGTCTTCTTCATCACCTAAATCAGTGAAACATGAATGATCTTAGCAAACCTAAGTGAAGCATGTGTCAGATATTCATCATGTGTACTACTCCAACTTTAAAACCATGTAGGTCTGTTCCATCTCCATATAAGCCTAAAGTAAAAAGGACATCTGCTCAACAACAAGACTTGCAAAGGAAAAAAAATATTTCAATTTAGGATGACCAATAAAATTAAGACCATGATGTCTGCACAGAACCTCGAACCTATTTGACCTTATTCTAGAACCCAAAAATAATAAGTACCTTAATCAAGAAGATGGGAAGTATAGATATATTTAGGTCAGTAGAAGCAAAACCTTTTGTAAGCCACAATGCATGCCGCAGACAAACAAAAATTTTCTAAAAAAATTGGTAGGAAAAATTTTGCATCCAACATTCATGAAAGGATTGGACATTCTATAACAAATCCAGATTTCGAGGAAATATATTTAATATTTTTTACAGAAGAAATATTCTAATTATATGTCATACCCCACAACCATGTGGAGACAAGCAAATGCATACAAGATTGTTACAAACCCACGAGCTAAGCTATAGCTTTGAACCTCAAAATCTCGCTCTGCGACATAAATTGGGATGCAAGGCTGTACATTGTTTGTCCAATCTCGAAGATCATCAAGACCTATAAAATAATGTGAATGAGCTAAAATAAAGCAACATCTTTTCCCGAAAAAGTAATTAAATCCGTCTCTGTAATCAGTTCTTGGGGAAAGTAAGAATGTAACAATCTTTCAGCTGATAAACTAAATATGAACAATAATAAGCCTTAAGATGCAGAATTGCATGCCAAAGAAAACTTGAATTGATCAATCAACCAGTCATTTTGACAATCCAAGAAGATCAAAGAAAACTAAATATCTAAGTTTTGAAGCATATGCAGTATTCAATGAGGCTACGAAGAGTCAACTTAGTTGACATGTTACTGTATTTGATTTGTGTTCAAATATTCGTCATACTGTATGTTCATTCTTTCTCTTGTAAAAAGAAATAAATTAATGTATGATATCTTACTTGCTTATTGTTCCTTTATCCAATTGCCTCAATTATCATGTCATAGGCGAACGCAAAATTACTGTATTAATTCCTCAAATGGACATGCTTGTGTTCAAATCACTGTCTGATATAATGAAGGACAAGTTGAATGGAAGTTATGGTTATTTTCACCAAGCTGCATAATTTACATGTATCTTTCATTGGAATATGGATCTATAGAACACATTATTTCAGCATGCATGCCTAGAACACGTTATTTCAGCATGTATGGCATAGACAATGGAGAAGAATGGCTCCTTGAGCTATTTTCTGGTTCGGCGACTGTAAAACCTGATGTAGTATGTAAAAATAGGTTCAAGAGAAAAAAAATTCCAGGATATCGTGAATCACTAAAAATGGCATCAATTCTACTATCTCTCAAAAACAAGGATTCTAGTGCAAGAAAATAACCTCCAATTGCGTCTGCATGAGAATGAGTAATAATGACAGCATCAATATTTCTCAGTCTGAAAAAAAAAGACAATATAGAAACACTATAGAGTTAGTGAATAAAGTTAAAACAACAACAACAAAGCCTTATCCCACTAGGTGGGGTCGGCCGGCTGAATAAAGTTAAAACAGAGTTTTAAAATATCTCTTCCAAACACAAACAAAAATCCACTAGAAGACTGAAAATTAAGTCGGTATGTGAATGTGAAATTCAGGGAGAGACAGCTAATGAATATTAGAACATTTGCATCCTTTTTGTATCATAAATTGGACAAAGTTCTTAATGTAATTTGTAACACTTGTTAAGGTAGTTGGTAAACTTTATAGCCATGTCCCTGTTTGTAAATTCATATCATGCGTTTAAGAAACAACTCCCCAAAATGTGCTGTTTTTCAAAAGTAATAAAACTATACAAATTCTGTTTCATGGGCTGAATTCAGTAGCAATTATAACCAGTAGTCAATACTTTTCTGATACAAAGGGCCTCTAACTTCATGAAAGTGCTGAAGTACTCAATATTCCAGATGCTATTGTATCTGAGCATCCTGTTTCTCCCAACTGCTTAGACCTCAACTTTCCTTTGTAATCAGTACATGAAGAAATGCCAGTTCTTCTGTTCAAACAATTAATCGAGTGTAGCAAACAATGCCATCATATTTCAGTGCTAGGTACACAATCTAAAATCTAGTGCAGTTTTATCAAGGTAATAAATTGTTAGTGGCTTTTATTATGTTAATTAATTAAGAATGTAGAATTCTCGCATGACATGGTTAAAGAGAGAGTTACCCATAAGCAGGAAACCATTCAAGTGCACTATGGTAGAAAAACCTGCAAAATAAAGAAGCAAAGAATGAGTCTAGAAAAAAAAAACTACATGTTAACATGAGTACTTTTCTAAAGGATGATGTTAACACTAATACTCCAAAAAGTCTCTTCCTTTCTTGACATTCATGAGTGTGTATATAGTATATAGAAAGGATCAAACAAGCATACTTTCCAGCATCAACAAGAACGTTGAAGTTTCCTGAAGCATTGGCATAACGTACAATGATGCTAGTGTTGCGTCTCCGATTTTTGTTGCCTGGCTCAGTAGCCTTTGTGCATACCTGAAAAATTACAATCCACTAAGCATTGTAGGATTATAAAATAATTACAAAGAAACCATTGTGCTAGAAAGTAAATGACACAAATCTTGCCTTACATGTCTTTGACTGGTTAGTGAGGCAGCTCACTCGGGGGATCCCTTCACTAGTTCCTGTGCCTAAGAAAATGATTTCAGACTGGCCCTCAGCCACCTCAATCCCAGAATTTCTATCAGCAACGCCTGAAGCATCAATATACAATAGAAATGAATAAACCCATCAACGGAGCTGTGATAAAAAAAATTACTTTTTTAAAAGACTCCCGTTCGTGTAATAACAGTTTACCACATCTCTTATAATCACAACTGAAAATGCTGATAAAGATCGTATCACTTGACCAATATATGCAGGATTAGAAGGACTCAACCACCAATCTTGCAGGTTTCATATCAAAGCTTAATTAAGCATCCAAATGGAAGTCAACAGCGCATATGGCCTGAATTTGCAAATGCATATCCATGGATCCGGAATCTGACGGAATTTTTGTTTCTGAAGCAGTATTTTAAAATCTGCATCTGCGAATGCTTTCGGCAGACAGAATATTCCAGAACCAGAACAAGAAAGGAAGAAGAATCTCAAACAGTTCATCCAGGAATTTAAACAAACATTTAGTCAAAGATTTATATGCTGTGGCAGGTAACTGAACGATAGAAGGCCTTACTGCTTCGCACTCGAGCGAGGTGAACCGATCGACGAGAGGAGGAGATGGACAAGGGGCGGGGAGGAGGGGCTCCAGTGGAGGCGGAGAGATGGCGCGTCAATCGGGCGGCGAGGCGGACAAGGGAACGGCGAGAAGGGGAAAGCAGCAAATGTTGGAGCGGCGTCGTCGCGAGTGCCATGCTCCCCTCCGGCGCTCGGGTTCGGCTTCTGCGTCTCAGAGAACCAACGACGAACACGAGGGGATCATTCGCGAGGGGTAAAATGGGATTCCCCCCTCCCCTCATTGGTGCGTGCGACGCATTTTATACGGACGACGAGGTCCATGACGCCGTTTAGAGAACCAAGCGATCCAACGGTTCTGATTTGATCTCCATGACGATCCATCATTTATGAGCCGTCAAAAAAGATGGCGACGTCAAGGATAGCTCCCGTGTCGACCTCGTTATCACACCACACTTGACTTGATTGTGGCATCTACAATCATCACATAAATCAAATCCCCCATAAAAAATTTCATTGTTTAAATCAAAGGATAAAAATATTTTTAAAAGAGACAGATTAAAAATTTACCACTAATTTTCATCATTGATCCTTCAACTTTTGTTTGATCCAACTTCATTTTGTAACAAATTAGTCCTCAACTTATAAATTTGTAACAAAAATGTTCCCAAGTCAACTTATTATATTTATTAAGTATGATATATTTATTAAAATAATATATACATAATTATTTAAAAATAAATTAAAATTAGAAAAAGAGAGAGGAGGGGTGCAATGCCTCTTCTCTCTCTCTCTCTCTTCTTTTTTTTAATTTATTTGTAAATAAATATTTATATATTATTTTTTTATCAGTGCACATAAAATTATGATAATACTACATTAATTTTTTATTAAGATGTTAACTTGGAATACTATAAAATAAAATAATTTATATTTATTAAAATAATACATAAATATTATAAGAAAAGAGAAAAAGAGAAGGGGCATTGCACTTCTCCTCTCTTATTTTTTAAATTTATATTATAGATACTTATATGTTATTTTTAATAAATATATTTAATTTTATTTAGAGTACGCTAAGTTAACATCTTAATAAAAAAATTAATATAGTATACTCATATTTTTATGTGCACTGATAAAAGAGTAATATATAAATATGTAGTAAAAGCAATCCTCCAACTTATAAATTTGTAACAAAAAGTTCCTAGACGTCAACTTACTATGTTAATGTAGTAGCAAATAAAATATGATATATTTATTAAAATAATATATAAATATTTATTTAAAATAAATTTAAAAAATAGAAGAAGAGAGAGTCGGTGCAACTCTCCCAATCTCTTTCTCTTTTTTTTTATAAATATTTATATATTATTCTTTTATCCACACACATAAAAATATGATAATACTGTATTAATTTTTTTATTAAAATGTTAACTTAGCATACTCTAAATATATATATATATATATATATATTTATTAAAATAACATATAAATATTTATAATATAAATTTAAAAAAGAGGAGAAGTGCATCGTCCCCTCTGTTTTTCTCTTTTCTTATGATGATTATGTATTATTTTAATAAATATATATTATTTTATTTTAGAGTATGCCAAGTTAACATCTTAATAAAAAAATTAATATAGTATTCTCATATTTTTATGTGCACTAATAAAAAATAATATATAAATAATTATTTACAAATAAACTAATAAAAAGAAAAGAGAGAGAGAGGAGGCATTGCACCCCTCCTCTTTCTTTCTCTAATTTTCTAATTTATTTTTAAATAATTATGTATATATTATTTTAATAAATATGTCATATTTTATGTGACTGAACATAATAAGTTGACCTAGAAACATAATAAGTTGACCTAGTTTAAGAGGATATCTTTGTTATAAATTTATAAATTGGGGGATTGAAAGTTGGGAATCAATGATTAAAATTACTCAAAAGGATAGGAGTAACAAATATTTTGTTAATTTACTCTTATTTATTTATCCTCTTGTCTTTTTTTTGTATATTTTGAAAATAAAGCAAAACTTCTTAAATGAATGACGATTGGAGAATTCGTACATATTTTATTATTTAAATCATCTTTCTGATTTACATTTTACATGTATTTTATGAATTCCTTATTTTTCAACTTTGTGATGTCATTTAATCGCAACTCAAATATGAAATATTCTTAGTTTGCTGTAAGTTGATATTTCATATCAGGGGAGTGGTGACTCCTCTTTGGAGCACATAATAAAATTGAGAAAGTGTTGACATTTTGTGTAAAATATTTCTTTTTTTTAATGCTTCCTAAACGAGAAATAAAGGAAAAACTAGACCTGTTTGGTATAGGAATAAGACAAGAAGAAATCTCTTATTCTTATTTTTGCATTCAAACACCATTAAAGTTGTTCTCTTCAACATTTTGAAATTTTAAAACTATCTAAAAGTTAACAAAATCACTATAAATTCCGAGAATAATATTGTTCTTACCATTGGCAAGAACAAACAAATCTTTTGTTCTAAAAAATTTTATTTTATTATTTGATATAAACAATTACACATAATTAATTATTTGATATTTACTAAATTTTACACAAAAATATTCTATAATTAAATAATATTATAAATATTAATTTGTGATTACAATTTATTAATTAACTGATATAATATAATAATTAGATATTTTTGTTAATAGTAAACCAAATTATAATAATAAATAATTTATTTAAATAACAAAAAGTATTTTATGATTAATGCTTGTTATTATTAATTTAAAGAGTATTTTATTTTATTCAATAAATATTTGTTTCTCTTATTTTTTTATCAAACACATAATTATTTTTTAATAAAACATATTACTACATAATAAAATTTATTAATTTATCTTTTTATTCTCAATTGTAACCAAACACTATTTCATTTACCATCGTAAGAATATAGCTCAACTAAACACTATTTGATTTTTTACCACAAGAATATGTACACTTTTGTTCTTCTTGTTTTTTTTTTCTTTTTGTTCTTGTACCAAACAGGGTTTAGGGGATAAGGAGTTACCTTTTGCATTTGCTATGTTTGTGATGAAAACGTTGATTTTCTATATCATGTTTTGTGAACTCACATGTTTTAATGGCAACTTTGTTTTCTCTAATCAATTTTAGATCTGAAGATTAGACTACACTATTGAATTTTGAGTAAGTGGCGGTCTTGAATCTCTACATGTCTGAATTGAGCATTTGTTTCTCCTTTGCAATAACTATATGAGAGGGTGTTAATGCTATCTTTGGTGCGGTGGTGAATAGAGAGGTGAGCATGGTTTCAAGGAACAACTTTGCTTAAGATGTTTTTTTTTATTATTATATTGTCAATCGAGAAGTGCTATTCCAGCTGATTAATCACCCAAGGTAGCTGATTAATCACTGTATCGGTGTTGAGTAAATCAAGTATGAAATCGGTGTTGAGCACATCAATTTGCTTGAGTTTCTGTGAATTTTTAAAAGTTGAAAAACACTAGAAACATGTTTGTTTTTGTTTTGTTTTTTTTGTACTTTTTTATCTTCTTATATTATTAGAAATTCTAAATTGTAGATAGATTTTAGTTTAATGAAAAGTAGACCTAGTATAGCATTTTTGAATTATTATCATTATGGATTCCATCCCAAAATAGTATAAATACTTTCAGTTTTAGTTGTGCATTTAGATGTATAGATTTTAAAACTTGACAAGAAAAAATATTCAAGTACGGCCACTTGTTGGCATATCCATGTTGATTCATTTTTGTTCGATGTGAATTGAATCTATCTGTTTTTGAAGTTAATCTCTGAAATTTCGTTTGTTATTCCAAAAATAGTCCCGAGAACTCTACAATTTTAGTTCGTATTTTAAAATTATTTCAAACAATTCATTATTAATATACATGTTCAAAATTGCCTAGATTTCGTGCACAACTTTCATCTATATCTTTAGCAAAATGTAAATAAAACTAAGAAAAATAATTCGGCAAATTCAAAGAGGACATTCAATGTTATACCTTGTATGAGTGAAATTGATTCTATATCCCAAGCACATCTAACTAATATAATTTTATATATTCTTTTAACAATGTATTTAGCTGGTAAAATCGACAAATTTTAACTTACTGGAGGTTAATTGAGTAAATGAATTTTTTTCACAGGCAAATCCAAAAGAATAGATTGTCGAATAAGGGAATTGGAAATAACAACTCTATAAAAGAAAATTGAAGATGAATTTATAACAAAGAAAGAATTAGTACTTTAGAGTCATCCTGTCCTGGCATTCACCAAGAAAAAAAAATCTGGCATATTTAAGCCCTGACCACTACTTTGACAATGGTTATGAGGAAACGCATCTGAAGGAAACACACTGATACCCAAAAAAAGAAAAAGAAAAAATCATTTCAGTAGAAGCCAGGCAACACAACCTCTAAGATACAATGACAAGGATCAAACAATTTTACAACATGCGATCCCCGTCCATGCCTAATGATGGAACTGTCAGGCAAAGCATGAATTCCTTCAAGCAGAAAGAAAGCCTGCATGACTGGACAACCAAATCAGCACAAAATGGAAACAAGGGTGCCCGAGCCCTTGAGAAGCAAAACAATGTAGACCAACCTACACCAAAGTATACAATTTGTCATGTCTCAGGCTGAGGAAGCCTCTTGGGATCGGGTAACAGCACTTGCAAGCCAGTCAGAAGCAATATTGTTTAACTCAGCATCCACAGGATATTCTAAATGCAGAGGAGTAACAGTTATCTGCTCCATGTACGAGTGCAATTGGTTAGCTAGATAAAGACGTAGGTTAGCTAGACAAAAGATGGTGGACAGGAAGAGAGGAACTCACATAGCCATTGCCCAAAGCCATAAAATCGAGATCTTCATCTGCAGCTTCCTGCTCCTTATCCAGAAACTGCCATACAGAAACACGTCAGGTTTTGTTTCTGTTCCCTCTTGCATGTTATTAAAGTACTCAACCAACTATCTAGATACTCTGGTCAGGTATTTTGATTTCCATCTTGAATACTAGAGTTTGACCCCTAGGGATATCTGAGGATTGCCTTGATTGAACTTTAAAAAAGAAAAACACTTCTACTTTCTGCTTTGTAATATGGCAATCTCATTTATAAAGTCAAAAGAGGAAAAAACAAGTGTCAAGAGATTCAGAATGCAGCAGAACAAAGTAAAAACTTGAAAAGCGGATGACCTGATCATCCAGATATAGCAAAAAATTTCATGAGAGAATACCAAAAGTTATGGCATGTTGAAATATAATAAGAAACAAAAGGAAAACTAGGTCAAATAATTAAAACTACAATTATAAGCCTTTCTAAAACCATAAGAAGTCAAAATATGTACCTCCAGACGGAAGTATTTTTTCACCACTTCCTTTTGCTCAGATTTACCAGTTGCTGCAACTGATTCTATTTCCACATTTTTCCTTTGTGCAGTAACACGCCTTGCAGCTCCCTGGAAAACATGGTTAATTAAGAGAGCATATGACGACAATTACAAATTGAATTAATATTTGCACATTATTAGATACTGACAGCTGCAGAGGCATCTCGACCAAGCTGCGCAAGCTGAACACCAAGGCTTTGATGCATGGACATAAATTGAGCAGAAGCAGTGTGCCTGTTTGCAGATACAGCTAACCAACTTGGAGAGCGCCTCCATACAGTTTGTCTTGTCAACTTGAAGCCCTGAATAATATGGTTCAGTGCAAGTAAAAATGTGGCAAACCTTGAATACTTTTATAAGGGGCTGTGCTTGCTTTTCAATATCATCAGTTTCCATTTTAGGGTAACATACAAAAGTAATAATCAGCATCTTCTAAGCAACCAAATAAATTTTCATGCCAACATCTACAAAACATCATCCCCTTTCTTCAAATTTCAGATCCCATGATATTAGTAAGAAATCTTTCCGAATAAACTCCACAGGAGGTTAAAGAATATTTGTTTTTACCAATGTTCAAATAGATAAAGAGACATAGTAATAAACTCCGTAGAGTCAGTCCATCTGAGCTATCCCTCGACTGAAGAAATGTTGTGTTCATTGTCAACAGCTCCATTAAGGACTAGACAGAACATCAGAATTGTGAAGGATCACAAAGCCTAAAGCCAATGTGTTTCCGTTGACTTCCCACTACAGTAGGTTCCAGGTGAACAAGCATTCTCTGATGTAACTTGGATAAAAAGAGGAAATGTTCAACTTATGCACAAGGGTTGTCATTGGCCAGCATTCTTTGATATAGATGCACTCTGGAGAGCAACATGTAAAGAGTATGAAGCTGTTAAATATAGTATATGCATAGTAATAAGGAAGATGAGTGAACGTCTCCTCAGGTGGTCAGCATATGATGGCCAGGTGACTGTTGTGACATGATCTTTTCTGAGGACAATATTTGCATGTGCCAATTCACCTCAACATTTTTCTATGCAGCATGTTAAATAGTTCCTCTTTGACCCGATCATGAATAATATATAATTAAAAATATCTGAGCAACAACAACAAAGCCTTATCCCACTAGGTGAGATCGGCTACATGGATCATACGACGTCATTCCGCTCTATTAGTAACCAAACCTTTCGGTATATTATTCACCAATAGATCTTGCTCTATTAATTTGTCAAGTGTCCGCATTGGCCTCCCTCTCCCTCTTTTAATCGGACTCCAGATTATTTGATCTACTCTTCTTACTGGCGTATCTAATGATCTTCTCTGAACATGACCAAACCATCTCAAACGATTCTCTACCATTTTCTCACTAATAGGAGCCACTCCGACTCGTTCACGTATATGGTCATTCCTAATCTTATCTAATCTTGTATGACCACACATCCATCTCAACATCCTCATTTCGGCTACCCTCACTTTACGTTCATGTTGTCCCTTCATAGCCGAACATTCACTACCATATAACACTGCTAGCCTTATAGCAGTACGATAGAATTTTTCTTTAACTTTATTGGGTACTTTTCTATCACAAAGAACTCCAGTGGCTTTCCTCCACTTACACCAACCAGCTTGAATTCTATGATTAACATCGTCATCAATCTCACCATCTTGTCTTACAATTAATCCTAAATATTTAAACTTTGTCACTTGAGGAATTATATCCTCCCCTAGCCTAACTTTCAAATCGTCTCTAAGTTGTTTATTTGTGAAATTGCTATGCATATATTCTGTTTTATTCCTACTTAAACGAAAATCCTGACTCCAACGTATTTCTCCATATTTTCAATTTTGTATTAATTTCTTCTCTTAAATCCGCTAAAAGTACTATATCATCCGCAAATAGCATGCACTTAGGTACCTCCTCTGTGATACTCTCGGTTATAGCATCGATAACTAAGTTAAATAGATACGGGCTTAAAGCTGATCCTTGATGTAGGCCAATTCCTATAGGAAATTCATTTGTCTCACCTCCGGATGTCCTAACCCTAGTCAATGCCCCATCGTACATATCTTGTATTACCTTAATGTAGGCAACACTCACCCTCTTCTTTTGCAAGGCTTTCCAAAGTACATCCCTTGGTACCCGATCGTACGCCTTCTCTAAGTCAATGAAAGCCATATGTAAGTCTCTTCTCCTACTTCGATACTTCTCCATCATCCCCTTTAGTAAATAAATCGCCTCTGTAGTGGATCTTCCTGCCATGAACCCAAATTGTCTCTCAGAAATACTAGTCTCCATTCTCAATCTATGCTCAATCATTTTTTCCCATAATTTCATTGTGTGACTCATAAGTTTAATCCCTCTATAATTTGCACAATTCTGAATATCCCCTTTATTTTTGTAAATAGGAACTAATGTACTTAATCTCCAATCATCAGGCATCTTTTTCGACGGTAAAATCTCATTAAATAGTTTACATAACCACAACACACATTTTTCTCCTAAACATTTTCAAACTTCAATCGGTATACCATCCGGTCCAACGGCTTTACCATTCTTCATTTTCTTAAGAGCTTTGCTAACCTCCGAGACTCTAATTCTACGATAAAATGACCTATTAAGCTCACATTCGCTAACTGTCAAGTCCTCCAAATCACAACGGGAACCTTCACATCCATCATTAAATAACTTATAGAAATACTCTTCCCATCTGTTCTTAATATCTCTTTCAGTAACTAAGACCTTGCCAACTTCATTTTTTATGCATCTTACTTGATCCAAATCTCTCGACTCATTCTCTTTATTCCTTGCAATCTTGTAAATCCTTTGTTCACCAGCCTTTGTCCCTAACTCCTTATAAAACCCCTCATATGCTTTAGCACGAGCATCACTAACTGCCTTCTTAGCCTCCCTTTTCGCCAAACGATACTTTTCCCAATTGTCAGAACTATTGTCCAAGTGTATCGTCTTGAAACAATTCTTCTTATTACGCACCTTTTCTTGGACCTCCTCATTCCACCACCAAGTCTCCTTATCTCGTGGTCCAAAACCTTTTGATTCTCCTAAAATGGCTTTAGCAACCATTTCAACCTTTTTTGCCACATTCTCCCACATGATACTAGCATCTCCTTCTAACTCCCACACACTTTCCTTTAATAACTTACTTTTAAAAGTCTATCGCTTCTCCCCCTTTAACTGCCAGCACTTGATCTTTCGATCAAAAACTGTTCGGGATTTTGGTTTTATACATTTCATTTGCATATCAAGAACTAACAATCTATGTTGTGTAGTCACCCCATGCCCATACAACGTCTTTTATCAGTATTTCTTGTCAAGAAAAAATCGATTTGAAACATATGAGTTCCACTTTTGTATGTGATTAAATGTTCCTCTCTTTTCCTAAAACAAGTGTTGATAATCTTAAGATCGTATGCTAAAGAAAAATCAATAATAGTTTGTCCTTCCTCATTCAACTCCCCAAAATCAAAACCACCATGAACCCTTGCATGTGGTCCTGTCTCTTTACCAACATGTCCATTAAGGTCTCCCCCAATATAAACTTTCTCGGTTGTTGGTATACTTTCAATCAAACCCTCCATATCTGTCCAAAACTTCTCCTTGAGATGTGATTCTGCTCCTACTTGGGGTGCATATGCACTAATAATGTTCATAGTCTCCTTTTCAATAATTACTTTCACGGATATGATTCGATACTCAATCCTTTTAACTTCTACAACATTCTTCCTCCATTCTGCATCCGCGATAATACCAACACCATTCCTTCCATTTACCTTACCTGTGTATCAAAGTTTGAAACCATTTAACCTAATCTCTTTACTTCCCTCTCCTACCCATCTAGTTTCTTGCAAGCATAAGATACTAATCTTACGCTGGTCCATTACTTGTGCCACCTCGAGGCGCTTCCCATTCAACGTCCCAATGTTCCACGAACCTAATCTGACCTTAGTCTCATGAACTAGCTTCTTTAACCGCCTCCGTCCATTAGAGTGCGGTAGCCCTTGCTCATTTAACACTGCATTCAGGCGAGAATGCAGCGGCTCTTGCTCTCTTATCACTGTACCCGAGCTGTACAGCGCGTTACTTACGGGTAACGACCTAGCATTAACACAATATATTCGTTGATCCATGTTCATAAGATTCGACAGGATTTTATGCTGGCTGTCGGGGCCTAACACAACTCTCCTCCTTTATCCGGGCTTGGGACCGGCTATAAAATATAGGCGGAGTTCCCTACTTTATGTTCATAAAAAAAAATAAAAAATAAAAAAAAATCTAAGCATGTAGCAGAAAGGGCAAAATGTAATTGGATATCCGAAAAAATGTGAAAAATCATATCATCTAACACTGGTAGTCTGTTACTATCATCTAAACAATGTAAATGGTGTAATTTCAGAGTAATAAGCATATTGCTGCGTAACTGCCATAATGTGTTGAACCTACTAATAAAAACGTGATAAAAAAGACAAAGAATTAGTAATATCATAACTTGCACGATTTCATTTGTACTAAAAGATCAAATAGAATTGGCATCAGTCTCCCTCGGGCAACAAAAGAAAAAATAGAATGCAGATCCGTTACAGATCAGTGTTAAATGAGGAAACACTGAAGGTTTTCAATATATAGTTTTTACACTGGAAAATGGCAAACCTTGTTTTGTAATGGTGCTATTGGAATTTCAATATTCAGCAGGCACTTTTTGGGGAACAGGCCTTTTTCGGCATCCCTAGTAGCTGAATTTATCAGCGGCAAACAAACATCAACTGCATCCTTGAAATTGCTCTCTTGACTCTCGTCCTTATGCCTGATGAAGTTAAGAGTCATATTTGTGAACATATAGAAAGGATCCAACTGGCTGGTCAGTGGTAAAGAATATGTCCCTCACCAATTCAACGAAATAGCTAGAGAAGGTACTCCACACATTAAGGCCTCTCTAGCTCCAGCAACCGCTCCAGAGTAAAAACTAAATGAGTTCACATTGGTGAGGAACAGTTATATGCAATGCAACTTACATGAGCTAACATCTATAAGTTTTACTGAACACAAACTGAATTTCTAATTCAAAGACACAGCAACATGATATTCCTAATATGAAAATATGAGGTTTTAAACATGTTAAACAGTGGGAATTAGTTCCTGAGTTGAAATTTCTCACGGATTTAAGATAGACATGATTCAATTAAGTGTTATCTTCAGCATACTTACATGTGATTACCGCAATTTGATCCCTTGTTAATGCCACTGATAACCTAACATCCAATATGCACTTTTTAAGATTGAAAATAAGTCACAACCTTCAAAACTAATATTTGAAAAGAGTATTTACCAGTGCGGGCTTGGACCAGGGAAACAATGCTCCGGACAAAGATAAGGAGACACAGTCAGCAGGAGATCCTGTTCAAACACACAGTCGTTAGCCATAAGTATCACTGACTCGATGAATTTCATGTTTATCTGCTGTTCAATGTACATAATCATAGAAACAGAAAAGGAAAATCACTATTATCACAAAATTGTTTCCGTTAATTACCAGACACCTCGAATGCAGTGGCACCATCAATATCACTGGAGGTTACTGCAACGGTATGGTTGACAGTGATCGAGTGACCAGCGGCAGAATTTTCCCTGAAAACCAAACAACTCAGTTAATCCACAAAGCACCTGCTGCCACCGCATTACCCAAATTGTTCATGAAAACCATCTTAGCTACGCAATCAACTAAAGTAAAGCTAAAACCATAAAACGACGCTAATCAATATAGGTATGTGCTTCACAATCCAAATTTATTAAACCAACTCCTCCCAGTTTTTTGTCGTCGAAGTACAAATAGTAACAGTCTAGCTCGATGTGAAATCGGGCCATCCCAAGATGCGCAAATAAAGCAAATTCGCAGATCGACGCAAATATGAAAGCAAAACCTAATCTCTAAGCGCCTAAATCGAACAAGGAAACTCTATTCGCGGAGCGTAACTCACGATTCCGGAGCGCAGACGTGGACATCGCAAAGGCCGCCGCGGACGAGCGCCTCCACGAGAAGCGTGAGCCCCGGGGAGCCAATCCCGTCGCCGTTGGTCACGAGCACGACCGGCTTCTTGGGACCGTCGCCGGAACCGGACTCCGACGCCGCCGCCGAGGAGGAAGAGGGGACGCGGGGCTCCTCCTCGGCGGTGGACGGAGTGGGCTTGGGGGCGTCGTCGTCTTCGGTGGAGGCGGCGGACCTCCGTCCGGCGAGGACGTTGTTGAGGTTGGCGAGGAGGGCGGGGTTGTGCTTTAAGGTGCCGGAACTACTCGACATTGAAACGAACCAAAATCGAAGAAGATGGAGGGAGGGAGGGAGAACACGATTGGAAATGAAGCGAAGAGGAGGCGAAATATGTACTTTACATGTATTTATACTTATTCTTTATTATTTAATAATATAAAAAATTGAAGAAAAAAAATAAATGAGGGAAAAAATATAAATTTATGGTGAGAGCGAGAGAGAGAGAGAGAGAGATTTAAGGAGAAAGAGAAAATTGAAAAAGATAGGTGGACAGTATTCAGTTAAATACCGAGTCAAAAGGCCACAAAATGAAATTGTTTTCTTTATCAAAAAATAAGAAAAACAATCATCTCAAAAATAATAATACAATATTAAAATTCGAAGTCAAAGAGGCTTATTTTTTTAATTTCGTGAATTTTAAATTTTAAATTAATTCAAGTGCTGATAATCATGAATTTCATAAGTCCAAACAGATGCGAAAAAGAAAATAGTAAGCCAATGCTGAAAAAAATAAGTATAATTATAATTCTAGTTTACGTAGACGTTCAATTATCTGAATTTTAAATCAACCCAAATAAATTAATAGACAACATCAATATGATATAATTATATGAATCATGATTGCCCTGATAGTTTTTTTCTCATAATAATAATAATAATAATAATAATAATAATAATAATAATAATAATAATAATAATAACAATCTTTACGCCCTTTCAATTGGAATATTTTGTACTTTTTATATTTGTTGAGTGCACGACGGCATTTGTCATCTGGAAATCAAAAGGATATTTTCTTCTACTTTTTTTAAGGAAAAAAAGATGAGGAAATTGCAGCTGTGTCATGAATGGATTAATATGCATTTTATTAGGGACCATTATATTACATGCATGCGGATTACAAATTTAATTGACTGCTGCTTCACAAATATGTCACCTATATATGTGCTCTTATTATCGCCATAAAAGAAAAGAACGTAGATTAGTTAGTCAAGGGAATTCAATTAAATTGTGAAAACAGGGGAGAGAGAAAAAAAAGTATATATCCTACATAAAATTGTAAGCTTGATTAGAGGGAGAAAGTATAATTCCTACATAAAGCTTCTTGTGTTATCCGAAAGTGATTCGACAAGAAAGGAATTTATTGTAAAGGACCATTTGATTCATTAATTTGTAGGCAATTAATTAATTAGTTAAGCTTTTTCTTTTCACATCAAACTACTTGGGAAGATACATCATGCATGCATGCATGCGTTACTAGAGCTGTGAATTAGATCTCATAGAAAAATGTCAGGGGACCGGTTAGTTTCCCTCTTTTTTTATTATTATTATGATTCAAGGGCCCCCAATCTAATCTATTTCTTGATCTGTAAAGAGAAGCTAGCTGCAAACAGGTCCCCCAGCCGGATCTGTCTTCGAGGAGGGAGAGAGAGAGAGAATGATTAAAAGAAAGATTGTTTGCAGGCAATCAATGTCTGTCTTTTGCACATTGCTTCTTATATGTCTGAGAAAATGATTCCAATCAGAGACCACAAATGTCGAATGTGAAGAGGACCACTGCGGACCTTGCAAGCGTTTCGAAGTGAAAGTTCAAAATTTAACAACTTCGCCTTTCGAATTTGAATAAGAAAAAGAAATACATATGTGCGAGTATAGTTTCATTAATATTTCTAATGTCGACTGATAAAAAGATATTAAGATATTAATTCAACTAAATTTTGTTGACGCATATGCTTAATTAGCAACTCTGACTTTAAGGTTTCTCAACTCATCGATATTTGATCATTTTACCTTTACCACTTCCGATTGAACCCTAAAAATCGTTGAACCAAAATCGAATGATGATAGCATGATGAAAGAGGATGACTCTTTATTCTACGTAGCACAGGAAATGATTGCATTATGACAGAGAGGGTGAGAACTTTAGACGACTGGATATTAGTTAATATTTATATGATATTAGGCTAATGATATGTGAGTCCATCGGTTTGGACGTCCAAAATTAATCGACTATAGTATATATGAGGGATGAGTAGTGGCCTACCATTCTGAACACTGTCACGTCCTTTGGCGATGTAGGCCAGATACATACATAAACTAAATAAATGATATTAATTGGTCATTAATTAATGGTCATTAATTAATCTACTGCATGCACTTCATTAAGAATCCATGCATGCATGCTGCCTGCCTGCCCTCCTGTCCGTCCTTTCACCTTTATGCATCCTCATCTCTTTCCAACGCTGGCCCGACGACAGCAACTGCACTCTCCATGTCTACCACACCATCAACAAATATACAGAGTCTTCTTCTCGTTGATGATTCATTCCACACGCACATATGGCATGAATATATAGATATATATGGGGGGAGAGAGAGAGAGCTGGTTTTATAGTGGTGGCCACGTGCCCTCCTCAACATCATCTCACACTACAAGAAAACTGTCTTTTACCGACGGTCCTAACCATCGGTAAAATGGTCAGATCCGTCGGAAATCACAATTTCCGACGGTTCTTTCGACGGACAGTGATCGTGCGAAAAATGGGCGTCGCAAATATTTTGCGACGGTTTCTTCTGAACCGTCGGTATTACAGACGGTCTAGCTGGCGAGCGCGGCAGTCGAACGTTAAATATCGACGGGGCGAACGGTCAATATTATCGACGGTTAGGACCGCCGATATATATCGACGATTTGAACCGACAATAGTATTGACGGTTCGAGCCGTCGATATTTATCGGCGGCTTAAACCGTCGATAGTATCGGCGGTTCGTGCCATCGATATCTATCGGCGGCTTGCACCGTAGATACTATCGACGGTTTTAATCGTCGATATATATCGATGTCTTGAACCGTCGATAGTATCGACGGTTCAAACCGTCGACAATCTTGTATCGACGGTTTTACTCGTGGGCTACGACCGTCGATAATTGTGTACCGACAGATATAACCGTCGGTAAGTATCGAAAAAATCCGCTGAAAATTACAATATTTCAGCTATTTCCGACGGTCACATAAAAAAATTTAAAAAAATAGCGAATTCACAGATAATTCACACATATAATACAACACATTTGATCCATAATGGAATGACATAACGTAATTCACAGATAATTCACATCACATCACATATTCAATTACATCACATCACAGATAATTCAATTCGGCATAACGTAATCCAAACATGATCCATAATGGAACGAGATAATGGAACGGCACAATTAATTCACATAATCCAAACATGAAACAAATTGAACATCACGTGAATTCACAAATTGAACGGCATAACGTCTTCGTCACAACGAAGAGCTGAAGTTCAATTCGCATAACGTCTTGGTCACAAAACATCACTGCACAAAATGAAATAGAGTAAAAGTTATAACATATGAAAATGCAAAAAAAAAACATGAATTCAGTTTTGTTAAGTGTTGAAGAGCAAAATCAAAATCTAATTGAATCTAAAATTTAAAATATAAAAACATAATTTGAATTTAATATCAACATAATTTGATAAATTCAATAGAAGATGCGTAAACTAACAAGCTAACGCCGAATCTCAAAATTGAAGCAAAATCGAGCATAATCATCCAAAATAATAGAAAGAGGCATATGACTTTTAATCATCATTATCATTTAAATCCAAAATGCCAAAGTTATCATTAAAATAAGGTTGCTAAGTTTTTTTCCTATGATTTCATGCGGTGATCAGGAAGTATGTTGAAGTTCATGGCCAATCAAGAAAAAATAGGAAACATAAACTATAAGTATATTTATTTATACTAAGTACTAACATTTACATGATCCAGCTGTCTGCACTTCATTTTCGGTGAAAACTTTGAAAGTCTACAGATCTAACTGAAAGGGATGAAGAGTAAAATCTAAGTTAGTACCTATGTTGATGTCAAAGTGCATATGAATCTAATGAGTACAATGAACCATCAGATTAAAGCAAATTTCAAAAATAATTATGTATTATATATGAATCTACCTCAGCGTCTTCGTCATTCAATTCGCCACGCATGAAGGCTCGCATCATTTTCTTCATTTCAAGCCTGTTATGACGTTCACGTTCTTCGAATTCCTTTCTGACCTCTTCCCTAATCTTGATGGTCATCTGATCCACAATTTCTTGCATACTAGAAGGAGATGAACCTGAAGTACTTCGTCGACCATATCCAATATCTGTGTCACTCACAGAAGATCCAAGTCCGTAAATGCGACCCTTCTTCACGCTGACGTGGTCCGTCCAAAGTTGTCTTGGGATCAACGGTGTGGTCCCCTCCTACGTGGCTTGCGTAATATGATCAACTTCTTTTGTTTTATAAGACTCCTGAAATATAAAGAAAATAATTAACTACAAACGACGACTAGGTGATCGACTTCAAATTTTTGTTAATTAATTATTAACTTGCAATTTAGAAAAAAGTAAAGGCACAAAAATTTACATACATATATCTCTCGGGCATAATTCGAAATCCATTCTTTGTTCTTCTTCTGATGGGTTCGGAGAAATATTTCGTCCTGATGGCTTTCAGATTCAACAATCTAACAGCAAGTGATAGTTCCGAATGACTTTCACACCCAGGCCATAAGGGTTGGCTCGATGAGTTTAGTAAGTCATAAAAATCTTTTGCTTCTGGATTTGGTGCCTCTTCATTCTGCTCAAATCTAATATTGTCATACTCAGTTGCAGCTGCATCATAAACAGACTGTTCATATTGTGAAGCAAATGTTGGTTCAGAATCCACAAAATGAAGACCTGGATTTGGGACGCTTGTCGAAGGCGCTCCTTCGCCTAAATCATCCCATTCCCAATAATTGGGTTTGAAACCCTTTCTATATAAGTGAACTTTGACAGTCTCTATCGTCTGTAACTTTGTGCTAGCACATTTCAAACAAGGACACCTAATTGTTCCCTCCCGCTGAAATTGTAAAGATTGACAAGCCACAGTAACATAATAGTCAACGTCATCTATAAATTCTTGTGTCAAGCCTCTACGACTAGGATTATTTCTTTTGTACATCCATCGACGATCGTTCAAGTATGACATAATGACTGCATTATTCCCAAAATGTCATAAAAACTTTCAGTGATACAAAATTATATAAGGAAAGAAAAAAGTTTATGAAACAACTGAGGAAGAATAGATTGTTTAGCTAATGTTTACTAATCATACTGCTATGTATAGAGATAGCATACACATTGCTATAGATTGTGTAATAGGGCTGCAGACCTTTTGGTTGATATTGATAAATCTCAGGGTTTCAAAATTTTTTGTAAGGAGGATCTTCCTTGTAATCTTCTTAGTATCTTGTATCAAGATGTCCTTTGGCATGCAAATTAATAGTTAACTCTTTCGTTAAAAAGAAAAATGCTTTCTGGTTCAGATAGGACGTGTAACATAGAATACAGACTCTGTGTCGATCTTCAGAAAGAACCATTGAGATGGGCCCACCTTCATTAGTGGCAATGTCTTATTACTATTTTCCCATCAAAGGATTACTTCATCAATGTGTTCTCAGTTGTGTCATTATTGTATTTTCAATGTCTGATTGAGAATGAAAATTATGATAACTTTGCCTATGAACATGTTTTCGAAATAAAATATATATAGATAAAATTTCATGTAATTTTTATTTGAAGCTAAAAATCCTTCACTATCTTTCAGGGTGGAAGAATAAATTATTCTGTCATATGAAAGATTATAAAATTATTTTGATATAATAAGTATATATAACATAATTGTCTAGCTACGAAGCATGCTTGGTCCTGACTATCATGATTGTAACCAAGTCACGTGGCTTAATTGATATTTAAAATTGCTCATGGACCTATGCGCGGAAGCTTTTTTGCTCACGGATCTTGCCGAGACCAGAAGGGCGGCCGGATCTATCCGCCGCCGTGCAAGGGCGGCCAGATATGGCCGCCGCACGCGGAGGGCGACCGGATCTGGCCGCCGCACGGAGGGCGGCCGGATCTGGCCTCCGTCACGCAAGGGCGGCCGGATATGGCCGCCGCGCGCGAATAATGGCCGGATCTGGCCGCCGCACGGAGGGCGGCCAGATCTGGCCGTCGGAGAGACAAATTATATATCCAAGGAGGGCGGGATCGGACTTACCTGCGCCGGAGATTCCAGTCGGCGGCGGAAGCTTCGGGCGAGAGGTGGTCGACGGCCAGACGAACAGCGGACGAAACGCGCGGCGGCCGGACGAACAGCGGACGAAACGCGCGGCGGCCGGACGAACGTTCAAAACGTTCAAAGTAAGAGTGGGGTCAGGTTTTTATATAACCACTTTTCGACGATCGAAACCGCCGCAACATAGGTAAATATAATATTATATTAATTCGTGTTTCGACGGCTCGAATCCGCCGAAAAAACCATCGATAGTTTCGATGATTATTCAAACCGTCGAAATATCGAGGGTTTTAGCCGTCGATTCCCATAATAATAAATTTTCAAAACATCAACAGATCTATAGTTTGTGTAAATTATAAATTTCCATTTTCGACGGTTGAGACCGTCGAAAACAATTAAGCTAGAATATTTTATTTAAATAATATCGACGGGTATGACCGCCGAAATATCGATGGTTGCTTTGAACGTCGCAAATTTCGAGGGACAAAACCGTCGATAAGTTCAATAATTGTACGCAACCAGTGTTGAAATTTTTCGACGGTTCAGACCGCTGGAAGTTTCGACGGTTAGATAAACTGTCGAAATTATCGACGGTCATAATCGTCGAAGTATAAATATTTTCGACGGAACCTTCCGACGAATTAAGCACTGTCGAAAGTTTAGACGGCTAAAACCGTCAAAAATTATCCGACGGTTAGGAAGATCCGCTGAAAAAACCGTCGATATTTTAGACGGATGTCGGACCGTCGAAAATGGACCGTCGAAAATACGACTTTTTCTTGTAGTGTCATTCACATGAATCAGGATGGCGTGCCCAGTGATGAGACATGGAGTTTTGATTCTAAATAATATACTATCGTATTTTTTTAATGTTATCAAAATCGGACTGGACCGATTGGTCAATCGATTCAATCGTGAATCGACTGAAAATCCGGTTTGATTTAATAATAAAATCATTTTTTATGTTGAACTAAGAAAAATTGATTGAACTGGCCGATTGAACTAGACTGACTGAACCGGTTCAACCCGGTTCAAGTCAGATTTTGAAAAATCGATTGAACTGGCCGATTGAAGTAGTCGTGACTTTTTTTATGTGAAATATGAGAATTATTATTCTGAGAATAAGAAATTATATTAAAAGTATTTTTGTTTTTCTTTTAAGTTATTTAGGAATGTAACAAGTTATCATAAAAATTTTTAAAAATCGAGGACTTCCATAAGGGTGATTGGGTTTAAAAAATTTAATCATAAAAGTATTTGACTTTATTCCCATGAATAATCACTTACTCAACTACTTATTCAAAATCCAATTAAACACGCACGGCAAATTAAGCCACATAGAAACTAAGTTTTTTGGAGCAAGAGTAAAACATCATTTGAATAAATTAATAAAATCATGATGATTATGTTATATTGGACCCTCCAATCGTCAACATTTCTTTCTTCTTTTTTTCGTCCTTTTGATTTGTTGTGTTTCGATCGAGAGGGCATACAGACACCAACATTATTTTATATTGTCCAAATGTGCGACCAAGTCCATGCACGAATTAGATCATAATTCACTTCAACCTCACTTCATCAACTCAATTTTGCAGTACGTCCTAATGATTAGCTCCTAATAAGTTTCCAATTCACAGGGGAAAAGAATGAGAACGACGATTTTTTTTTCCAACCAACACTAAACCACAGGGAAGTCGTTAGCGACGAGCAATTTTTCGACGGATATTAAAATATCAAAAAATTCATCGGAACCGCACTTTTTGGACGGATATAGTGAGTTTTTTGACAGAAAAGTCATACAAAGTAGTCGAATACATTTAACAAGTAGTTTCTTCGGCAAATCACAATTTTGAAATGTATCATAAAACTAAAAACAGTAGAAGATGAATCCTTCTTCAATCTCTCATTCGTAACAAAATATTGTTTGCCGGCTCTTCCTCATGTGAAAGATATATAGACGTCAATTAGACTCGGGAAAAAAGATGCTCGCATATGTGTGGCTCCATTATTGACTAATGAGACATGCACTCTTATAGACCCATAAACTATATACAGTACTGTGTGAGGGTATTCATATATTATCCATATGTGCAGTCCTTGTCATGCAGATCATGTGTATCTCATAAGCGGATGGAGTGGCAAGAAAGATCTTTGTCCGGCACGTACGTAGAAACCATTATTGATTTTATCACGAGCACATTTAGACAAAAACTACATGTATAATTAATTTTCAGTATCAATTACCGGTTCTTAGATTCTATTCTCAAATTAACAATTCAAATTACTTGTGTCTTGTTGTTTTTTCTTTTCTGAATCGAGCGTACTGTTCAGCTTTTGTTTTGGAGGAACATATAT
Organism: Pontederia crassipes; assembly: GCA_030549335.1. Taxonomy (NCBI): domain Eukaryota; kingdom Viridiplantae; phylum Streptophyta; class Magnoliopsida; order Commelinales; family Pontederiaceae; genus Pontederia; species Pontederia crassipes. Next base: position 1,792,481 of record CM060184.1, read on the forward strand.
AAATTGGAGATCACACCAGCTAGAAAGATGCTATGAGCAAGACAAGTTAGCCAACTGCAACGAAGTCACATGACATGCTGTTGGGAGAACCGTAAGGTATTAATGTCGTTTGTCTGCACACAGCTTGCTACCACCCGGAAGAATCAAAACGCTCGAGCACTACGTAGGAGATCGATCGATGTCCATTTAGCTGCATGCAACTGTGGCATTCAATTTAAACTGCAGTAATCGACGTTCAGTCCTTTCCATTTGCAGAGTCTTGGTTTCGTGACTTTCGTCACCCTAAGTCCTTTTCGGTTGCATGCATTCATTGACTTTTGCATCTCACTCCCTTGTACTTGAGAGAGAGAGAGAGAGAGAGAGAGAGTTATTAAAAGTAATAATATTTTCTTCAACAAGATATGATACATATCTGACATTTAAGAATGCTGCACCCGTTTAACGTATACATAGACAGCAGCATGCATCGATGCTGAGGAATCCCAACCTTAATTAGGAGGCACAGTAATTCATAAGTAATTAAATACGTGCCAAATTGTTGGGATTTTCCTTTGACATTCTTCTACTAGTATACGATTCCAAATCACAATTAATCATCTATATATGACGTACATATTATCCTAGCATTTAATTAATAGAGCTACATGTATAGTTGATCATGCATGCTCATCAGTCATCAGTTGCATAAATCGATCTGATTGCAGAACCCACTGCAGCTGCATGGTGGCAGCAGCAGTGGCGGAAATCTCGCTAGGGGGCACTTGTGCTGATGAAGACGATGTAACCATGGCCATATCCACCGGATGAACTATTCCAGACCCTTGAGAATGCACATCTAACTGACGAGCAGCCGGAAATTGCAGAAGCTTTCCCTGCTGATCGACGACGACATTAGATTCGGAGGACGAAAGACGACTTCTGGCGTTACACTCCTGCGTCTGGTTCAACTCTAATGATCCACTCTGAGGAGAAAGCGAGAAGGCCGCGCTGTTGACGCGTTTCCCTAATTCTGCTCGCAGCAGTACTTGCATGTTGGCATCGAAGTTCTGCACCTGCTGAGGATGAGGGCAGCTGTCGTACACGTAGTGGTGGTTCTGATGTTTATGATCATTGTCCGGGAATAACGTGGAATTGAGAGCCTGCAATGGAGAGAGTGCAGTTGCCGCATCCAGCAGATTATATCCCGGCAAGTGATGGGAAGTGCCTTGGAAACCTAGTGGAGTGGCAGTAGGAGCAGCTCTGGTAGTTCCATTCAGAATGTAGTAAGGTTCAGGAGCACAAAAGAGCTCTTTGGAGTATAATCCGCTCAACGGCGAGGGCAATTCGTTCCCAGGAGAAGGGATTGAGTTTGGATTAAGACCTTCCACAGCATGAGAGATCACGAGCTTCTTCTTGATGGTGGAGTTCCAGTAATTCTTCACCTCATTGTCTGTTCTTCCGGGAAGGTGTTTAGCTATCTGTGCCCATCTGCGTACGTAAAACATGTAAGTATGTATATATATTATCTCGCAACTAGTTATTTAATTAATTAACCCCACAGCTATAACTTAGAGGATAAGATAGGAGCCAAAGAGTAGTATGCATATAATCAGGACCTGTTTCCAAGCATTCTGTGGAGTTCGATGATGAGCGATTCCTCTTGCGGAGAGAAATTCCCTCTCTTCAAGTCTGGCCTCAGGTAATTTATCCATCTTAGCCTGCAACTTTTGCCACATCTTTGCAGTCCTGCATGCCATTGGCATCAGAGATTTGCATGCAGAAGTGAAGAAAAAAAAAAGTTGAGATGTAATAGTGTGTGATTAAGCATTTAAGCTCGTGCATGCATGCAGCATATACATATACGTATCGAGTTTCAAGAAATAGAAGGAAAACTGTCATTGAGTTTATAGTTTAGTTGTGAGGAGTTGCAGCGATGTAATGCACCTGCCAGTTTGGGGACTGAGCTCCAGCAACCATGGCCATGGGTGGAAATGTACTTGCTCAGCTTCTCATCTTCCTCAGGTGACCAGAGGCCTCTCCTGACCTTTTGTTTGTTGCAGCAGGAGTGATGGCCCATTCATTAGTTGCCAACTCTTCCCCTCTGCTTGCTTCGGACCTGCTGCAGCACCTCTCTCTCTCTTTCTCTCTCTCTTTGAATCCTACCCACACAGTGCCAACCACAACAACCAGCAAATTAATAAAATGTTCACAATTGCAGCAAGGAGTATGTGCGAGAGAAGAGCTTCTCCAGGAAACCCCGCGGTGGAGAAGGGGAAGAAGTTGCAATGGGAGTGATGTGGGTAGCCTAGTGATGAATTTAATGTAAGGTGGTGGTGGTTCGTACTAGGATGACTCAAATTGTAGACCAATGCAAGAAAAGGTATTTCTTGCACAGTGTCACTCTGGGAAGGTTGCATTTAATTAGGAGACCTTTGTGGTGATCATGGCAACCTCAATCACATCCATAGGGGCTAACACTTATAGCAAACCTACAACAACAGTGCTGATCCCTTTGCTGCAACTAGTTAGACTACAACCTAGAAGTATGCATCCATAATAGTGTAGTGGGGGCATTTATCATTCTTATACCACTTCCACAGTAATTAGTCTTAATTAAGTAAACCATATGTGTTTTAAGTTGCCCAAGTTCTGTGCAAGTTAAGTACAGATTACAGTGCTACTTATACAATTCCTATATACATGACTTTGCTACAATGATCTCAAATAATATACCAATTATCAGACATGAATATTTAATTAAGCCTCATGTGAAATTATATATATTTCGGGTATAGCAAAGGAGGATATCTGGTACAGCTGAATCGAGCTCCGTCGGAGATGATTATAATATATCCATCAACCATCCGGACCACAAACAAGCTTTATACCAACTATCGGAGTTACATAGCAGCTCGTTGCAGCCCGTCAAAAGTATAACGTATAAGCTTAAAGACATTTGGTAATTCCCATGAACATGTCAAATTTGAAGAACTTGCAATTCATGCATGGGGATACATATATCATCTTCATCTGTTGAGAGCACACCTACGTATAACGTAGTCGGTTAAAGTGTTGGGTTCCATCAACATGTATACGTACTCCATATACGTTCTCTCTCCTCTCAGTCACTTCAATGTTTTGGGAGCCATGGTGCTGGATGCCCACCAGTTCTCAGATCAGAAGGCGCATGCAAGCGACCTACCGGAGTCTGTTCGTTGCGAGGAGGGATGGGGACGGACACCACGCAGCTCTTTTCCTTGGGCATCTGATACATACGTCCACCATGCATGCATCAGAGCTCCTGTAACCTCACGATCGATCTGATTTCAGGCGATCCCTTGTCTCTTTCTTTGTTGTTACTACGTTTCTAGCCAGTTATTTCCTTCTTTCTCTTCCTTCCTTTGCCCCTTTCTGATTCGTGTATCTGAAGGGAAGCCAAAATAGTCCCTGCCTGCCTGGCTGCACACCGGGGAATCCTTCTCTTGGTCAACCACAGGGAACAATTATTTATTAACTATATACCGCGTAATCATGGTTTGTCTCAAATCTGGATACTATGATACTAGCAACCTTAATCCGTATCCATATAGGAAGCAACTTAATTATTCATCGTCATGCAGGATAAGTACGTACAAAACATGCCGAAGTACACACATATGTAAAGTTTCATTACTCAGAACATAACTACTACTTTTAGCATTATATATGCATTAGGCCTATATATATATATGTAAAGGGGATGAGATAAATCCAGTTACGTCCGAGATGCCTTACTGCTTTCCATATACAAACACATCACAACAGAAACGGATCCCCAGTTTTAGCCTTGCGTCTATGATCAGAACTCCATCTAAGATGGGGTTGTTGACGTTTCCATCCATTTTTTTTAAAACAAAGTTCGATGTATTAAACTGGAGGACCAAAATGGTCGTTGTACAAAAATCTATATAAATCCGGCGGAAAATTTACATCCCAAAATATATCATGCTCCATGGATTTAATTTGTTTTGCAAGGTAGTCAGCAGCCTGATTACAAGTTCTAGAGCAATAGATACAATTTATTTATTCAAAAAGTGTTAAAACATAGTGGATCTCCTTCATAATTGTCCATAAGCGCCAAGGTGCGTCCTGCTTGACGTTTCCATCCATTAAATGCTAGTCATATATACATATAAATGTATATGTGCACAGTAGTAGAGCTGCATAGATGAGGTCTCCGTTATCACATGTGGAAGAACCACACAAATATAGCTAAACATGGAGCCTGCAGAGCTGCTGCATATATGGCATGCTTATGGTGGAAAAAATAAATCTGAACCGGCCGAGATGTTGATCTCTGACCGCGCTCAGATGCAGAGCGAAACCGAATTAACTCCATTGCTGATTTGCTTCGGTGCTAGTTACTTCTTTTGGTCAGCAAATTCATCAGTCATATGTAGGCGGCTCTTTTGTTCCTTTCTAAAATGTGGAGGAATCTGCAAATTGATCGCTCCCTGCTCTCTCTCTCTCTCTCTCTCTCTCTCTCTCTCTCTCTCTCTCTCTCTCTCTCTCTCTCTCTCTCTCTCTCTCTCTCTCTCTCTCTCTCTCTCTCTCTCTCTCTCTCTCTCTCTCTCTCTCTCTCTCTCTCGTTGCAACATCATCGGCTAAATTATTGTAGGGTCGACAGACTCTACGTACGTATTACAACGTTGTTCATGCACATACTATAATGTCCTTCGATTCTTAGCTCTTTCATGAGGAAATGAGCAATAATTCCATGTAGAAGAAATAATATAAAACATCTCCAATTAATTTCTTAAACAGGTGGGTGTGGTTCTGATCAGGCCGATTTTGTTGGGTTCAAAAAATCATATACTACATTTTAAATTGATTTTGAAATTATAAAAAACATCCTAAAATCATTTAGAAAAAGAATTTAATGGCATTACGCTGCTCTCCGTTGCCGCTGCGTGCCCCCACCGCTCCCGTTGTCATTGCTCGCCGTTGCCGCCGTTGGATGTCATCGGACGGTTTGGGCATCGATGGGCACATGATTGATATTTGGTCGGTGTGTTCTTGTGGATGCCGTCCGATTTGATCGGACGAAATCCAAACTAGGTAGGACGCTTCTACATTAAATCCTTAGAAAAAAGGAAAAATCATCATCTATACATTGGGACTTTTTTTAGTGATTTTTTACCCTTATTTTAATGAAATAATATTTTTAAAATATATAATAAATTATAATCAATATCAATATATTTAATTTATAATTAAATATAATATATAGTATTATAAGTATTAAATTAGAATCTCATAATATGATAGGAACATATTAAATAATATAAAACATGATTATACCAATAATAAAAAATAATTACTTATAAATTAATTATTATATAAATAAAAGTGGACTCTATGGGCTCCTATGATTTTTTCAGGTGGGATTCTAATTTAAGAGTGTCTATTTTGCTCTATTAAAAATCATTCTAAATTATATTCATTCTCCTAAGTTTTCGATTCTTTCGATTTAATTTTTTTGGGTCAAATAAATTTTTTGGATAAATAGGTTTTTTTTACACCCCTTATTTTGAGCCTATTGGCACTCGGGTTGTTATTCTCTCCATTGGTGTACAATCTTAGTTCAAAATCTCATATGAAATTTGTCAAAAAGTTTAGTTTTCGATGGGATGACATCGTTGGAAAAACGTTCCTTGAAAATGGTTTTTCGACAAGACATTAAAACTATTGGTATTTTTTATGGGTACTCCTCGCAAAGATGCCTTCAGAACTTTTTGTCAATACTTTTGACGGGTAAATTTTATCGGAATTTTCGAAAGGCATCGACTTTTCAAAAAAATTTACGATTTTAATCGTGAAAAATATTTTTAAAAATTAAATAAATAGAAATTTATTTTTTAAAAATTATATAATTACCAATTAGTGTTAATAATGAATAAATCAATTATAAAGTTCTTTTATCAAATCTGTACTCCACCTACAATTGATTTGGTAAGGCTGATGTGTGTTTATCCTCTCGCAACTTTAGACATAGCATTATTTATCAATCTTTAGACCTACTTATTTATCACCAAGGTCAATATTGATTTGGCATTGGGAAGGTGAGTTAAAATTATAATTTTATGAATTATGATAAGTAGATTTTATTAATCCTTATATGATAAGGATGCAAAATTTTATAGGGGAAATAATGACATTATTCGGGAAGGTGAGTTAAAATTATAATTTTATGAATTATGATAAGTAGATTTTATTAATCCTTATATGATAAGCATGCAAAATTCTATAGGGGAAATATTGTCATTATGTTCAAGGGCATTAAGACTACATTCTCAAGATTCAGGCATTTTGAGTCAAATTGTTAAAATTGCAATAGTTTCTCAAAAGAAGGACAAAGGCTAAAAAGTTAAAAATGATTTCACATACCTATTCTCGAGCAATTATGCATATTCTTATGATAAATTACACCAAATACCTTCCAACTTTAGACATTTTCTCAGCGCTATCCTCAAACTTCAATTTATAACATGACTACCCTCTATCTTTTAACTTTTTTCACTAACTACTCTCATCACCTATTATCGGCGATTTCCCGATGCATCCACACGATAATTTTCTCTATCCTCCATATAAGGAATAGTTCGACGTGGCATCATTAAAAAATAAAAAAATAGCTCACCGGCACCGTAGGAGCTCCATCCCTCAACTCCCTCGACGCGATTGATTCCGTCGAAGGATAAAAAAGAAAAAGCTTCTAAGATATAGAACTGAGACAAGCCCCACGATGTAATCAGGACATTGGTATCTATATTTTCGTTTTTAAGTACAATTAAAGTGGATCGCTCGAATCGAAATGATGGGAGAAGATGGTGCCTCAAGTCTTTCGTAGTACATTTAAAGTACTTGAGATATAAGATTTATAGTTCAAGATTATGCCAATATTAAAATGTTTCAATGAGAGTTTCGGCTCTTTTGAACATTATGGCGACAATAAAGATTAAGTTTTCATTTTCATGTAATCGTATGAATTAAATAAGATGTCGCATCATAATTTTAAATTATTATAATATTAGAAACAACATATAATAAATTTAATAAAAAACAAATCAAAGTTAATAAATTATTATCAAAGTTAAAATAACTTTATATTAATTATTATCAAAGTTAAAATAGATCATTCTCGATATATCTCATATCATCAAACTTCTTGGACTATTATAAGATTTCGGCAACATCTCACAAAAATAGAAGGCCCTATTAATCAATTCGGACCTCAATTCTTACCAATAAGTTAGCCTCTAAACTTGGTATGCAACGCGTGATTTTTATTACATTTAGAATGTGGAATATATATATATATATATATATATATGTATTAACCTACAGAACTTTTAAAACAAGAATATCAAGGATTTTCAGAAGAAAAAAATCAAAGATAAATAATTCTATTGCATAAGAAATATTTCTAAGATCAATTTTATTAATTTCTTTTGATTTGATTCTAAGTGATATTCGGATGAAAAGTTGTTAATCCTCTTTAATTAATCCAACTAGAATTGCACAATTTTTAAGAGGGGCTTAAATATGTAGAGTATTAAAACTATTTTTTTTAAAAAAAAATACAAGTGATTTTTAATAATTCCAACAACGAAATGAAATATATGTCTAACTTGTAGATACACATCAAAATTTTGATACAAAAAATCTAATCTCGTTAATCACTCCATTTATTCTTCTTTCCAAAAAAAGAAAAACTTAAACAAGGAACTTTTTTCTTCACTCCGTTTATTCTTCAATCCGTATGTATCTCGGGCAAAGTGCATTAACTTTTTTATGCGATAGTAAAAAAATATTTTATATTAATTTTTTTGTTAGAGAATTACTACTTTGTCCTCATAGCATTTTTATATCAATACCCTTCTACATCTCATTTTAATATATATAAGTTTTATCCAAAAAAGAAAAAAAATGAAGAAATGATGAGAAAAAAACAAAACAAATTATAAAAAAGATAATTGTGTCATAAAGAATATTAGAAAATAGTGATAATTATCAATAAATCAAATATAGAGTTTATTTTAGAAATTTTTGCTCTAACTACATTGATTTGGTGAGTCTCATATGTGGTAATCCTTTTAGAGGTTTAGACATTCATTGTGAGCAATTAGTGATACTTATGAATAAATAAAATATATAATTATTTTTGTGAAATCTGAGTTGTATTTATACTCTAACAACTTTAGACACTTGTTATGAACAACATCTATCAAGTTCTTTGATATCATATTGAGTCCTACTTATTAATACCAGACCCAATATTGATTTATCATTGGTAAGGTAAGTTACAATTAGAATTTTGTGAAATATGATAAGCATAAATCTTTTGAGTCATTTTTTAAATTTATATCCTTGCGATAGATTCACATTGATAAGAGTCATCAAGCTATTCGAGTCATCAAGTTGTGCGGGAAGGACAAGTAAGAGAAGTGGCATTACTAAAGTTGTACAAGAAGGAAATACTTTTAAAGAAATTTTCTCTCCATTTCAGAATATCCAAATAAAATAATGAAATATTATATCATTTAGAAAGACAATATTGATTGGCCTCATTTACATGACGAAATAGTTTTTAAAGTGTTCATGAGAAAATAACAAATTTAATTAGTTTTTTCCTAATTTAAAAGTTGATTAGATTAAATTGTTCTTTATTTGTTCATATGTTATATGTTATGATAGTCGTCTTCAACTTCTTACCTTATATTTGACAAATCAATTTTATCGTACATAACATCCTTATAAGCGTCCTTGATATATTCATAAACATGAAAAATGATTCCATGAGTTTGAATACTTATTATATATATATATATATATATATATATATATATATATATATATATATATATATATTTGTTCCTATATATCTTGATCAAATTGTATTAGTTTTTTCTATATATTAGTAAAAAAAATTTTGTATTAGTGAAAATGATTCCAAGAATTTTATACATAATTGAAATAACAATGATAAAAACTTTAAAATAACTTTGTATATCTATTTTTGAGCAATTATGCATGATTTTAGGAACTCGATTTTCTTTTGTTATCAAGTCTCCTTGATATTCACAAAGATGAAAATGATTCTATGTGTTATATACATGATTGTAATAGTAGGCTATATGAAAACTATGAAGAAATGACAATAGCTACTAAAAAAATAATATATGAAGAGGCATTATTCTTTTATTGCACTGCATCCTACCAACATCTCATGTCGACATCACATGTCCGCTGCTCTACTGCGCCTTGGGAGAATGAACGAGGCGGCAGAGGAGCTGGAAGAGTCGCTTTGACTCGAGCCAAACAATAAATTGTTCATAATGAGCTATGTCAAATATATATGCGGTGTGATGTTATTTTATTTAGTAATTTCCTTTTAAAAAATTTAGTTAGTGTTGCTCATCTTGCACAAATTTTTAGTATTTTCTTTCTACAAATTCACTTAATAATGCTGATGTTCTACAAGTTATTTTCTCGAAATTGAGACTTATTATCATTAGATTATAGTTACTTATTATCGTTGTTTAAGAAATGTTGGTGGTAGACATTTAAATTGAGAGCTTCAAAGGCATCAACACTAGATCCTTATAACTCAAATGTTTTGATGATTCTACAAATTCTTAAAATTGCAATAGATGCTCAAGACAAGGGCAATGCATTATAAAATGCGAAAAATTTTCAAATGGCTTTGCTAACCAACTTTCAAGCAACCATTCATATTCCTGAGAACCCTATTTTTCTTTATGATCAAGTTGGTTCTATATGAACTTGGACAGTTCGACGTGTCAATTTAGAGATGTAATGTAGCCCTCCAAATTTATATGTATTAGGTATTGTGTATATAATTGCATTATCTTTTTTAAGTAGTAGAAAATATTTTACATTAACTATATATTTTTTTAAAGGATTACTACTTCAACTTCATATCATTTTTCTATTAGTACTCTTCTACATCGTATTTAAATATATAAGTTTTTTTCAAAAAAATGAATAAATGAAGGGAAAAAAAACAAAATACAAACGAATTATAGAACAAAAATAAGTGTCTCACAAAAAATTTAGCAAAATTTGATAATTATGAATAAATCAAATATATATATTTTTTGCGAAATCTATTATTAATTATATCGATTTGGTGAGGGTAACATAAGTTTATCTTCTCATAAATTTAGACATTCATTATTTTTTTGATATTAATCCTTAGACCTAATTTGTTATCATCAGAGCTAATATTGATCCTGAGGCCTACGTGTTGATCACCAGAACGAATATTGATTTGGCATTGGGAAGGTGACTTAAATTATGATTTTATGAGTTATGATAGGCAAATTTTCTTAACCCTTATATGTTGAGCATGCAAAAATTTGTAGGTTTGACAACGCCCATTTGACAGCTTCAAGGGCATCAAAACTGGATCCAAAAAATTCAGAAATTTGATGACACTAGAAATTATTAAAATTGCAGTAAGTGCTCAATCGGTGGGTAAAGCATTACGCGATGTTGGAAAGTTTGAGGCGGCTTTGAAGGCCTACTGTCGACCAATGATTCATATTCCGTGGAATCCAATATTTCTTTCTGATCAAGCAGCGATGCAATATAAACTTGAGCAATACGACTTGTCAATTATAAGCTGCAATCATGCTCTCCAAATTCTGCCATGCTTCTCTAAAGCTCAAATAAGACGAGCCAAGTCCAATGTTAATGTAAAATAATTTTTTTATTGAATTTATATCACAATGAGCTGTTACTTCTATTTTTGTCTCCTCCAGCTTGAGAAATGGAAAGAAACGGTGGCATATTTTGAAGCTATGGCTAAGGAATTTTCTACTGATACAAAATTACATAAGAAATTATGGGATGCCAACATCAATTTAAAATGATCTCGAGGGGAAGATGTTTTCGACCTCAAATTTATTGAAGAGGTTGAAGAAATAACTGGTGTCGAGCAATTTAATGCCACAACACAATGTCCTGGTACGTGTCTTTGGCTTTTGCTAATTATGACTTTAGAATAATATCAATTATAAATGGTGCTAATTCAATATTCTATTCTTATAAGAATCTCATTATTATATTTTCATAGCGGTGGAGAAGATCCTGTGAGTTTGAATACCCTATGCCTTCAGTTTCCCTCTATTAGTTTCTTCAAGGTATACTTCTTTTACTTTCGTTTGTTTTTTTTTGTCTTTAAATCTTTTGACTCATTGTTTCCTTACTATAGGTTGACATTGAAAAGAGCCACGAAGTTGCTCGGGCACACGTGAAGAAATTTCCATTGGTAAAGCTGTACAAGAATGAAAGAAAGATCAAAGAGATTATCTCTCAAAATCCCAAAGACTTGAAAGAGATATTGAAATATTTCAGCCTTTAAAAAGGCATATGATTCTAATACATGTATTTTATGACATTGATTGACTTCTTTTCCAAGAAATAGTTTTTAAATTGTTCATGAGGAAACAATGAAACTAACTAGTTTTTTCTTCTCATTGAAAAAGTTGATTAGCTTAATTTTTTATGTGTTCATGTCGTTATACATGATATGTTACAACAGCCATGTGCTTTTTTGCCATATGTTTGACAAATCAACTTACTGCTAATATATGCTTGTGTGTGTATTGGTAGGTAGATAGATAAATAGATAGAGTACTGTGTATATAATTCATATGTATTAGCTATTGTGTATATAATTGCATTTTTTTTAATTTAGTAGTAGAAAATATTTTACATTAACTATATTTTTTAAAGGATTACTACTTTAACTTCATATCATTTTTCTATTAGTACTCTTGTACATCGTATTTAAATATATAAGTTTTTTTCAAAAAAAAATAAATGAAGGCAAAAAACAAAATACAAACGAATTATTGAACAAAAATAAGTGTCTCACAAAAAAATTAGCAAATATTGATAATTATGAATAAATCAAATATTTTTTTTGCGACATCTATTATTAATTGCATCGATTTGGTGAGGGTAACATAAGTTTATCTTCTCATAAATTTAGACATTCATTATGAGCAACATCCATCAATATCTTTGTTATTAATCCTTAGCCTAATTTGTTATCATCGGAGCTAATATTGATTTGGCATTGCAAAGGTAAATTAAAATTTTATGAATTATTATAAGCATATTTTATTAATGATAAGCATGTAAAATTGTATAGGAGTAACAATTCCCTTATTATATTTTCAAGAACATTAAGAATAGATTATTAAAGTTTATTTGTTTTGAGAATTCTATCAAATTATTGAAATTGCAATACTTATTCTAAACAACGGCAGTTCATTACATAATAATAAAAATTTTAAAATGACTTTGCATACCTATTTTTGAGCAATTATGTATGATTTTAGGAACTCGATTTTCTTTTGTTATCAAGTCTCTTTGATATATTCACAAAAATGAAAATGATTACATGTGTTGTATGCATAATTGTAATAGTAGGCTATATGAGAACCCTGGCGAAATGACAATAGCTACTAAAAAAAATAAGATATCCAGAGGCATTATTCTTTTATTGCACCGCATCCTTCCATCGCCTCATGTCGACACCACAAGTCCGTTGCTCTATTGCGCATTGGGAGAATGAATGAGGCGGTAGAGGAGTTGGAAGATTCGCTTGGACTCGAGCCAAACAATTAATTGTTCATAATGAGCTATGTCAAATATATATGCGGTGTGATGTTCTTTTATTTAGTAATTTCCTTTTTACAAATTTAATTAGTGTTGCTCATGTTGTACGGTTCTTAGTATTTTTTTCCTACAAATTCACTTAATAATGCCGATGCTCTAAAAGTTATTTCCTCGAAATTGAGGCCTATTATCATTAGATTATAATTACTTATTTCATTGTTTAAGAAATCTTGGTGGTAGACATTTAAATTGAGAGCTTCAAAGGCATCAACACTAGATCCTTATATTTTAAATGTTTTGACGATTCTACAAATTCTTGAAATTGCAATATATGCTCAAGACAAGAGCAATGCATTTTACAATGCGTGAAATTTTCAAATGGCTTTGCTCACCAACTTTCAAGCAACCATTCATGTTCTTAGGAACCCTATTCTTTTTTATTACGTAATAGATTCATATGAACTTGGATAGTTTGACATGTAAATTTAGAGATGTAACGTAGCCCACCAAATTTATATGTATTAGTTATGTATATAATTGCATTATTATTTTCAGTTTAGTAGAGAATATTTTGTATTAACTATGTATTTTTTAAAAGAATTACTACTTCAGCCTCATATTATTTGTCAATTTGTACTCTTCTACATCATATTTAAATATATAAGTTTTTTTAAAAAAAATAAAAAAAATGAATAAATGAAGGGAAAAACAAAATACAAACGAATTATTGAAACAAAATAAGTGTCACACAAAAAATAGCAAATATTGATAATTATGAATAAATCAAATATAGAATTTTTTAAAATCTATTATCTAATTGCATTGATTTGTCGAGGCTAACTTATTTTTATCTTCTCATAAATTTAAACATTCATTATGAGCACCATCCATTAAGTTCTTTGATATTAATCCTTAGACTTAATTTGTTATCATCACGTGCTTATATTAATTTGACATTGAAAAGGTAAATTAAAATTAAAATTTTATGAATTATTATAAGCATATTTGATTAATGATAAACATGTAAAATTTTATAGGAGAATAATGTTCTTATCATATTTTCAACAACATTCTAACTAGGCTCAAAGTTTAGGTGTTTTAAGAACTCTATCAAATTATTGAAATTGCAATAATTATTCTAAACAAAGACAATTCATTAAATAATGCTAAAAACTTTAAAATAACTTTGCATACTTATTTTCGAACAATTATGCATGATTTTAGGAACGAGATTTTCCTTTTTTATCAAGTGTCTTTGATTTATTCACAAAAATGAAAATGATTCTATATATTTATACATAATTGGGATAGTAGGTTGTATGAGGACACAGAAGAAATGACAATAGCTAGTACAAAGAAAAGATATGCGAGGCATTATTCTTTTATTGCAATACATCCTACCGACCTCATGTCGATGTGACAAGTTCGCTGTTCTATTGTGCCTTAGAAGAATGAACGAGGAGGCAGATGAGTTGGAAGAGTTGCTTCGACTCGCTTCAAACAATTAATTATTTATAATGAGCTATGTCAAATATATATGCGGTGTGATGTTCTTTTATTTAGTAATTTGCTTTTTACAAATTTAGTTAGTGTTGCCCATGTTGTATAATTTTTAGTGTTTTTTTACAAATTAACTTAATACTACTGATGTTCTACAAATTATTTCCACGAAATCGAGGCTTATTTTCATTAGATTATATTTCTTTATTATCGTTGTTTAAAAAATTTTTGTGGTAGACATTTAAATAACGGCTTCAAATGCATCAAGACAACATACTTATAATTCAATTTTTTTTTACAATTCTACAAATTGTTGAAATTGTAATAGTTGCTCAAGACAATTGCAATGCATTATACATTGCAAAAAATTTTGAAATGGCTTTCTTGACCAACTTTAAAGCAATGATTCATGTTCCTAAGAATCCTATTTTTCTTTAGATGTCAATTTAGAGATGTAATGTAGCCCTCCAAATTTATTTGTATTAGTTGTTGTGTATATAATGCATTAATTCTTTTAGTTAAGTAATAGAAAGTATTTTGTATTAACTATATATTTTTTTAAAAGAATTCTATTTCGGGCTCATATCATTTTTATATTAGTACTCTTCTATATCGTATTTAAATATATTTTTTTTCCAAAAAAATGAATAAATGAAGAGAAAAAAAATAAAATACAAATGAATTATAAAAAAAATAAGTGCGTTGCAAATAAAACTTACCAAATATCGATATTTATGAATAAATCAAATATAGAATTTTTTGCAAAATCTATTATCTAATTGCTTTGATTTGATGAGACTAACCTATGTTTATCTTCTCATAACTTTAGACATCTATAATGAATACCATCCATATTAATCCTTATATCTAATTTTTATCATTGGGGCTAATATTAATTTTGGCATTGGAAAGATAAATAAAAATTAAAATTAAAATTTTATTAATTATTATAAGCATATTTTATTAATGATAAACATGTAAAATTCTATAGGAGCAACAATGACCATATGATATTTTCAAGCAATTATGCATGATTTTAAGAACTCGTTTTTCCTTTGTTATCAACTATCCTTGATTTATTCACAAAGATTAAAATGATTCCATGAATTTTATACATTATTGGAATAATAGGCAATATGAGAACTTCGAAGAAATGATAGTATCTAGTACAAACAAGATAAGATATGTAGATGCATTATTCTTTTATTGCATTGCATCCTACTAGCGCCTCATATCTACGCGACAAGTCCACTACTCTATTATGCATTGGAAGAATGAATGCGGCGGTAGAGGAGTTGCTGCATCCAGACAATCAATTGGCGCTCCAAAGATGAAAATGACTCCATGGATTTTATATATTATTGGAATACTAGGCAATATGTGAACATCGAAGAAATGATAATAGCTAGTACAAAAAGATAAGATATGTAGAGGCATTATTCTTTTATTGCATTGCATCCTACCAATGCCTCATGTCGCACAATAAGTCTGTTGCTCTATTGTGCCTTCAAAGAATGAACGAGGCGGTAGAAGAGTTGGAAGAGTCGCTTCGACTCGATCCAAACCATCAATTGGCGCATAATGAGCTATGTCAAATATATATGCGATGTGATGTTCTTTTATTTCTTAATTTTCTTTTTACAAACTTAGATAGTGTTGCTCATGCAGTACAAATTTTTAATAATTTTCTTTCGACAAATTATTTCTTTGAAATCGAGGCCAATTATCATTAGATTGTAATTATTTATTATCGTTGTATAAGAAATTTTGGTGTAGACATTTAAATGACAACATCAAAGGCATCAAGACTAGATCCTTATAATTCAAATGTTTTGATGATTATACAAATTGTTGAAATTGTAATAGTTGCTCAAGACAAGGGCAATGCATTATACAATGCGAAAAATTTTGAAATGACATTGCAGACCAACTTTCATCCAAAGATTCATTTTCCTATGAATCCTATTTTTCTTTATAATCAAGTAATGGTTCCACATGAACTTGGACAGTTGGACATGTCAATTTAGAAATATAACGTAGCTTTCCAAATTTATATGTATTAGTTATTTTGTATATAATCGCATTAGTTTTTTTAGTTTAGTAGTAGAAAATATTATTACTTCAGCCTCATATCATTTTTCTATTAGTACTCTTTTACATCGTATTTAAATATATAAGTTTCTTTCCAAAAAAACAAAAATGAATAAATGAAGATAAAAAAACAAAATACAAACGAATTATAGAAAAAAAATTAGTGTCTTACAAAAAAAATAGCAAATATTGAAATGACATTGCATAAATTGCAATATTTATTCTAAAGAAGGGCAGTTCATTACATAATACTAAAAACTTTAAAATGACTTTGCATACCTATTTTCAAGCAATTATGCAGGATTTTAGGAACTCATTTTTCCTTTGTTATCAACTGTACTTGATTTATTCACAAAGATGAAAATGATTTCATGAATTTTATACATTATTGGAATAATAGGCAATATGAGAACTCCGAAGAAATGATAATAGCTAGTACAAACAAGATAAAATATGTAGAGGTATCATTCTTTTATTGCACTTCATCATACTAGCGCCTCATGCTGACATGACAAGTCTGCTGCTCTATTGCGCCTCGGAAGAATAAATGAGGGGGCAAAGGAGTTGGAAGAGTCGCTCCGACTGCATCCAAACAATCAATTGTTCATAATGAGCTATGTGAAATATATATATGTGGTGTGATGTTCTTTTATTTAGTAATTTCCTTTTTACAAATTTAGTTAGTGTTGCTCATGTTGTACAAATTTTTAGTATTTTCTTTCTACAAATTCACTTAGTACTGTTGATATTGTACAAATTATTTCCTCGAAATTGATGCCTATTATCATTAGATTATAGTTCTTTATTGTCGTTGTTTAAAATTTTTTATGGTAGACATTTAAATTGATGGATTCGAAGGCGTCAAGACTAGACTCTTATAATTCAAATGTTTTGATGATTCTACAAATTCTTCAAATTGTAATAGTTGATCAAGACAAGGGAAATGCATTATACAATGCGAAAAATTTTGAAATGGCTTTGCTGACCAACTTTCAAGCAACGATTTATGTTCCTAGGAACCATATTTTTCTTTATGATCAAGTAATGGTTCCATATGAACTTGTAAAGTTAGCACATTAAGCGCAAATATACTAGCAAGTGTACTAGATCGTATCAAGTAAATAAGTGTGAATAGGAATGTCGAACCCACGATGACTAATCTAAATTCTTATATTTTTAACTTAAGTTTATTAATTGAGAGAATAACAAGAATTGATTTTTAGATAAAAGTGATTCAAATTGATGACAATCAAAGATAATGAAGCCCTTAATAATGTGAGAGAAACTAGAGTTTAGATTTCGTATCTCGATCGTATTTTTTTAATTAATAGTTAATCAAATATAAACTTCTTATAGAAAATAAATGGATAAAAGGTATATGACACAAAAGCTCGAGGACCTAACTACCCTAGTAAAGAATATAATCAAAGCACGTTGAAAACTCAATCCACTTTAATATACTCTAAACTAAGATGCGTTAATACAAAAGGTTTCTTAAAGTAATTGACTCAAAAACTTGAGAACCTGTCTTAAATAGAAGTAAAATTAAAGAGGTCAAAAACTCGATCAACTTCAATCTACTTTATGCAAGATGACTTATGTTGCAAACCTCCGTTTAATGATACAATTGTTACCACTTAAAATTAATTTACTAACAAAAATGTAAAAAAATAGATCTCAGCCTGGGTCTGATGAAACTCGGCCTGGACTGACTCAAAGGTAAAGCACAGCAAAAATAAGGAAGGAACCCGAATTGAGTTGTATCCGACTCGGCCCGGGTTCTTCACATAGACATATCCGACCGATTTTCTCTTGCAAAACTTTTATGAAATTATATGAAAATACTGTAAGAAGCTCATAAAGTCAGATTAAGCATGAAATCCACATCATGTTCATGTTCTCAGAAGTCTAAATAATAACATATATTAAAAGAAAATCATGGCTCAACATAGTCTTCCTCTAATAACTAAACTAATCCATAATTGAAAGAATTAACATCAAATTCGAGGGAGAAAATATAAAATAAAGATGAGAAATTATAAATCAAACTTCCAAGAAGTGGTGGACATCTCTGGAATAAGTCTTGCCCGAGGCTATGCTCCAAATGATAGCTCGGAACTATGAAATCTCTATTTCTTCGACTGATTTGCAGTGGCACATAGTAGAACTTCGTCTCTCATTTCTGTTATGGATAGGACTTCAAACTCCGAGATTGCATGCCCTTTGGGTTCGTGGTACATCCATATTTATAGAGGTGGCGGCCTTCGAGGGTTCCGAGTTGAAATCACGATTTAAATTTGAGTGAAAGTCGACCAAAAAATCACATGATATGTCAGTTTGACTGGTTTTTATTAGCCCGGGCCAGATTCAGTTCAAATTTTCTTTTCGGGCAGAAATCGATTCGAAATCAAATTTTAACGTTAACTCGGTCCGGGTATGATGCCAGTCTAGCTTGAGTTCTTCTTGAACTCAACCATATATGCTCCGTTTTGCGTGCTTTTTTATCTGATCGTCTCGCATTTTCAAAATGATGATCCTAAAAATAAAATAAACTAAAAGTGAGTAGCTTTGGACTTAAAAAAAATTAAGAAAATAAACAATAAATTAGATGCATGCAATAATAAAAACTGCGAAAAATAATTTAAATGATGCATGCAAAACATATATAAAAATGCATGGATCATTAGAAGACATCGACAAGACAATTGCTACATTGTTTCATCCCCTCCCCCAACATTTCTCTCTTTTCGCTCTCTCCCATATGCGCTTGCTACAGGATCTGGTTCCTCTAATGATCTCCGACGCCCTTCAACGAGTGTTGGAATACAATGACAATGATCACATCTCCAATCCTCGATACTTTGATTGATTGCAGCTATTTCGACCAAATCGTGCAATCCAATTTGTCCGATGGGTGCAAAAGGATAATTAGTACAAACCTCGTGTATCAAGACACGTGGCAAATTCTTTTTTCCCTTTCTACAACAATTGTTATGCCTTCTTCCCAACTCCAATCAAAGGCTGGTTTAAACTTACAAATTCCTTTGTTATAGCCACATTGGTCTAAAGGAATGCTATTATATGCAACTACAATCAAGATAGGTAAGTGATTATTTCTCAACTATAAATATTTTGTTTCTATGTATCATGATTAATTAATGCTTATGTGATATTATTATTCAAAATTTACTAGCGGGGACATCTTCTTCTTGGAAGAGTTTAGGAATCTAGAACTTTAAAAGTTTATAATTAAGATATTGTTTTTAAAGATTGCAAAATGAAACACTTCAAAGTGTCTTTTAATAGAAATAAATTAATATGAGGTATTCTCATTCGAAATTGATTTATTTTTTTATATGAAATAAGTGCTCTAATTTGAGAGATTAATTCTTATAATCTACAAAGAGAATAGGAAATGATTATATAAACTTCTTTGGATTTCGAATAGGAAAAAAATTTAAATCATAATTCTCATTTATTTTTCATCTAATAAAATTATGTGACACCTTAAAATTTTCCATTTGTTTCCTATGCATAGTTTCTCTCCTACACAAATTCTAACAACAATTTTTCACGTAATTATAGGGAGCCAAATTATACTATAAAATATTTTTATAAAGTCACGAGATACTGCGAGATCCATCAAATTAAAGTTCATTTGTAACATATATGAGTATCTCATGTCCTCTATATTTGTAATCATTAAATTTAAATTTTAGTAATGATACGATCTATTTTTATTCAATTTTTTTATCCGATACATATATTTTAAATTTGATAATAAAAAGATAGAGACACAATGTCCCTTTTTTTAAGAAAGATGCACTATCTTTTAGTCATATACTCATACATCATAAAAAAGAAACACTATAAAAGAAGAATTTTTTAATGAAAGGACCGCGTAATTATAGGTTATTATAGTCATCTAAATCATACTATGAGATATTTTTAAATTTAAATTATAATGTCAATTTTCTTCTCTTTATATATATATACTTTGACAGATCTCTGGTATCTCCTGACTTTTGTTAAAAATATCTCATAGTATAATACTCTATAAACACAGGCCATTATTTCGTTAAAAAAATGTCAGTTTCAATTTTTTTGCGCAATATATACTTAATCGATATATTATCTCAAAGTATAATTTGACTCCATATAATTACACCGATATCTCATAGCAATTATTAATAAATACCACACAACTAATTCCTTCTCCCTTTGTCATGAGAGCTCACGATACTTAGAAGAAGAAGGAGGAGGACTTGAAGAGTGGCTGATCCATCAGTCAGAACAAGCAGCACACAACGAGGTAGGTAAAAGAAATCATAAATAATAAAATGAATTTCTGATCAGAATGACCATGATCCTAGTTTTTAATCAAGTCTTTGTGGATCAAACTTGTTGAATGGTTTCTCTTTTTTAATTTAAAGAGGTGAATGTTTTCGTGTGGATCTATGCTTTTATAAACTGTACATTTATAATATCTAGAGAGGGTTTATTCTGTATTTTAATATGACTTGTATATTCTCGGTTAAAAAAACAGCAAAGATGTAAGTCCACCTAATGCATACCTAGGTCAAATTTTGGAACGTTATATTAACGCTATTTAATTAAAAATTCATTTGCAGGTGAAGTAATTTCTCTCTCTCTCTCTTTTAGTATAACAAAAGAAACAAAACTTAGAAATTCCTTTGTTATAGAGGAAAGTTATTGGCCAATTACAATTGTGTCATCACTGCAAGTTTCTGTAATCTCATGTGAGTGGCAGGGAGGAACAAACTGAAACAAAAACACTGAATGAGACAATGAGGGCACACCTATTGACAGAGTCAAAGGTCCTCAATTCTTGAAAGAGTTAATTAAGGAAGAACGTAAGATCCTTGTTGAAGCCGTCCAACCTAACAAGTATCATGAAGACAAATAGGAGAAGGATTCTGGAAAATTGTTGGTCAAAGGTTAGCAACACTATTAAGTATAAAGAGAGAGTTAGTAATCTTAAGTCCATGGAATGTCTATTGTTGTCCAGCTTTCATAATGCTGAAGTTGTTATAGGGAGGATGGTTGCATCTTCTTCATGGAAGAGCTTAGGAATCGAGAACTTTAAAAGGTTATAATTAAGATATTGTTCAAAGATTGCAAAAGTAAACAGTTGAAATCGTCTTCCAATAAAAAGAAAAATCAATATGCATTTTTAAGGACTTTCTCTGATATTGAAGGGCACCATAAAATTTAAGGATATATAATGGAAATGACAAATAGATGAAGGCACAATCAAACCAAAAGTGCAACTCAAACAAGTATAGGACGAACTCCAAAGTCTTATATTGGACTCAAGATAATATATATATATATATATATATATATATATATGCGCGTGTGTGTGGATTTAATGTATGTGTGACATGCTCTTCACAGGAAAACCCTACAATAAAATGATAAATTCTATATATATGACGGATTTCCGGTATCTCCTGACTTTTGTTAAAAATATTTCATAGTATGATTTGGCTCACTATAATAATCTATAAATACGGGCCATTCTTTCGTCAGTTTAGATTTTTTATAGTATTTATTTTTTTGCGTAATATATACTTATACCGATATACGGGAACTTAAATAATTTGACGGATCTCGCGTATCTCATTATTTTGGTTTAGAATATCTCAGAGTATTATTTGACTCCCTACAATTACGCCGACCTTTGGTAGCAAAATAAAATATTAGTTTCCATTTTGGTGATATTTCTTATTTATTTAGTGGAATTTGGATTCAAGCGCCTCAACTAATTAGAAACCTCAGGTATTTGTTGTAGGCGATGGGCGAATCAAGATAATTGGTCCCCTAAATATTTCATAGTATGATCGTGTATAACAGCCCATAGTAATTAATTCATATTAATAATTGGTCCGCTAAAAATCTTTATAATAATAATAATAATAATAATAATAATAATAATAATAATAATAATAATAATAATCTTATTAAATTATCATACTTTTTAATCAAGTTGGTGTGGATCGAACTTGTTGCATGGTTTTTTTTTAAATTGTACATTTACGATAATATCAAGAGATGGTTTACTTTGTATTTTAATATGACTTGTATATCCTGCTGGGAGGCTTATTTATTTGCTTATTTAGTCGAATTAGGTTTCATTTAAAAATAGAGAATAAAAATTATGTGGAAAAAAAAGTGACCCATATATATGGGTCATCGTTGAATCGTGATATGTCAGTTCACAAGTAGACATAAATAAATGTCTATTTGTGAATTGTCATATCACGATCCATATATTTGGATCACTATTTGTCCCACATATTCCTTATCCCCTTAAAAATATTTCAATACTTAGCAATAACGCAATCTTAAGTAGTAGAGATAAATATAATAAGTATTAATAAAAGAATATCACATAATTATTTGTTTATATCACATAATTTTCTGTGAAAATTTCCCACGGTTCAAATTGTGGGAAACATTTCCCATGGCCCGAGCCATGAAAATTTTTTTTCACGACTTTGACTCTGAAAATTTTTCACAACTTTAATCGTGGAAAACATTTCCCATAACTTAAACCGTCGAAAAGTCAAGAATCCCGCCAAACTCTCCCGTCTATTTTTTTTTCTTTCGCTACTTCTTCCACTCTTTTTATTCACCTCCTCCTTCTTTCCTCCCTCCTCTCTCTCCCTCACCGGCGCAACCGTCTCCCTCCTTGCAGGTGACTTATTTTTATTATGATCATAACATCTAAAAGTTTATGATGATTTAAATTCTTTTACTAAAAAATTTATTTCATGACTTATTTTATTATCACACTAATCATTTTGCTTATGAGATAATTGCTTCCTTGCAACAATATTGGTTGGGTGATGAGTGCACATGAATAAGATCTTTTATCATGTTCTTAATTGATGTCATATTGTATTAGAATCTCGGACTTGTATAATGTACTATTTATATAATATGGTTATTGAGATTTTGAATTAATGTATTACCATTTGTCATTGATGTGTTACCTTTCTAGATTTCTTGGTTAAAAAACAGTCAAGATATAAGTCCACCTAATGCCTACCTACTCTCTCTCTTTCTCTTTCTGTCTCTTTCTATTAACAAAAAAAAAAAAGACAACTTAGAAATTCCTTCGTTATAGCCACATTGGCCCAAAGGAAAGTTATTGGCCAAATACAATCAAGTATCATCATTCATCACTGCAAGTTTGTAATCTCCTGTGAGTAGCAGGGGAGGAACAAACTGAAACAAAACAAGGGCAAGCCTATTGACAGAGCGAAAGGTCCTCAAGTCTTGAAAGAGTTAAGGAAGAACGTAAGATCCTTGTTGAAGCCGTCCAGTCTAACGAGGATCATGAAGACAAATAGGAGAAGGATTATGAAAAATTGTTGGTCAAAGGTTAGCAACACTATTAAATGTAAAGAGAGAGCTAGTAACCATAAGTCCATGGAGGGTCTCCTGTTGTCCAGCTTTCAGAATGCTAAAGTTGTTATAGGGAGGATGGTTGCATATTCTTCATGGAAGAGCTTAGGAATCGAGAACTTTAAGAGTTTATAATTCAGATATCGTTCAAAGATTGCAAAAGGAAACACTTGGAATCGTCTTCTAATAAAAATAAATTGTCAATACGCATTTTTAAGGACTTTCTCTGATATTGAAGGGCACCATAATATTTTAGGATATATAAACGAAAAAAAACGGCAAATAGATGAAGGCACAATCAAACCAAAGTGCAACCCAAACATGTATAGGACAAACTCCAAAGTCTTAGCAAATCAATTCTCAAACTCTCTAGACTAGCAAATTAATTAAGAAACTATTCAGCTGGAGTAAAGAAAGATCTAATGTCACACTATGAAATATATAGCGGCGGCGTTCATCGGCTAGATGTAGCTATCAGGAGAGAGCCATACGACATCCTCTGCTGGATCAAGTATATAAATACCCTCACGTTCGCGAAGAGAAGGGAACCCATCTATCCACAGAGAGTAAATTATTGAACCCTCCGCGTCTCTTTCGAACAATTTGTGTGCTGAATGCGTGTTCTGCCTGCATATTTCCTTGTTCCTGCACTTGGAAGTTGTAACGCCCAAAAATCGCACCTCCCATCGTGTAGATGGTCAAATTGATCCTAGGAGCATTACACTGCATATTACTCTATTGACCTTGATCATTCAACAAAATAACTTATGTGACACTAATAAAATAATAATTATAGTGGAGAACTTTAATGCGGAAATTCAATAGTCGAATATTATAATGAATGATTGAATGAGAATTTTTCGGTATCTGAGAGGATATTAGCCTCATCTACAGAAGTGATAAAGAGTGCTTGATTGCAGGGTACTCAGATTCAGATTATGTTGGAGATGTTGATGGAAGACGATGTATGACAGACTATGTCTTCACTTTGGACAGTTCAGTTATTAGTTGAAAGGCTACACTTCAGCCATCAGTTACATTGTCCACCACAGAGACTGAATACATGCCACTGACAGAAGCTGCCAAGGAAGGCATCTGGTTAAAAGGCTTAGTTGGATATCTCGGATTACATCAGAAGCAGGCTATAGTGCACTGTGACAGTCTGAGTGTAATATGTTTAGTCAAGGATCAAGTACATCATGAAAGAACCAAACACATTGATGTCAGATATCACTTCATCCGCACTGAGAAGAGGATCAAGGTGAAGAAAATTGGCACTGAAGACAATCCAACTGGTATGTTCATTAAATCTGTTCTTTATAGTAAGTTTCAACATTGTTTGGACTTGCTTAACATAAATACTTGATAATAGCTTCAAGATGGGACTGACGGCGGCGTGGCGTGCTTTTGTGCTCTGAAGATGATTCAAGTCAAGGTGGAGATTTGTTAATAATTCCTTGAATCTGAACCAGTTGGTCCTCCTGCATAGTCAGGCGCTTCAGCAGAATTCTCCTACAAATGTCTCGCTGCCCGGTCAGCGAGCCTGTGGAGGGTCAAGGGGGGATCCAGGGGGATCCCCCCTGTGGGGGTTGCAAGGGGCGGAGCCCCTGAGCGAAAATTTTTTAGGGGTATTCTGTATGTGATTCGGATTTGATTTATTTCCTTATCACGAGATAGGTGTCCTATTTTTATGGGATTTATTTAGAGTCACAGTCCGTATGTAATTTCTATCATCTGTCAAAGGGAGTGCCTATATAAACTCCATAGGGGTCTAAATAGAGACATATCCTTGTAATCATCGTTATTCCATAACAAAGAACCGCCGCCATTTTTTTCTCTTCGCGTTCTTCTGTATTTCGTGCGATCCCTCTCTCCCTCTTTTCGTAACAAACTGATATCAGAGGCTTAGGGTTTGTCAACGATTCTCGATCAGCAGGGAGATGGCGTCGCACAACGTGAGCGTGGAGAAGTTCAACGGCAGGAACAGTTTCAGGTTGTGGCAGATCAAGATGCGGGCGCTTTTGAAGCAATAAGGAGTCTGGACGTCGCTCTCAAACGTGTTGAAGAACAAGCCAAAGGAGGAAGACTCGAAGGGTAAAGAAAAGGAGATCGACCTCGCAACTTTGGCGGCACAGAGGAGAAGGCGCACTCGATGATTCTGTTGTGTCTGACGGATGAGGTGATAATCGAGATCGCAGATGAAGAAAAAGCGGCCGGTCTGTGGTTGAGACTCGAGAGTCTATATATGACGAAGTCTCTCACCAATAAGTTATTGTTGAAGCAACGTCTGTTCTCTCTCCGCATGCAGAAAGGTACCCATCTGAAGGAACATCTTGATCAGTTAAATTCTTTGTTGATGGAACTCAGAAATATCGATGTTAAGATCGAGGATGAAGATACTGCCCTAATTCTGTTAGTTTCGCTTCCTCCATCATATGAAAATTTCGTTCAGTCTATGATTATCGGGAAGGAAACTATAAGTATGGAAGAAGTAAGATCGAGTCTCCATACTCGTGAACTTCGGCATAGGGCATCTGAAAATTCTGCAGAGACTCAGGCCGCGGGTTTGATATCGACCACAGAGAAGGGACAGTCCTCGAATTCAAAGAAATCCAAGTCGAAGAAGAAGAAAATCACTGCGAAAGACATCTGTAATTACTGCAAGGAAACAGGTCATTGGAAGAAGGATTGTCCGAAGAAGAAGAAGGCCTCCGTCGCTGCGGTGGCACAGGAAATTAGGAATTCCGAAGATGATTTGGTTCTGGCTGCTTCTGATCAAGGATGTCTGGCAGATAGTTGGGTTTTAGATTCGGGATGTTCCTATCATATGACTCCGAATAAAGAGTGATTCTCAACTTATCAAAAGATTGATGGTGGAAACGTCATCATGGGCAACGATGTAGCTTGTCAGATAGTTGGAATCGGTTCTGTGCAGATCAGGACTCATGACAATCTTGTGAAGACGCTGACAGATGTCCGCCATGTTTCGCAACTGAAGAAGAATTTGATATCACTTGGAGTCCTCGACTCTAAAGGGTGTCAGATCAATGCTACTGGAGACATCCTCACGATCATGAAGGGTGATGTTACGGTTTTGAAGGGAGTCAGACAGAAGTCCTTATATGTATTACAAGGCAAGACAGTCTCTGACGTTACTGCTGTGGCTACTTCATCCGAATCAGATAGGTCCAAGCTGTGGCACATGCGGCTTGGGCATATGAGTCAGAACGGGATGAATATCCTCAGCAAACGAGATCTTTTAGGAGAAAAGAAGATATATGAAATTAACTTCTGCAAGCACTGCGTATTCGGCAAACAGCGAAGGTCTTAGTTTGGCAAGGTAGTGCACATGACGAAGGCGACACTTGACTACATCCACGCCGATTGTTGGAGTCCCTCTCGTGTTCCATCATTAGGAGGTGCGAGGTACTTCCTATCTGTGATTGATGACTACTCGAGGATGACTTGGGTATTCATGATGAAACACAATAGTGAGTCCTTCAAGGCCTTCAAGCAGTGGAAGGTTCTGGTGGAAAATCAGACGTCGAAGAAAGTGAAGCGTCTTCGTACTGACAATGGTTTGGAATTCTGTTCTGCTGAATTCAACCAGTTCTATAAAGATGAAGGCATTGTCAGGCATCG
This sequence comes from Pontederia crassipes, assembly GCA_030549335.1. Lineage (NCBI taxonomy): Eukaryota > Viridiplantae > Streptophyta > Magnoliopsida > Commelinales > Pontederiaceae > Pontederia > Pontederia crassipes. The sequence goes on from CM060184.1 coordinate 1,819,820, forward strand.
CACAGTCAGGGATACTCCACAGCAGAATGGAGTTGCAGAACGAATGAACAGGACACTCTGGAGAGGGCAAGGTGCATGCTCTCTAACACTGGCCTGAATAGGACATTCTGGGCTGAAGCTGTTAACACAGCTTGCTACTTGGTGAGTCGAAGTCCGACGACTGCGATTGATCTCAAGACTCCAACTGATGTATGGTCAGGAAATTCTGCTGATTATACTTGTCTGAAAGTTTTTGGTTGTCCAGCATACTATCACGTCAGTGAAGGGAAGTTGGAGCCAAGGGCCAAAGAAGGGGTGTTCATGGGATATGGTACAGGAGTGAAGGGCTACAGAATCTGATCTCCTTCAGAACATAAAGTCATCCACAGCAGAAGCGTGACCTTTGATGAAGCATCAATGCTTCAGTTGAAGGTGGAGGCTGAAGAGAGTGTCAGTAAACAGGTGGAGATTGAAATCACTCCAACTGAGGATGATGCTGAAGGATCACATCAAGAAGCAGAACCAGAAGGTGAAGAATCTGATGAGCAACCTGAAGAGGAGTCAATTGCTGCTACACATCCTCGCAGAGAAGTGGGTCCTCCTAAGCGATATGGTTTCGAGGACATGGTTGCTTATGCACTACAGGTAGCTGAAGAGGTGAAGTCCCTGGAGCCGTCCTCTTATAGGGATGCCATCACATGTGTCGAATCTGGACAGTGGATCGCTGCTATGGGTGAGGAGATGGAATCTCTTCACAAGAATCAGACGTGGGAGCTGCTCAAATTGCCTAAAAGCAGGAAGGTTATTGGCTGTAAATGGATCTTCAAGAAGAAAGCAGGAATTTCAGGAGTTGAAGGCACGAGATACAAAGCACGACTGGTTGCTAAAGATTATAGTCACAAAGAAGGTGTGGACTACAATGAGATATTCTCACCTGTTGTCAGACATACTTCTATCAGGGTGCTACTTGCTCTTGTAGCACATCAGAATCTAGAGCTCGAGCAACTAGATGTGAAGACTGCTTTCCTCCATGAAGAACTTGAAGAAGGCATTCTTATGAGCCAACCAGAGGGATTCTCCATTCCAAGAAAGGAGAATCAAGTTTGCAGTCTGAAGAAATCTCTATATGACTTGAAGCAGTCTCTCAGACAATGGTACAAGAGGTTCGACAGTTTCATGATCAATAAGGGATTCAGTCAAAGTCCCTATGATTGCTGTGTATATCACAAGAAGGTGAAGGACGGCTCCACCATCTATCTGCTCTTGTATGTTGATGATATGCTTATTGCTGCCAGAGACATGACAGACATTCAGAATCTGAAGAAGCTCCTCAGTGCAGAATTCGACATGAAAGATCTTGGTGCAGCACAGAAGATTCTGGGGATGGAAATTCTAAGGGATCGCGCACAGGGTAAACTCTTCTTATCTCAGAAAAGTTATATTGAGAAGATTTTATCCAGGTTTGGAATGTCTGGAGCGAAGCCTTTGAATACTCCATCAGCTGCAAATGTTCATCTTTCTGTTGCCTTCGCACCAAAGTCAGAAGCAGAAAAAGAGTACATGTCTCGGGTTCCATATGCTAGTGCAGTTAGAAGTCTGATGTATGCCATGGTTTGCACAAGACCAGACATAGCTCATGCAGTCAGTGTTGTCAGCAGGTTCATGAGCGATCCAGGAAAGGAGCACTGGCAAGCAGTGAAGCGAATTTTTCGGTATCTGAGAGGAACATCAGATATTGGCCTCATCTACAGAAGTGATAAAGAGTGCTTGGTTGCAGGGTACTCAGATTCAGATTATGCTGGAGATGTTGATGGAAGACGATCTATGACAGACTATGTCTTCACTTTGGACAGTTCAGTTATTAGTTGAAAGGCTACACTTCAGCCATCAGTTACATTGTCCACCACAGAGACTGAATACATGCCACTGACAGAAGCTGCCAAGGAAGGCATCTGGTTAAAAGGCTTAGTTGGATATCTCGGATTACATCAGGAGCAGGCTATAGTGCACTGTGACAGTCTGAGTGCAATATGTTTAGTCAAGGATCAAGTACATCATGAAAGAACCAAACACATTGATGTCAGATATCACTTCATCCGCACTGAGAAGAGGATCAAGGTGAAGAAAATTGGCACTGAAGACAATCCAACTGGTATGTTCACCAAATCTGTTCTTTATGGTAAGTTTCAACATTGTTTGAACTTGCTTAATATAAATACTTGGTAATAGCTTCAAGATGGGACTGGCGGCGGCGTGGCGTGCTTTTGTGCTCTGAAGATGATTCAAGTCAAGGTGGAGATTTGTTAATAATTCCTTGAATCTGAACCAGTTGGTCCCTCTACATAGTCAGACGCTTCAGCAGAATTCCCCTACGAAAATTTCGCTGCCCGGTCAGTGAGCCTATGGGGGGTCAAGGGAGGATTCAGGGGATCCCCCTGCGGGGGTTGCAAGGGGGCGGAGCCCCTGAGCGAAAATTTTTTAGGGGTATTCTGTATGTGATTCGGATTTGATTTATTTCCTTATCACGAGATAGATGTCCTATTTTTAGGAGATTTATTTAGAGTCCCAGTTCGTATGTAATTCCTATCATCTGTCAAAGGGAGTGCCTATATAAACTCCCTTGGAGTCTAAACAGAGACCTATCTAATCATCGTTATTCCATAACAAAGAGCCGCCGTCATTTTTTTCTCTTCGCGTTCTTCTATATTTCGTGTGATCCCTCTCTCCCTCTTTTCGTAACAATAGGCCTTGTTTTTCACTACCACAACATGTTTTGAGAACATGCCCCTTGGAAGTTGAAGCCATTTCCACGAACGTGAGCGAAATCGGTAGCACAGTGCACGGCTACCATTCATCATCAGAAAGAGGAGGCAGTCGGAGGAGTCCGGCGGGGCGGAGAGAGTGCCTTCTAGGACAAGATTGAGCTTGCCCGAGGGAGCATCACGTGGCAACTCCACATGAATTCTTTCTCTGGTGAAAGGATTAAACAAGATGACGACGACGTCTCGATATCCCATCATCATGATCAGGAATCCGTGCTTGTGCCCGACGTAGCAGAGCTCGTCGAATCCTTCCACGCGCTTGTGGTAGGCCTTGTTCTCGAGAATGCCGTAAAAGAGCAATGTGTCGTCGTCGCCATGGTCCTCATGGAGTTGCACCAGCATGGCCCCATGGGAGGCTGCGACGGGGCGAAGTCGCCGGACGCAACCTTCGCACAGGCGCGCCATGAACGGCAGACACATGCGAAAGTGACGTAAGCGGCAACGCAGTCGAGTCGTGCGGAGACGTCGAAGAGGAGCTCAGGCGGCAGATCCTGCCAGGGCCTCGTTTCATCGTCGCCGTATATTTCTTCCCTGAAGAAGAAATTTGTGTTGAAACATTTCAGACATCTATCAACTGAAAAGAAAAATATCACATTTTGAACTTTGTTTCGAATTTTATTTTACTTCATGTAGATCCTATCTTTTTCGTCACAAGTAATCAAACAAAAGTAAAAAAGAAAAAAAGTAGACACTGCACAGATAAGAACTATATATGTTACTTTGTGGCATTGGCGTGGAGAAAGAGAAGCAGGTCCTCCTGGCAAGGATAGGTGTGCCTCGATTCATCCATCACAAAATTTTTGAGTAGTTGAGACGTTGAATCCTAATTAACTAAATAAAAAAAATAAACAAACCTCACAAAATTTGAAACCAAAAATATTTTGGCTGGGGTAATTATAGGGAGTATACTGTGATATATTTTATGATTATCTATTTTCATTTAATTGTTTTAAAATTTTAAAAGATACACTTTTAATGAAAAGTGTTGGAGTTGGTGAATACTTAGGGCCTCTTATTTCTCACATCGGGTTCGCCTACGTGAGCTTAGAGGAATTTGAGTATTACCTAATTAACAGTATTGTTGGCGTACGAACGAAAAGGAGGTTCGGGGGGTTCCGCCCCCCAACGACGGTCCCGCTCGCCGGTGAGCGGGCGGGGATTCGGGGGCAGCGCCCTCGAAATCTAGATGGTTTTTGGGTTTTTGTTTAACAGGCCCGTGTGGTCCGGATTATATTTTTTCTCTATTTATTTGGGTTTTAAACCCGATTTGGAGAGACTATTAATAGTCTAATTTCTGATGTAATCTGTGTGACGGTTGTAAACCTAAACGATATAGTGGAACCTCTTTGCATGACGTAGCCCAAATCTCAAGGGTGAACTTGAGTAAATTCGTGTGTCTCCTCTATTTTTTCTTGCAATCTCTCTGCGATCTTCTCTCCCTATTCCCGAATTTTCTCATCAAAAGGATCAGCTAATCATACTATGAGATATTTTTAATTTTAAATTATATCCTAGATCTTCTTCTCTTTATGTACAGATCTCCCGTATCTCCTGACTTTAGTTAAGAATTATCTCAAATGATTTGGTCAATATATATATATATATATATATATATATATATATATATATATGTACGGGCTATCCTTTCGTTAAAAAAAATGTCAGTTCGATTTTTTATATTATTTTTTTTTTGCGTAATATATAAATATATATTCCTCTATATAATTAATTTGACGGATCTCGCAATATATATCTCATTATTTTGGTTTAAAATATCTCAGAGTATAATTTGAAACCATGTAATTACACCGACCTTTGGTAGCAAAATAAAATATTAGTTTCCGATTTTTGTGAGGTCTACTTTTTTAGTCGAATTAGGAATTATCGTCTCAAATAATTAGAAACCTCAGGTACTACAAAATACCATCGCCACAAAGAAGAATAATAAATAAAAATAGAATATGAAGAGAGGTGAAGGGTCAACAAGATAATAAGGGATCTTTGTATAACAGCCCATAGTAATTAATTCATATTCATATTATTATATAATTGGTCCCCTAAAAATCAGGCTTTATTATCAATACCATTAATCTTATTATTAATTATAATAATATTCCAAACTTAACCTCTCCCCCCACAACTAATTCCTTTCCTCTTTCTTATGAGACCTCACGGTACTTCATCCTCCTCACCTTCTGAATTGTGATCGGCCACCGAGAGAGAGAGAGAGACTTGATAGTCACGACAAGCATCACAAAGACGACGAGGCAGGTAAAAGAAATCTTAAATAATAAAATGAATTTCTGATCAGAATGGCCATGATCCATCGTACTTTCTAATCAGGTCTTTGTGGATCGAACTAGCCGAATGGTTTTTTTTTTTAAATTGAAAAGGTGAATGTTTTCATGTGGATCTATGCTGTTATAAAATTGTACATTAATTCATAGTAATATCAAGAGATCGTTTATTCTGTATTTTAATATGACTTGTATCCAATAGTTGAGTTTTGTTATATAATATGACAATATTAGAGTGTGGAACCAAATCATCTATGCATAATATGACTCATAATATAATTTGGATCCTTTGGTAGCAAAAGAAATGGTGTTTGAATTGCATTCATATAAGTCCTGCTGTGAGGTTTATTTATTTGCTTATTTAGTCGAATTAGGATTCATTTAGAAATCTCAGTTACTTGTTGCTGGGGATGGGCGAACCGAGGGACACCGATCTGGACCTGCTTCTCGATCCCAATGCCACAGGGAAGAAGTAAGTTACAAAGTTCTTCAAATCAAATTATATTGTTGCATATATGTGCCTCTATTATATTGTTGCAGAAACAATTTAAACTCCATTGGTGGTTATAAATATGGTCTAGGTTTTAATTAGTTGAATAAAAACTTTTAAAATTCTTATTACATTCCAATTTCTTATCGTATTTAACCTCACATTATCTTTTGCAGAAAAAAAAAGTATTAAGCTTTTTTGTATTGCAAATTCATTATAAGTGAAAATTTTCCAAAACATATTGAACTTATTGTCCAGTTGATATATATTATGTATGTAAAAAGAATAAATATATAATTGAATATAATTTTTCATTAAAATAACTCTTCTCTATTTACTACTACTTATTAAAACAATAATTTCATATGTAATGCACACAAATAATAATCATTGCTAGCGTATAAAAAATACACAATTGTGTTTTTTCTTATTATTTTTTACTAGTCCTAAATCCCGTGCGATGCACGGTTGATAAATATAACAAATAATAGATAATTAAAATATTATGATTTATAATAATTATCAAAACATTATTTATACATGTATAATAATTTATAAAAATGTAGTAGTATAATATTTTATTATACTTATCCATTACTTTTAAAAAGAAAATATTATTTATAATATATAAAGATGATATTTGTTATTCAATATCTGATTAATATCATTTAATAAAAGATTATTATACGCAATGATAATATTTATGAAATTAGACAACATCTATTAGTGCTAGTCCTAAATCTCGTGATAATTTAATAAAATTTAATTTAAAATTATCAAGACCCCAACTTCTATTTAATTTATTTTTTTCTTAAATAATTAATTATTTTCAACTCAAATTAATTTTTTTAGTTTAAATTATTTTGGATAGAATTGAATTCATTGCTTTAATTTTTCTAAGTTAAAAGATAATACATTATTTTAAAATTATACTTGTACATTGCCTTTTAGAAATAACATATTATTGATTTATTTTTAAAATATTATACATTTTAAATTATTTTTTATTACAAAAAAATATATTTAAAAGAAATTATTTTTACTTATACATTATCTATTAGAAACAAAATATTATTTATTTTAATCATGCTAAAAAAATCTGATTGTATAAATATGCTTATAAATTAATATTATTTCATTTTTATTACCTCATATAACAAAGTTATAAGATAAATTTTATTTTTATTACCTTATATAACTAACTATTATAAGTATTAAATACTATGATATGTCTTCGGAATAATGTATATATATGAATAAATATATTTCTTTGTCTACTCAAATGATATTTCTAACCAACTTAGATTTATCTAATAAAATTTAAAATAAATTAAAATTATCTCAGGATCATTGATTTGATTAGCATGTATTTGATTTCTTTCCATGTTATTAGAATTATATATATATATATATATATATATTGAATTAAATTGAGATTATTATCTTAAATATTAATATTAATATAATCAAATTGTATTATATAATTCAAATTGTTTTTTTAATTCCGAAAATAACAAATTATGTTTTAAAAGGAATTATTTTTACTCCTAATACAAATTGATAAAAATGAAAGATTAATCTCAATTTGACTCAAATTGAGTTATTTATTTAATATTATTTTAAAATTTCTAAAGTAATTAATTAATTATTTTACTTTTGTTACCTTATATAACAAACTATTATAAGATAGTATTTATTTCCTTTTAAGTAAAAGAAGAAAGACTAATCTTAATTTTACTCAAAATAAATTATTTAATTTAAATTATTTTTTAATTCCAAAAAATGAAAATTTTTTAAATAGGAATTATTTTTACTCATAATCATACTCAAATTGATATAAATGAAATATTAAACTTAATTTGGCTCAAATTAAATTATCTATTTATACATTTTTTTCTTCCACAAATAACAAATTATTTATTTTAATTTTGTTACCTTATATAACATACTATTATAGGATTATTTATATTTACTTTTAATCTTACTCAAATTGATAAAAGAAGAAAGATTAATCTTAATTCGACTCAAATTGAATTATTTATTTTATATTATTTTTTAATTTTGAAAAGAAAAAATACTTACAAAATATCTTCTAGAAAGAAAATAATTTATTTTAATATACACAAATGGATAAAAAGAAAAGATTAATCTTAATTTGAATCAAGCTGAAATTTTATTTTATATTATTTTTAAATCCGAAAACAACAAATTATTTTACTTACATAATATCTTTTAGAAAGAAAATAATATTTATTTTAATGATATTCAAATAATTGAATATTAATTGTTAAAATAATATTATTTATCTGAACTTTTCATGTATTGTATATTATTAATATTGAGCATTATGTATTGTTACCTTATGCAACAAATTTTCTAAGATTACTTTTACCTTTTACATTGAAACTGAATTATTATTTTATCTTATTTTTTAAGATTAATTTTAACTTTTAGATTTAGACTTATTAATTATGTTAATTATTATTATTTGACATATGTCATTGTAAGAATTCACCACTTGTTGTGCTATCGGTTCTTATGCTTTTATCACATATATATATATATATATATATATATATATATATATATATATATATATATATATATATATAGGTGTAGAATGTTAACTATATACATGACATTCACTTATCCAATGAGTTCCAATATAAGACTCGATATTTTTTTCTGAAAAAAAAATATTATGAGGCTAAATATGAAAAGGAAAATGAAAATTGGTGCTTTTTATGTTTGAAAAAAAAAGTTGTGTGCAACAAAATAAATTTTATGCCATATTCGCAAAATTATAAACGTAAAACTTTTATGCATGATTTTTAATTTATAAAATGGTGATTTCTTAAACAATAAAATAGACAAAATCTGACTTTTATTTTAATACGTGGATTCTGCCTTTACAATTAATTAAAGTTATTGTATAAATCTAGTTCGAGTTGTGGACAATATGAGAACACTCTCGAGATGACAATAGCGGGCCACAATCGTTACAAAAAGAATCGCTATGCAGAGGCGTTATTGTTTTATGATAGAGCTATTGCACTGCATCTGACTAGTGCCTCATGTCGGCGTGACAAGTCGGCTAGTTTGTTGCGCCTCGAGAGAGTGAACGAGGCGGCGGAAGAGTTGGAAGAGTCGCTTCGACTCAATCCAAACGACAAATTGGCCCACTGTGAGCTATGTCAACTATATGTGCGGTGAGATGTTCTCTTATTTAGTAATTTTTTTCAAATTCATTTAGTCTTTCTCCTGTTGTACAAATTGTTTCCTCAAAATTGAGGTGCGCTGTAGTTTTTTTATTATTTTGTTTAATAAATTTTGGTATTAGACCTTTAAATTCATTGTGTATTTGAAAAGAATAAAGTAGCATACTCATCCTAATGAAACCCAACATGGTGCCAATAGTCTAGAAAGATGCTTCACAAACAATCTCTAGTTGCATGAACAAACTTAGTGAAAAAAATACCATATAATGTATCTTTTTAAGTCTTGTGAGATTAGACTTTTTAAAGAAGTATAATATATGTTTGCCTTTCAAATGTGCTAAATGAAAAGGGAAACACTTGTAAGTTGTATGATTTAATTCACATTTTTTAATTTCTTCTTAATTTTGTACAAGTTTATAAAATTCTTCTGATGTTGTGCAAATTGATTTCTCATTTTTTGAAAGCCTAATACTAATTATTGGAGTTCTTATTTTTTTGTTATTTCAACAATTTTAGTGGTGACAATGGATTTTTTAATTTATTACTTTCAATTGTTTGTTGGTGTCTCATTTTTTGCAATGCACTCCTACCATAGTTTGGGGGACCTGAAGAGAGCATAGAAGCATTTCAGTTCATCTGGTTCTGATTATGTCCCATTGTTGAACCTTGAAGAAGCGGAGAGGCTTTTGGTGAGCTGTACAAATTTTAGGAATGCAAGAGATTGGGAGCATGCATTAAAAGCAAGCTGATGCAGCCATTGCATACGGAGTAGATTCTTCACTCATGGTAAAATCTCTTTTTCATACCTTACACACATAAAAGAATGAGCTAAAAACTTATATGTGTTTGGTATTCGCATATCAATACACTTCGAATAGAATCTCTTTTCCGTCTGCATCGGCTTGGTGAGGCTAACATGTGTTTATCCTCTCTAAACTTTATATATTCATCATCGGCATCATCTGTAAAGTTCTTTGATATGGATCCTAAGGCATACTTATTGATCATTAGAGCCAATGTTGATTTGGCATTGGGAAGGTGAGTTAAAATTATAATTATATGAGTTATGATAGACATCTTGTTAATCATTATGTGATAAGAATATAAAATTTTGTAGGTTCAACAATGCCCTTTTGTCAACTTCAAGGGCATCAAGACTAGATCCTCAAAATATAGAGATTTTGAGGACTCGACAAAATGTTGAAACTGCAATATTTGTTCGAGACGAGGTCAATGAATTATACAAAGCTGGAAAGTTTGAAATGGCTTTGCAGGCCTACTTTCAAGTAATGATGCATGTTCCTAATAACCCGATTTTCCTTTGTGATCAAGCAAAGATTCAATATCAACTTGGACAGTTCGACATGTTCATTAA